>JAMPIV010004130.1:0-443257 GCA_024509875.1 Oreohelix idahoensis | reverse complement strand
TCAGCAGGTCATTAAACAGCAGAGTGCAATGATTCTAGACTAAGAACCTCATTTTAATATCCTTCATAGCCCACAAATAAATATTTTTGAGATATACCATAACGTTACTTTTTAAATACAGATGAATGATTAATGGCACCATCCAGAATCATAACTTGACTCCATGCGCATATTATTATTATTCTATAGTGCAACATTTAACCAGTAAAGCTCTCATTTATGCTCAGGCATGTATGGAGATTTATTTTCTTTATGTTTATGTGCCATTTGCCGTTACACCAAAAGTGATCACAGAAACATATATTTTTTTCTCATTAATTTTTTTTTTTTATTTTCAACAAACTTTAATGCATAATCTGTTGGAGATTTACAAAAGTCTATGGTGGCATTGAAACATTCTGCCCAATAATAGCCGTGTGAATATGAGTATCATAAAATGAGAAATCACAGATGAGGCATTCTGTAGCTACGAAAAACTTCACCCCCCTTGGGCAGGCACACTCATTTACATTACATCTTTCTTGTACTGTGACAGCATTATACTTTGTAGCATATTTTCTTGCTAATGGATATATGTTGATTAATAATGAGAAGTCAGAAAAAAAAGAACCTAATTAAAGAAACCATACGACACTCTTGTCCTTGGGAATTATATACTAGTGCACACTTTTTTTTTATGTTTTAAGTAGAAAAAAAAACAGTTTTCTGAGGGCACTTTCCTAATTTTTTAACTGTAATGCTTTATATTGGCGCCTCCACTCTTGAGCCTAAACGGCGGTATTCAAATTGGATGCGGATCGGAGCATGTATCGATACATATATTAAAACCAATGAAATGTTCTCTGAAGCATGAAACAGTCCACAGTGGGGCATTGTTTAAAAATCTTTAATGAAAATATTACATGGTTAGTATTTTTTTTTTTACAAAATCATTTTTAAAATGGGCCGTTGGTTATAAAATTTGAATAGCGAAGCTAGTTTATTTTATTAGTGAAAAAGGGCAAGGGGCAGACATTAATTCGCCTCTTCAAATATAAAGTTTGCTTTTCGATTTCCTATCTATTTATAGGTATGTTTGTAGCTATTCAGCAAATTTTTTTTTTTTTATATAACCTTTGACCCCAGCTTAAGTATTAAAATTTCAGAAAATGCCCTGGATCCGTAGTCTGGTTGTTTAAACCTAACCTGTATCAACATATGATAATAACGGCAAATTCACCTCGATAGTTACGGCTTTTTTCCCGCGTCTGGCCCTAATCTTAAGTTGTATTTTATAGTATAAATCTTTAGTTGTTGCAAGAAAACACAAATTATCCAGATTAAGCTTATGATCGGAATTGAATAGACGCAGTTTAACAATGAAAATTAAGTTTTTTGCAACTATGTTTGCCCAGCAAGTCACATAATTTGTGTTTTTAAAACCGCTATTTTTTTTAAAAATAAACCTTGTCCCCGCTCAGTACTAAAATTTAGAAAATGTCTAGGTAACATAATGTTTCTACCGATGTTTTCAAGGGAAGCAATCCATATGGTAAAATTATGAATCAAGTGGAACAATCAAAATGGTAAAATTATTATTAAAAGTCGTAATTTACAACTCAACTCCGCCTAGGCCGGCCCCAACCGCGGCTGAAAAAGGAGGAGGGCGGCCTGCAAGGAGGCCGTAAGGAGGCAGCCTCTCCACCATGCAAAGGCACAACAGGCCAATCACCTGTTTGCTTTAAACTTTTGATTACAAGAACTACAAGAGAGAAAACCGGACTGATTCTAAAGGCAACGAACTGAAATGGACTATGACTTATGGACAATCTTTGAAGGACTGAGGACTAGAATGGAACCAGGCCAGGAGGAAGACAACCGATAGGATAGTCTGGCACTCTCTCTTCCAAACCTCTACACCTCACGGTAGAAGGGAAACGAATAAGTAAGTAAGTAAGTAATTTACAACTCTAGATTTCTTTATTTTACATAGCAATTTAAATTATTTAAACAGACATTAATGCTTTATGCGAAAATTAAAAAAAAATTACTTTGATGTAGTATTTAAAAGTTATTATTACTTTTTAAATCAAATTTAATTACATTTTACAAAGCAGTTTCTGTTCATTTACCAAATATTACATAGTATTTCGAAGACAAAGCACTTCATAACTGAAACAGACTGCAATGTCTTTTGTAAAAGACGAGGGTCTTTATCACATTGCTGAACCGAAGGGTCTTCTATAATTGTACATGTGCCAGTCTCAAACGGGGTGCACCTCACCAAAGTAAGGCAACATTTAAGTTTTATTTTTGGCCCTTAATAAAATTAACTAGCTCAAAGCTAAACAATACACCAAAACAAAAGATCTTTATTTAGACATGTGTCCTAATATAACAGGCATTATCCATGTGTCTCGGTGTAATGGGTCGTGTCTCACCGAAATGAGAAACTTCTGTTTAAATCATACAATTCAACACAATCACTGTGTCTTTTATATTTGAAGTATGTATGACAGAAATTAATGGTTTTTTTTACAAGCAATAATGTATGTATGTTTGAAAAGAAAGTGCTACGAAAAACAGTAGTGAGAACGTTAAAAAATGATGAGTTGGACTATTCTTTCTTGGTGCGCCAGGTTGGAAAGGGAAAAATGTGTCTTATTAATTTACTTCCTGCTAACACTTGGAAGCAGAATAAAATTGCTTTTGCGATTCCATCATAAGAAATAAGAGTATTTTTGAAAAATTCGGAAGCAAATTGAAAAGCAAAAGTGAAATCACTCTTCTGGTAGAACCATAACAGTATTTTGTGCGGCTTGCATTTGCAATTACTGTAAACATGGCACGAGGATAGTCACTTAAAGCGGTAGTAATTAACTTAAATTAAAATTCAATTTCATTCGAATATCAAAATATTATAATTTGATTTTGACATTTCGTAAGTTTCCTAAACAGTTACTAGGAAAAAAATCTGGGCAACACTGGGTCTTTACAGCTAGTAACCTATATTTGCAGTTCCTTATTTCCCTTACTTTAAAAACCTTACTTTAATGGAGTTATTACCACCTTTTTTTTAACATTGCTTTAGTTATCATTTAAAACAGGCTGGGTCAGTGGTGTCGATTTAACTGCATATGTCAGATAGAGAGAAAAAAGTTAACATGATTTTGGCTCTTTTTGTTAAATAAAATGAGCAAAATCTGTTATAGTTTGGGTGATAGGACAAATGTTTAGTTTTTAATGTTCTAGTATTAAATTAATATCGCCTACGTCATAGTGAGTCCATGTAGTTCCCAGGGGTCTAGTTCCCAGGGGTCTCTGACGAGACAAAGAAAGAATATAAACGCTGCACCCACAGGCATGTCATACAAGGCAAACATGATGAAGTTGTTGATGGGGACTCTACATAGTTCATTGAATGGTTGCCTGTCAAAGTACATGAGTGGGCCTCCTAACATGTCATGTGAATGATGTGGTTCTAACGTCATATGAGTGGAGCCTCCTACATGTCCATTGAATGATTGTCTAAGCCATAGTGCGGCCTCTACATCGTCATTTGAAGTGATTGTACTTAAGACATAGTGGGCCTCTACGTGTACATTGAATGATTGTCTAAGTCGATAGTGGCGCTCTTACCATGTGCATTGAACCTGCATTGTCTACAGTCCATAAGTAGGCCTCTACATGTCATTCGAATGATTGGTCCGTAAGTCTACTAGGTAGGGCTTTCTACATGTCATATGAATGATTGTCTAAGTCATAGTGGTCTCTATCAATGTCATAGACATGAATGTCTAATGTCATTTAAGAGAGTGGGTGGGCTGCATACATCGTGACATTGAATGATTGTCTAAAGGGTCGATTAAGATGGCCTCGACATGTGCATATGAATGATTGTCTAAAGTCATAGTTGGGACTTCTAACATGTCATTTGAGATGATTTTCATTATAGTCATAGCTGCGGCTCTTATACTTTTCCTTGAAATGAATGTCTAAAGTCATCAGTGCGGATCCTCATACATGTCAAATCTTGAATGTATTGTCTAAGACAATGAGTGCGGCTTCATACATGTCATTCAGAATGAGTTGTCATCGTCATATGGTGGGGCTCTATTTGTCATTGAATGATAGTCTAAGTCTATAGTCGGGCTTCTATGCTTACTCTAGGGCGTGTCATTGAATGATTGTGCTAAGTCGATAGTGGGGTGTGGGGCTGCTTAGCATGTCATTGAATTTGATTGTCTTAGTCATGGTGGGGGACATCTACTATGTCATATGATATTATTGTCTAAAGTCATAGTCGGTGCTCTAACATGTCATACTGATTGGATTGGTCTAAGTCATAGTAGTTGGGTCTACATGGTCATGGGGAATTGTCTAAGTCATAGTGGCGCTTCTACATAGTCCAATTGAAATGCATTGTCTTAAGTCATAGTAAGGGCTCTACGATAGTTCATTGAATGATTAGTCAATACAGTCTATTAAGTGTGCTCTTTTTTTTTTTCTATACATGTCATTGAATGTATTCGTCTAAGTCATAGTGGGGCTCTACGATGTCATTGGAATGATTGTTCTACAGTCATATAGTGGGACCTCTTACGTGTCATTGTGAAAGTGATTGTCTAAGTCATAGTGGGCGCACTACATGGTCATTATTGCAATGGATTGTCTAAAGATCATCAGTGCGGCCTTCTACATTGATCAATTGAATTGATTGTGCTAAGTCATTAGTGTTCACACAATAGTGGGGCATCAATACATGTACCACTATTTCAAACATGAGCGTAGTCTCATATATTCAAGTACAAATGATTTTACAACAATAACAATCAATTCAATAACTTACAACAAAAACTGATTGTCTGACAGTCATACCAATCCTTCAAAACATCCTAACTGATTTCACCCCATACCAATCCATACAATAACCTACACTATTTAACCATACCAATCCATCAATAACACCTACACTACCCCCTCCTATAATAACCATTAAATTAACTTATCACCCTACACTTTAATCCCCCCCAAATTCCCATACAAACCCCAACCCCATCTATTTAACTCCCCCCCCCCCCATTTTCTAATTCCCCCATCCTAAATCACATCATTAATAGAAACAACACCTAACCTCGCCCCTCGTCCCCCCCCCCTAAATTCCTACTCATCCCTCCCCCGTGCGGCCTCAACATCCCTACAAACACCCAATGACCAAACCAATTGTCTAAGTCATCAATTGCCTAAACGAATAACACTCCTAATACAACATTTATTGACCTGATTGTCATGTCAGGCTTCATTGTAGGTGCTGGTACGCATGTCATGGAAGGAGATTGTATTAAGTCATTTTTGATGGCTCTGAGCGTGTCCTTGAGTGATTGCGTCTAATGTCATAGTGCGCCGCTCTAATTATGTATATTGGACAATAAATTGCATTTTTATCACATAATCACCAGAGAGCTCTATCGAGTAATTGCATTGATATTCCTCCTCAATATAAAACAAGGAAGAGTGGATTATCAGGACGAATCAAAAACCCTTACTAGCCACCGGTCTCAACCTTGACACACTCCGTGCATACTCACCGTCACCCTTACGGCCAAGTTCATAGCTATGGGCTCTATAAATCCGCTCGCACACATTGACATGCATTGTCATCCTGGTCTATACGTGCGGCTTGCTAAATAAGTGGAATTGAACATCATTGTCATAAGTGCATAGTCAGGGACCTCCCTCTAATTTGAAGGAATTGTACATTTGGATGACTTTCGTGAATGATTTCCTGTCTTAGTTGGGTTTGTGCTAGGTTATTGTGTTGTGATTTTCATGCCACTTGGCTAAGTCATATGACTGGTGCGGGGCGGGGGCTCTACACTGTTTTTTTTGATTGTCTTGGTCATAATTCTTTGGGGCATCTAATTTTTTCATCTGTATTTAATTGTCCATTAAGTGTAGCTGAGATGAAATTGTAAAAATGTTATAAATTATATCTAGCCAAATTTTATATAAGGATTAGTGTGATATAGTTGTGACTAACATTTATTTTTAATATTTTAACTAGACATAATTTAATGATAAATATAAATGAACAATTAATATATGCAGAGTAATATGGTATATACTAAAAAAAACCAATTTGACTGTACTAACAATAACTATATATCTATACCTATTAAAATAATACTTGCTTATAATCAAAATGCTAAAACAAGTTGCTAGAAATATGAGATAGAAACTATAAAAAACAATAAATCTTACAACATAATTGAATGCTTAGGTAGCAGGGGTAGATGTCCACCCTCTATACTAAAATCTACTTACATTAATTTTGTACACTCACCATCCTATTCTCACACTCATCAAAGGGCACATTACAAATTCATTTGGCATCCATAATACAACATAATTGGGGGGGGGGGGGTGGCAAAATTAGGATAGTAATTAATGTTCTAGGCAACGATTGTGAACAGGATCTTACCCCTAGCAACCGTTAGGTACCGTCTAGTTACACCTACGGCGCAATAGCCATCGCGAAGTGTCAAGCGCCAGATAATACATCACCGATTATACCTTCGGCTGTCCTTACGTAGCAGTCGAGCCACAACATGGAATTTGGCAAGCTACAAATTACTCACTATCCCCCGCACCATTTTTACACCGGTACGGACCTTACCGAATACTCGTTCGCATTTTGTAATACGTGATGAGGTTGCCAGCTAACCCGCGACAATAAGAACATAACACAACCACCGCGCTATTCACAACTTGATAAACATTTTGGAGCCAGAGGGGTTTCAGTAAGCATTTGGTTCTTTCTTTGTACATTTTAAGATAACCACCACCCAGCCAAATGTTGTGTTTGCTAAAGTGAATAAAAAAAACAAAACCCGCCCAGCACGATGTCAGCAATACTGCTTGTATCAATGAAACATAAACGTGTGGGACAAGTCAAACTAACGCTCAGCTTAAAACTACACCTTACTCAAATGCTATGTAGAGGACTTTAACGATAACCGTTCACGACACCCCGTAAACACGCTACGAGCTGTAATGGAAATTACCAATCCCGCTGTATCTGAGACATCACCCCCTCCGTGAGGACACGTCCCACTCCTAACTTTTGCGATCCAGCACGGCATCATCTTGATGGAGCTATGACTACAACAACTTCACCTCAATCCCACCACCCCCCCCCAAAACCAGAAGAGACTACAGTCAACCCTATACCATACACATATGTGAATAAACCTAGTTGAACAACCCACCCCTAAAAACCCCAGTACCTCTTGGGTCCTGGAAACCCCCCCCAACGACGTAAACCGACGCCCCCCCTAAAGCCCCCCCCCCCATGAATAAAAAAAATAGAACCGTTCGGAAACGTCGGATCGCTAGACTATAAGCAACACAGGGATACTTGTATCATGGGGATCCAAATGTGGACAAAACCGTGACGAAACAAGTGACATTTGACAAGTTACAGCCGATACAGCTTGAATGAATCAAAACCACTTTGGAAATTGATGAGGAAACATTACGGACGCTATCCCCAGAAACATCTTGTATATGATACGCATAAATTTTTGTTGGAAACGCATATTGGTTTATGAAAGAATATACGTCAGAGTGTCGTTGACTGCAAGCGACAGCTTTTCCAGAACACGGCCCAACCAATTCCCCCCCCCCCTACGGATCCCCCAAATCACCCCCGCCAGCCCCCCCCCCCTCTGCTTACACATCTCCACCCACCCCCCCCCCATCCTACAGTTACTTCATTTCTTACTCCAATAGATTGGTCGTTATTAATTTAATCGACAACACACAAGAAAAAACCCGTTAACGCCAGCTAACACAACCCCCCCCACCTAAGCCCCGTTAAGTGACCCCTTCCATCCATTGAAACCCTTCCGTGTATTTGGACCGCTTCTCCAGCTACTCATATAACCGAATAATCTTTATATGCAGCGTTTTGTTTGTTAATACACTCGATGAGTATTTTGCCCCACGCACGAATCGCACACGCAATTAAGCCTCTGCGCAGCACATTGCGGAAAGGAGACCAAAAACGTCAACACTTCTCATAACGAGTGACGGTCCGCGTAATCGGTGAAGTACAGTCACAATCACTGGGGAGATTAAAAAAAAACGCAAGTAAAAGGATGGACGAAGCGATTAGACCCAGTATTGTTTATTACTTTACCCCAGAAATTAAAAAATAAACAAAGGAACGTGCTCTTTCATTTTTGTCAGCGATTCAATTATATGAATACAAATAGATTGTAAAGTAGGATCAAAGGTCATTTTGCCATTCAGGTCCGAAATATATGGAGAGCAAGCTGAAATAGGATACAACACGAAAATAAGTAATCTGCCAACGCAACTAATGGATGAGCTAGTCAGTCCTGATTACAATCGCTCACAGGGAGTTATGCAGATGGATGTACAACATAGATTTAACAACCAGTCCTACAGACATGATCATGAATGGGGGACTCTGAGTAGCATAGCAGGGATTAGAAGTCGGTGTAACTAATGTTTAATGCTAGCGTGACCAATGGTCGAACTATTTACTGATGCCACAGCTGGTACAATCCTTACCAGTGTGTGTAAATTGTCCTAGTGATTGGGTCAGAGAGCCCTACGTGCCAATGCATTGCGATCGTGATAAACTAGACAGTGCGTAGATTGCCGAGAAGTCATACGCAGCGTGACGTTATGTTTCCTCGTGTCAGAGTCCTTGTTCATTATTGCTCAATTCTTCCCCAAGTGGCCAGACTGTTGCAGAGGTCTGTACCAAGGATCATTCCCTGCCCAACCCCCGACCCTTCGGACTACCAGAGACGTGGGCAACTGAGCCTGGCATCCGACTTATAGTTTTTTCAGTCCTCAAGATTTGACCTCTGAAGGCCGGACAGTGACATCGGCAGAGGTCACTTGCTTGTCAGAATTTGAGCCCTGTCTTGTTCGTTCCTTTTATGGCTCCTTATTTCCTGTGAGGGCTTATCAAACCCGAAACAAATGAATGAAACAACGGCCATAATACGGATGCTTTACACTACGCGGTAAGCTATTCCGTAACCTGATAACGTAGTTGTAGTGTTTAGTTGATTCAACGTTAATTGTTGTTTTAGGAAGTAACAACCTGTTTCTTGGTGCGACTGTGCATTCACCATCGCAACTTGCCAAGTATATTCCAGTAAGCTATTAGAATGTTGCCACCTTAATAAGACTTGCTTCCTAGGAATGGTTGTATTTGTATGTATAACAAGTATGGGTTCCCACCGAGGTTTCTTTACTCACACTAGTCTCTAAAAATGGTTCCCCACCAATATACAGATACTTTATAGATTGGGATAAGACCAACTATAATTTCATATACCTGATGAAGAGTATGCCCACACGGTAAGTTACTCCGTCATAGAATTTTAGTATCAAATATAATCGGTTTTACCACAGTACCAATCACAGGCTAAAACAATATCAAATACCCTATTTAATATACCCCCGACTAGCCGATGCCCACCCCCCCAATGGTCAATAATTTAGAAGCCCCCCACACTGATCTAACCCCCCCGCCCGACTGTCCTTGGATCCCCTTGTTTTGTCTAACCCTTGACCCTAACCCCCCAGCTAATGGCCAACCATTAAGTATCCCCTCGAGAAGTCCATACAAACCCCATCACACCCTACCTTTTACAGACCACTTGCCCCCCCCCCCCCCCCTAACCGGACCCCCCCCACACAACCTAACTCCAACTCCACTAGAACTCTTAATAACAATCACTGGATTTTTATCAACCCTCAACCAACGAATCTCTATGAATACTATCTCGTATGAAAAAAAATAAAATGTATGGGTAAATATCCCACTAATATCCTACGAAATTCCTTACAATCTCAATTCACTATAAATAAAAAAAGAGATCTATAGAAAATTGTAAGTTAGATATATACCATGGTATTACAAATTTTGCCTAGTAGACTTAATGTCCTATTTAATGGTAGATTGATATTAGATAATATAATGGGTATACTCTGGGTAGTATACCCCCATTAATTTGATAAACCATCTTCCATTCTAATCACACTTTTTTTAATAGTATATATAAGAGCTACTTAATAATATGATATACTGCCCCTTCCGCCCCTTTTGTACTTAAATAAGTAGAACTACCCACCATCCAAAATATTTGGGGAGGGTGTACATCTTAATAGAGTCTGAGTACAGCGACTACCTACACAATCTCACCAACCCCCCTTTCACAAAATATAGATAGCCCTGCACAACACCATCACCTAGATGTCAGAGATAATTCTAAACCATTTTACCCCAACATAACACCATTTAACCAACACCCCCAACCCCGCAATCCGATGAGATTGATTCGTTTTTGGTAGATTTATCCCCATAATGGTACATGCAATTACAATAACCACAACATCACCTCTCAAACAAATTCCCCTAAGATCATCAACCAGGCTGGTGCACCCAAGCCAAAAATCTTTAGCACTCAAAAACAACCGTACATTATCCGGAATACGCATATAGAACCTAATGGATACTCAGAAGTTACTGCATCTACATGTACATATGACACCCACTCAGACTGCATATCAGAGAACCTAGACAAGTTTGACCACAGACCAACCCATGCTTGGAAATGATCCCCCAACACCCCCACCCCCCAAACACCACACAACCCCCACCCCCACAACACACCCCCCCCCCCCCCCCCCCCACCACCCCCCACCCCCCCCAACCCACAAACAAAAAAACCCCCCACCCCAACCCAAAACCCCCCCCAAAACACTAACCCAACAAAAAAAACCCACCAACCCCACCCCCCCCACCAATACACAACCCCAAAAAAACAAACCCACCCCCCCAAACCCCCCCCACCCACCACCCCCCCCCCCCCCCAAACCCCCCCCCCCCCCCCCCTAACCCCAAAAAAACCAACCCCCCCCCAACCCCCCCCCCCCCCAACCACCAAACCCCCCACCCCCACCCCCCACAAAAACCCCACAACCAAAACCCCCCCCAACCCAAACCACCCCCCCCCCCCCCCATACAACCACCCCCCCCCCACCAAACAAACCAAAAATCCAAAATTTCCTTTACCAAAACACACCCCCCCCCCACAACACCCCCCCCCCCCCCAAATCCCAATCCTAACCACAACCCCCCCCCCACCCAAAAAAACCCACAAAAAAACCTACCCCCAACCCCCCCCCCCCATAAACCCCAAAAACCCCCCCCCCAAAAAAAAAAAAAACCCCCCCCCCCCCCCACCCCCCAACCCCCAAAAAAACCCCCCCCCCCCCCCCCCCCCAAAAACCCACCCCCCCACACCCCCCCTATGTCAAACCCCCCACCCCCCCCCACCAAAACCACCACACCCCACCCCTCCCCCCCCCCCCCACCCCACCCCCACCCCCCAAACCCAACCACCCCCCCCCCCCCAAAACCCCCCCCCCCCACCCCCCTAAAAACCCCCCCCCACATAAAAAATGACCCCCCAAACCCCCCACCCCCAACCAACCCCCACCCCACACACCCCCCCAACCTTACCATAGCCCCACATTTCCCCCCCAAAAATAAACAACCCCCCCCCCCCCCCCCCCCCCCCCCCCCCCCCCCCCCCCCCCCCCCCACCCCCCCCCCACCCCACCCCCCCCCCCCCCCCCACCCCCCCCCCCCCCCCAAACCCCCCCCCCCAAAAATCCCCCCCCCCCCCCCCCCCCCCCCCCCCCCACCCCCCCCACCCCCCCATACCCCCCCCCCAAACCCCCCCCCAATTTCCAACCCCCCCCCCCAACACCCCCCCCTCCCCCCCCCCCCCACCCCCCCCCCCAAACCCCCACAACCAAACCCCCCCCCCCCCCCCCCCTCCCCCCCCAACACAAAACCCCCCCCCACACCCCCCCCCCCCACACCACCCCCCACAACCCCCCAACCCCCCCACCCCCAACCCCCCCCACCCCCAACCAACACACCCCCCCCAAAACCCATTTTCTAAACCAACAACCCCAATCCAAAACCCCCCCCCCCCCCCCAACCCCCCCCCCCCCCACAAACCAAAACATTAAAAAAACAACAAAACCCCCCAACACCCCCCCCCCCCCCCCAAAAATCACACCCAAACCACCCCCCCCCCATGCAAAAAAATAAAAACCTAAAAACAAAAAAAAACAACACCAAAAACCAAACCCCCCCAAATTCCCCCCTAAACCAAAAATAACCCCCCCCCCCCCTCACCAAAACCCCCCAACCCCCCCCCCCCCCCCCACCCCACCACCCCCAACCCCCCCAAAAACCATCCACACACCAAAACCAATCCCCCACCACACCCCCCCCACCCCACCCCCCCCCAAAACACCCCCCCCCCCCCCACAAAACCCCCCCCCCCCCCCACCCCCCCACCCCACCACAATACACCCAAACCAAAACAAAAAAAAAAACCCCCACACACCCCCCCCCCCCCCCCACCCACCCCCCCCCACACACCACCCCCCCCCCCCCACCCCCCCCCAAAAAAATAACCCCCCCCCCAACACCCACCCCCCCCCCCCAACCCAATTACCAAATAACCCAAAAACACAACACACCAAAAACCCCCACCCCCCCCAACCTCCCCCCCCCCCCCCCCCCACCCCCCCCCCCCCCCCCCCCCCACACCCCCCCCCCCCCCCCCCACCCCCCCCCCCCCCCCCCCCCCCCCCCCCCCCCCACCCCCCCCCCCCCCCCCAAACCACACCCCCCCCCCCCCCCCCACCCAAACCCCCAACAAACCACACAAAAAACACCAAAATTCACAAAAAATACACACCCACCCCCCCAACACCCCCCCCCCCCCCCACAAACCAAACACCCCCCCCCCCCCCCCCCACCCCCACCCCCACACACCCCCCCCCACCCCCCCCCCCCCCCACCCACCCACACCCCCACCCCCCCCCACCCCCCCATCCCCCCCCCCCCGCCACCCCCCCCCATCCCCCCGCCCCCCCCCCCACCCCCACCCCCACCCCCCCCACCCCCCCCACCCACCCCCCCCCCCCCCCCCCCCCCCCCCCCCCCCCACCCCCCCACAATCCATCCCCCCCCCACCCCCCCCCCACCCCTCCACCGCCCCCCCCCCCTACCCCCCCCCCCCACCCCTCCATCCCCCTCCCCCCCCCCCCCCGCAAAAAAACCCTAGTATAAAGACCTTCCCCCCCCCCCCCCCCCAAAATGATTAGCAAATAAAAAAGCCTACACCTCCCCGAAGAGATGGCCGCACAGCATAGGTTAGGCCCCCCAGCACCAGGCCCCCCATGTGTTCTGGGTTTATGTCCCAAAGGTTTTCATTGACCGTCTTTAAACGTGTCATTTGAAGCGCCCCTTCTTTTGGCCCCATGTCCAAGGGAGCGTCTTACCCTTCTGGCATCTCACCATAATAGAGTATCTTTGGCCAGTCGATGGTCTGGCATGCGGGACCGATACTTGACTCTGCCCAGCGAATCTGTGACGATGCATCAGAATACGCGTACAATACCCAGGGATAACAGCTCTGTCAAGAAACGGCGGTAATCCGCTGATTATTGTCTTGCCAATTTGATACCGCAATACAAACTTACCAAAAGACTACTTTTATGGCCGCTTGTTGCAGACAATAAAACTTTAAGCCTTTTAGTATAAAAAACGCATCAAGGTTTATGAAGTAACAAAAAACATTGAATATGGCATACATTTTGTGTTTATTCATAACAATTTTTTACTATGGTCCCCCTTAGAAAAATCCTAAAATATGTACAGGTATTGCATTTATGTAATTTTTCAACCAATTATTAAACTAAAAATAACCATCACATAACTAATTTGTTTCCATTTGTTTCATTTTTAACTAATAATCCCCCCCCAGCTGTCCATCTTCTACCTATTAGACTAGTCTATTAGATGTAAATGCAGGTCTAGTTCCTGTTGTTTTTTTACTTTGGCCAGTCTAAGAGTTACAACCCACGTCATCAAGCTAAAATCCTAGTTGTGTCTAACATTTCTGCATCGATCCTGTCATTTGAAACAAACTATGAACTCTATCAAACAGTTATGTCAAACAATGTTTCTATAAGTATGTTTGATGTATTTATTTATCTTAGGAGGTTTAGAATTTTTATTATATGCAGCTTGATATATTTCTGTATGTGATAAAAATAAAATCACGTGAATCGTCTCACAAATTGTAATAAAAACATCAAAACAGTTTCTACATACACACATTGCTCAACTGCACTGAAGTCTTGGTTGTTTAAATACTAACGAAAGTCATCTTATTTGTGATTTAAAACATGGACTGGCTTAAAAGAGTTGTGAATTTTGGGGATTAATTATTAATAAAGCTACAAAACAACGCCACTTTGCACTGTTTTTTTTCGGTACGACGGCATCTAAAAAAAAAAAAAAAAAAACAATGGTCTGTGTGTTGTTTGAAGCAGAGTCAAGATGTGCTGTTTTGTGTCTGATCTTCATGAATACTTAAGGTTTATACTCTAATGCGAATCATCTTAATACATTATGATCTAATTATGCCGCTGGATCTGCCAGTTCGTAAATCAAAAACTGATTATGTTGGGAATGTGGTTGAAATGATGTGACTTTGTGAATATTTAAGTTTATATTGTGATAATGTACATAAGAATATAAAAAATTTAAAAAAACCAGTATGTTTGCCTGAACTTGCCATGTAATATCTCTTGTTATTCCATCCATCTTACTATGTGAGCATCCTACTTCTTGTCAGTTTGAATTATTCAGCTTATTTAATGTCTTTGAGGCTGGCTCCTCAGATATAGACCACTATCAAAGTCTTCGAAGTTAAGGTATATTTGAATACCGCTAGAAATGCTGTGAATAAAATGATGTAGTAGAAATCTTGGTTGAAGAATTCATTTATCATTTAATTCTATTTTGTTATGCATGCCGTTAACTCCTTTCAGTCCCAAGCAAAAAGTTAGGTTTGGCCCAAACGAAAAATGGCCCACCTCACAGTGGAGTTTTTATTGTTGTTTTGGAAATATAATTTTATAAAAAAATGTTTCCAAATGCATTGAAATAACTTTTGTTGTTGTGTATGAAACCTGAAGGTAAATGGATGTACTTTTACTCTTGTGCTACAAGTATAAAATCAGCTTTCATTGAAAAAATTATTAGTTATCCAAGGGTAAAATGGCGGGCTGAAAGGAAATAAGGCCTGTGTGAAAAATTAGAGCCGCGTAAAAGTATTCATTCAAATTCTTCTAATAATTGTATCCTCAGGCATAATATCCAAGGATAAAGTTTCAAAAATGTCACAAACAGTAAGTATTCTAACAAAGCACAATCAGTTTATTTTTTAGTCAATAAACACTTAGGAAACTGTTAATATTTACAGATTAAACAACAACAGGTCACATGGTTGTAAAAAAAAAAGAGGAAATGGCCACCCCAGTGTGTTTTTATTGTTGTTGTTTGAAATAATTTAAAAAAATTGTTCAAATGCATAAATATCCTTTGTTATTTTTATATACGAAACTGAAGGTAAATGGGGATGTATTTTACTCTTGTGCTACAAGAGTTATAAAAGTTAAAATTTCTTTGAAAAATTATTGGTTATGCAAGGTCACATGGTTGTAAAAAAAAAAAATGACCAATTTAAGTTTATGCATCAGTAAAGATGGGAAGTTATAATAATATTTAACACATGAATGATTGTGGTATACTAGTCTGTTCACTCACCAATGGGTGATGTTGTTTGGGGAGGTGATGTTCAACTTTATAAAATGTTTTTTCTAAAAAACTACCTGATGTAAATGAATTCATATTTTGCATGTAGTTCTTATATACTTTAATCCATGACGTTACAAATATGTTGTTGTGAAGTCAATATCAATTCTGCATTCTTCAAAACCATAAATTCCTTGATCTTTTCCGAATCTTACAAGAAGCATGGAACTTAAAAAAAATAAATTTTTTACAGTATACTATACATCAATTAAATGTCAAAAGTAGGATCAGAGGCAAAGCATAATTACATTGTTTTATGTTTTTGATATCTCAATTAAGTTACATTTATCTCAGTCCGTATCTGACGATTCCATTAGATTAACAACTGTTAATGGCTGGATAAACTGTAATCCATCATGTTGCCAGTAATCTTCTTCTTCACGGAGCACATGATGTACACATTTCTTCCAGAATTGAAAATCTGTCTTTTTTTTAGGGTATCATGTGTAAGAACTTTCACGTCGCTCATTTTAAATGTGGTGTTCTGTGCTGCAACCTGTCCTTTGATTTTTGCCCAAAGTAACTATTGGGTTAAGATGCGAATGATAAGGTGGTAGTCGAAGAGAGGTGTGACCATATGATTCAATTATTTTGTCAACACAATACACCTTAGTCTTCTTAGTCTGTTTCACAAGCTGTAACAATTCAGGTTTCAAATAGGTATTGTCGACATTGACATTTTCATTTCGTAGCCAAGTTCTTATTGCATCTTTTGTGCTTGAGGAAGTTGGTACTTTGTCTTCCTGAGCTACAACATTGTGATAGGATGCATTATCCATTACAATACATGATGGTCTGTCAAGAATGGGGAGAAGGTTGTTTCTATCCAAGAACGAAAAATATGTCCATTCATTTCAGTGTGATAGTCCCTGCCATCTGTTGAAATTGCCTGGAACATTAGTTCTGCGTCATGGACAATTCCATTTTCACTGCTGCCAGCATGCGCAATTATAATTCGTTGTCCTTTGCTACTGGGAATTGTCCTTTTATGAACACTGTCAGAAGATTGCCATTCTTTCTCATTTGTATGGTGCGAATTAACCCATGTTTCGTCTAAATATACTATATCATATCCATCCATCCTTCGTGCTCGTATCTGTCTAAGGAATTTGCTTCGGGCAGCAATTAAGTGTGGTTTTTCACATAATACATTCCTGCCTCCAATGGATTTGCGAAACGTAAAACCGACGGACCTTACAACTTTCCAAAGAGTTGTTTTTGAGATATCAATATCACAATCCTTTAGCAGCTTCACTTTCAGTTTGCGGAGAGTGACAAGTTCATTTAACGAAAACATTTTGAAAATCTCATGTCGAATAACTTCTTCATTGAAGTTGTCAACTTTTTTTTCTTTCCTTGCCTGACATTTTTAGACTCAACATCATGTTGTATCCATCGACAAAAAGAAACTCTGTTAATACCAAGCGCAACCTGTGTTCTTCTATCAGGTCTATTGATGTCGTGATATAAACTCCCCTTTTTAGCCTCCCTGCAGAAGTGTCTGTACAGCATTACAGTAACCTTCTTCATAGTTATAAATTTGCACTTCAAACTCATAATGAATGTAATATTATTCTATATGTTCAGAAGAAGAAAAATATGTTTCAATATAATACAATGCAGCTACAACTTTACAATAATTTCACAATACGCCACTGACTTTACAACGGTACAGATTTGCGTTAATGATGTCGCACTATTTCAGCTTTCAACAGCAGACAACTGCGGTGCACGAAATGTCATGATTTCGTCTTAAAATATATTTTTTTCTATTAAAAAACCATTTATTGCCCGTGCAAAACAACTGTACTGCTGACATGCTACATTTTAATACCGGTAGGGGAGTGTGATTTTAATAGAACCTGATGAATAGATATCTCAATCTAGATACATTTTCTGGAGGCAAAAAATGTTTTCATAACGTCATGAACAATATAATACTACATGCAAAATATAAATTCATTACATCAGGTAGTTTGTTTGAAAACAAATTTCAAAGTTGAACATCAATTGGTGAATGGACTATAGTTATATATGACAATGATCTTGTGCATAATTTAAATTCTATCAATAAAAATTATTAGTTAGTAAAATGAAAAATGCAAGGTAAAATGGAGGCTGAATAAGAAGCAGATGAAACAGTAGGTAAATTAAAAAAAAATATATATATATTCTTACCTTGCCGAGCTGCTCCTCTTCTGAAGATCAGTTATAATCCATAGGAAAACACAAAATCCATAGGAAATCACAAAAGATCACTCACAAATATATTCACACTATGTATAAACATTAGGGAGCCGCGGTAGCATAGTGGTTAGTGCACTGGCTTCCTAGCTCAGTGGTCTATGGTTCGATCCCCAGTTGAGGTGGGATTTTTTTAGGCCGCAAACGGCTCCTGGGTCGACCCAGCCCAATAGGGTACCAGAGCAACTTCTGGGAAGGTTAAGGTGGCCGGCGTGATGCTGACCACATCACCCCTAGTGTGCCGATGGTCGAGAAAATATGGGCCTAACACCATATTCCCAATATGCTTCAATGGGCGTGTAACGGGATCCTTTACCTTTTTATGTATAAACATTACTTTATCATGAAACCCTAAGTAAAAAATTTAACAGAAAAAAAGTCCCTAGCATTTAAAAAAAATGGAAATTTCAAATTGTATCAAACATATCAGAAAAAGGAAAAGAATATTTTATTTACAAAGCTTATTCATATCTAGGCAGACCCTATATATGTTTTTGCTTATGATAAGCTAGAAAGCAATTTTTTGTACAAAGGTGGGGTGTGCCCGTGCATCCTATACACACAAAACTTGATCTGCGACGCATTCCATTGGCGCTACAATGAACACAGGCTCTGTCCTTTCCATCATATTCCACTAGATGTCTAGCCCAAATCATCCGTTCTACTTCATTTCCTTTCATGGAGTGTTTAAGTGTTTAGAATTTTTGGGTGGACAATCTATTACACCACCTGGTGTCAGATGCGCAGCTACTTTGGACAGATCCTCAATCAAACTCTGTTTAAATCTTGAAGTGTGAGCTTCCTTTTTGTCGCACCTTTCTGACACAAATTGTATAGAATGTGGTCATTTACCTGTGTCACTTCAATCATCCAGTGGTAAATCTTCTTCCTCCACTTTCTGGTTTTACGGTTGTGCATACTATAGTAACCAACCATTTAATCCATCTGGTCGCAGCCATTCATACTCATATTGTAGTCATCAACTACCTTTGGCTTTATAACTTTGTTTAGACCCTTGCCCTTCTCAACCGTTGTGACAGCTGATTTAGTTGAAACAAGTATGCAGGGCTTTTTTGCTTTTTTATCTTTCCAGGCAACACATAATGTTGTATTTTCCGAGTCTAAAAACCACTTCATCTCTTGATGGCCAAGCTTGAGATTTTTTATTTCAGGAGGGAAGCCGATGCGGTTGACATTTAGGGTTTCTGTATAATTATAATTTTGTGCAAGCAGATATTCAATCAGAGCTTTGGAAGAATAAAATCTATCAGCAAAAATATGATGTCCTGATCTCAGTGGCTTCAAAAGAGTGCTGAACACTTTCACGGCATGAACAGAACTAGGGTTTAGACTAGGATCATAGGCTGTATTTTTTCCAAAATAAATTTTCAAATTGAAAACATAGACTGTTGCTGAATCACACAGTCCAAATGTTTTGATATGGTATTTGTGGGGCTTGGTTGCATTGAACTGTTTGTGCCTAAACCTACCTTTCCATCCTATAACCATCTCATCAATACAAACCTCTTCAAACGGATAGAAACGAGAACATCACTGTTAAAAACGGATAGAAAGCATTCTGAAATTTGGTCAACAGCATCTCAACAAATGGCTCAATTTTAGCTGCGACCTGATCTTCTGGTTCACAAACATGCAGCATGCTGTAATAAATAGATTGTAAACGGTTTTTCAAAAACATTTCGTACCAAGGTGTATAAAAATTTCCTGTGGTGTGCCAGTAGTCCTAGATTTTTGGTCTTTGATCCAATCCCATTGCAATCATTACAGCTGTAAACTTGAGCCATTCATAATAAGTGAGTGGTGTCCATGAAGCAAATAAAGAATACTTTCTAGGTGGGTTGTTTGTTTCAACAACTTTTGCAGCATAGGTATTAATGCTGGTTATTAAAGTGTTAACAACAGCATCATCCATGTAAAATTTTTAAAAATTAAGAGGTGTTTGCAAACTGTGCAGAGCTGGATTTATGTTCTGTCTTGTCTGGCGGAAAGTACAATTTGCTTTAGTTTCTCCAGTCGCCACTGAATGCAAAACCACGTTTGTATTGCTAACAAATTCAACATTAGGTCTACCATCCCTTCTGATTCTTTTTCTTTTTGGCTCAGACATATTATTTGAATTTATTACAGTCTGATTACATGCTGCTGTATCCATAACTTCATTTTCCACATCAAAACTTCCATTATCATCATCGATTTCCGATGACTCGAAATTAGGATCTGACTCGCTTCCACTACTATTTGAAGAACTGCTATAATCTGAATTATCATCACTATCTAGAATTTCTTCAAATAACCTTCTAGCTTGCACTGACGTTAATCTGTGAGGTCTGCCAGAAGATGTGGGCATGGCCATTTTATCTAATGAAATATGCACTTGAAAAAAAATTAAAAATTAATCACTTAACACAGCCACACGTTGTATCTGTCATGGAGAAATTCAATAATGGAGGCTATATTTTAAGGAAATGACGTTTTTGGGTTGTTAGAATTGAAAAACGGCTCTAGAGAGGAGCAAAAGATACGAAATATGATATAACATTGATTGAGTCAAACAGGTCGAACCAGAAATCTGATGTAATGTTGATCGGGACTTAAAGAGTTCAGGAGCATGATACAATGCAGACTAGGTACATAGAATCACAGCATCGCATGATGATATTGAAAAAAGTATCTGTGATGTGACATACAAGTAGCTGAAGCATCTATGTTACTTAAAAAACCCCAGGAATTCCACTAAATCCTCCCTACTATTGCAGTGACAGTAGAAAGAGAAGATAATGAGATTAGAAGATTAGCTCCCTTCAGTCATAATTGACTTTCCATGCAGTTCCTGTATGAAAAGTGGGATATAGCACAGACATTAACTTTGAAGAGCATCTCTTTCCTAGCTCACCTTTGCTCATGTTGTACCACTGGTAGACTAAAGTAATGCCTGTGTCTTGGCAATGGTGTGTAATATACTGTTAACTATGTACTACTTATTCTGTTTTCAATCCTGCAGAAATTTAACATGGCAGAAAACAAGCTTCAGGAGCAGCTAGACGTTATGAAAGAACTTCGGGAAGAGTTAGACAAGACAAAATCTCAGGTCCTTTCTGAGAGGGAAACCCACCGTAAGATCCAGAATGACCTTGACAGTGTCCGAGCTCAACTTCTAGATGTTCAGAGATCAGAGAGGGTTGTTAGAATTGATCTTGAGCAGACACAGAAAAAGGTGAGTTAATGTTATGTTATGCCAACACCTTCAGTTGATCATGTTCAGTTTCAAATGTAAGACTGTGTTTCTGAACCTGGGGGTTATTACCCTTTGAGGGTAATTCAGTATACTTCTGGGGATAAATGAGATAATGCAGAGTTGACAGGAATGTGACAGGTGCACCAGACATGTAGTAGTTTGATTGCAAAATGTAGTGCCCTGACTCTGGAAATAATGTTCACTGCTGTCACAGCAAGTCACCCCACCAATACTTCAGAAATGTAAATGAAGTCTCAGTTTGTGTCATGATGTACACGCAAACACTTAAATGATGTTTACATCTGTTGGTTTTCCACTTACTTTGACTGTTAAAAATTCCAATTAATTACTTTATTACTAAAAAAAACACTATCATCATGTGACTGTTTCTAAGTTTTTTTATCATCATTTATTAATTCTACTCCAGTTATGTGTTTGCTGACTTTCTGAGTATATTATATTTTATGTTTATCAAAATGTTTGCTGACTTTCTGAGTATATTATATTTTATGTTTATCAAAATGTTTGCTGACTTTCTGAGTATATTATATTTTATGTTTATCAAAATGTTTGCTGACTTTCTGAGTATATTATATTTTATGTTTATCAAAATGTTTGCACAACAGTTTACATAAAATAAATAAAACATATAGTCTATTTAGTACTCCTGTAAGGCACAGTTTTACTTAGGCCAGTATTATGTATATCCACAGAGTGAGAGGCTGAGGTCCAGAGTAATTCAGTTGACTTTTTCAACACCTGCAGTCAAGGCTCCTGAAAAAGAAATCTCTGATGATGAACTCATTGAGTCCCTGAAAAAGTTCATTGATGAAAGAGCCAGACTGTTGGCCAACATCAAAGATCTGGAATCAGGTATCACAGAAGCTAAGGCAGGGAAGGCAGCGCTTCTAAAATATGCCAAGAATCTCAAAGAAGCCCTTGAATCCAGTGCAGTAAGTCAGAATAACCTTTGTGTAGATAAAGGAAAAATCTTTTACTTATTATAGTACTTATACCAACAAACCTGTTTTCTCAGCATGAACAAGTACAAATACCAAATCGTTAATGCTTGTGGAAGGTTACAACAAAAGATGGATAGATGGAAAAGGTAAAAGTATAGAAAGTACCAAAACTGCCCAGATAATCTCACTAAAGTTTGGCTCAACGAAAATCTACAGAAAATGTTAAGTATAAGTTCTACAGAAAGATAAGAATAGATTGAGAATCACTGGTGGATCTGTTTATAGGGATACTGGAAAGTAACTTTCTCTTAGTAGGCTGAGAATCCTCTAAGTAGACTGAGAGCTAGTGCGTATCCAGGCCACTGTTCCCTATGGTGCTGAATTATTGGATAGAGCCCCCACTGATTTAATAAAAAAATTTATATACAGTATTACACACCACTTTAACATTAAAGAAAAGTCAGTAAGACCACTCTTGATTTTAGAAAAGAATACAATGAAACTTTACTGCTGAAAACAAAGTGTCATATGAATGGAATATGCATCAGTCAGATATATATATATGTATAAGATTTAGGATAATCAACATGACTGCTGTTAAGTCTTGTCTACCAATATAACATTGTAGAATTTGATTTCAATTCAGTCTACAGAGTTATTGATTTGGTCATCATTAGGACTTTTATGATGTTGAGTTGAGTGGTTGGCTCTTGGTGGTTTCACTTATCTGGATCTATGACTGCAATCATGGTCACTCCCTGATTTCTCCAGGTGTGGGAAAAGGGTTGTGTGTTAGGTGTAGAACTATCTCAGGGTTGTAAAGCTTTCTTTCCCTGATCCAGGTTTCTCACCATTGATGAAGATGGAAGCTCCTGTGTAGACTACTGTAAAGAACCACTCGGTTGTACTTGTTTGCAAAAAGGCGAGACTTTGCAAAAGCTTGCTGTGCGACGTTGGTTCTTTCATGACCAGAGTTTTAGGATTGCAGTGCCTGGGCCTAATTCTAGTGTTAAATATAAAAAATCCTACCAAAATCTAATTTTCAGCTGACAGATGTGTGGGACCACAGACCATCTTTCCTAGACCATATCCCATTAAGGAATTCACATGCACTCTTTTCATTTGAATTCTATCTCAGGAATATATATACATATATATAACTTTTCAGCGAGTAACGAGTGTGAAAAACTAATTACATTTTCTACTACTGCAAAGATAGTCCCCATATCTATTACATTCCAATAATGCTGGCTGTCCAGCAACCCTGTTCTATTCAAGCTGGCAAGCGATTTGCTCGGAAGAGTGCAGTTGATACTCTCAAGCAATTATGAATGTAAACTTGCCTGCTCTGTGCAGGTGAGGGAAGATTAAGTGTACACGCATTTATATACATCTTTGTAAAGTTAAAAGTTAAGAATAGAATGAGGGAAGATAAAATGAGAGAAAAAATCTAGCCCATCACAATGCTTTATCATTATCATCAAGAGCACTACCACCAAAACAACCACCGCCATCATCATTATCACCCCATCACACATCTGCCCCTCTCCAGATGTAATTGTCATTATGTTCTAATCTTTTTTTTCTGAGTGATTTAGGCAATAGTTCATAATTAGACCTATTTCTGTTGTCATTGCATGCCCTTTTTTAAAAATCCAACTTACTTTGAGTCTTCTCTTTCAACGTAGATTCCTCTCCCCTCTTTCTCTGATAAGATGTCCAATATATGCAGTTTTTTTTTCATCCTTGAGGGTTTTTTTTTATTCATAACTCTGTATTTCTCAGATTTCCTTATTGGATAACTTTTTGTGTTAGTGATATTCTAAGCATTGGGAATCCACATCTCAAAGACCTCCCTCACTGAATAATAATGTTAGTTAATATACATGTTTTTTGGATACATAACCTCATACATGAAGATGGACGAGACATAGCCTTGAGTTAAATCTGCCAGTCTGGTTCATTTTGGGGTAGTCAAGTTTCTTCATACCTTCATACAACAATATGATTCACCCTTGCTGATTCTATTCCTGTTCTTATATTATGGCTATTCTTATCCTGTTTGGTCATTTCACTTTCCATAGAGGTGAACTGTTTACTTTTGCAGTACTTAATCAATTTGTTTTAATATATATTTTTCATGAATTATTGTAGCCAACTTTTTTCTGCATTTTTAACAAATGTATTTTGTATTCTGCGAATCATGTTAACTTCTGTCACTGACTGTTGGAAGTCTTTTGATTTTGTGTGAGCAACATTATATTGACATTTATTTAGTTGATTACATCACACACTGTTGATATATGAATTTCTATAATTCTACAGAATACGTTGCATTGTAGGCAAAAAACAGACCAAGTTTTGGGTTTTTTTTCCGTTAGTAAGCAGGTGATAAATATTTTATATAACCTTTATAACTTGTGAATACAAAATGGCCTGTTATAATCTAATATGTTTTGTTCCTGATCAGAACCGGCTGAAAGAAAATGGAAGACTTAGTGGACCACTGAAGGAAGAAATTATTGTCATTCAGTCGCTGACTGGGGATGAGAACCTGACTTGGATTTGTAACTTGTTCTGTGAAATGTTGAAGGCTGAACTGGACTGGGAGAACTTAATTGAACAAGCCCTGGAGAAATGTGGTGCCAAAGTTAAAATTTCAAATGATAGTGAGTGACTAAATGTTGTTGTGGGTGTTAAATAAACACACGTTATATGTTTTAAGACATAGCTAAAAGTTATGTGTTTATGTCTCTAAAATTTACGATGATGTTTGACTGTTTTGTAATTATTTTTTAAAAATCATGAATGATACTTAATGATAGTTTATAACACATTTGACATGATGCTGCTGTTACATATCTTTACATATAACAGAATATTACTATTTATATCTTTAACTTTTCAACAAAATATTACTGTATTATACTATTTAAGAGTGCATGGTGTATGTTTTTAGCATATATATCAATATGTTTCAACTAATATGCTTAGCATTTATATAAACATGTGTACAAAATGCTTTTCTTATACTCCTTAAAATTTGTTAATGAAATGTTTCTTTTTCATGTTGTTTGTTATCCTACCAGCCCTACTCTTTGATAGTTACATCCCCCTATGCCTGAGTTCCTGAGGAAAAATGTATAAAAACAAAACACACGTCACAGAAACAATGATTACACAGAAACCAATACACATATACTCATCAAATGTCATGATATTGTTAATAATAGAGATACATAATCTAGCTCCAGTATTCTGCCTTATTATACCAGTTAGCCCTTGCAGGTGGATCGATCCACTACCACCTGATAGAGGGCCCCACCCCTTGGCACCAGTCACAGCATCACTAAAATCCTGCTCGTTATCACTATCAGATCTATTTCTTCATCACTGGATTCTAAGTCATTTCAGGATACGTTTGATCAAATCTCTGGTCATTGTTGTCTGAAAATGATATATTTTCTATTACTTGAGCAGATGTAAGCAGCTTAGACCTAGGGCTTTTCTTTTCGAAGTACTTGGTTCCTGACTGACACGCTTCATTCTAAAAAATAGTAACATTTTCTGTAAACATAATGACCACTGTTAGTGAAAGCTGTCATTTGCTGCCGAACATATATACTGTGATCACTACTTAAATGTAATGTGATTGGTTGATTATTTTTAGTTCTGACTACAATTTTCACATGGGTGTTGTCCATTCCCGATATATGGGGAATCTGGTAGGCAGTCATGTTGGATATTCCAGATAATCTGGGAATACAGTTCAGAAGGGTTAATATATAGTTCCACAATCAGAATTTGATACCTGTGTTAATGTGTCTGCTAATCCCCCATCAAACATGCACACACACACAGAGGCATATACATGTACGCACACACAGAACAAGAAATCAATGACCCTAACAAAGGTCATCCAAAATTACTTATATAACCTTTATTTGTGACACAAATTTACAAAAGTATTAATTTAGGTTATTTAGGTAGTGCAGTAACAGATACTGCTGTAGAGGAATGAAGTGTTGGAGACTTCACTATACTAGGTCTAGCTTTATGAGGTGGGGTCACCAGTTCTCTTCCTTGCTGCCTTTGCCTTCCCTATCTCAAAAGCATACACATTTACAGATGGGTGACACTAATTGATTTTGAACCCAGAACCAAGTAACTTTGGCATGAGAGGGTAGCACTATAGCCACTCTGCCAATCTGATGCTCTAATTGATTAGAACTACAGTAAACAAAGACGTACAAAATAAGTGGTTAAATATGAAAAATTTAAATGAAATAAAATGCAAAGAAATAAAAGTTAAAAAAAGTCTGCACCAGCGAGAGTTAAAAACTAACGAAAAAGTGAATTTTCTGCTTTGTGAGCTTGATAAAGAAGGTTCTCTATTTCCTTCACTTTTGTTGTTGTTGTTGTTGTTGTTGTTGTTGCTGCTGCTTATGAAAAATTGAACCACCACTGCAGTGGCCTCTTGTGAGGGAAGGCTGCACTGATACGTTCTTTTAGGAGCAGTTTTTTTGGCCACTTAAATGTTGTTTACTGTCTCATGCAACCTTTCCGTAGTTTACAGATGAACAATGCTATTTACACTGGATTACAACTGAAAAGGTTACATTTGTTTTTAACTCATTCTGACCTTTCACTGGCAGTGGATCTCATCAGTTTTTAATGATCAGAATGTCCAGCTGTAGCTTGAGTTATAAACTGGGCATGGCAGTCAAAGTTTTAAGCATTATTTGTTTATTTTCTGGGTGGTAGTACCACATGACATCATTCAGATGGACGTAGATCGAATCTCCAGAGTGCCTATTACTTTATTTACTTTTCTGTTGTCTAGTGTTCTCTTTTCTTTCTGTCTGTGCCTGTCATTTGACATACTTGTACATTTGACATACTTGTACATTTGACATACTTGTACATTTGACATACTTGTACATTTGACATACTTGTACATTTGAAGGGAAAAAGCCTGTTCTGTAAGGCTGAGGACTACATTTGGTGTATAAACAGGGAACTTCCTGTTTCTCTTCTAAGTTAGCAAAAAAAAATTGTTTCAGGTTAAGTGACTGAAGCATTAGTTCATTTATGTTCTGAATTTATCTGATATGGACTACCACAGATCCAAGCCAGCACATTGAGATGCTGTACTCAAAATGGGAATTGTCCTTGGCTGAGGCAGAGAGGCTGCAAAATCAAATCAAAGTTCTAGAAGAGGAGCACAAAGCTGAACTTGAGATGAAACTGAATGGTCTCAGGACTGAAATGGAAGACAGAATACAAGATGCTGTGGAAAAAGCTAAGCTCAAAGGTAATGTCAGTTTATTTTGAGTTTCGTTTTAAACAATGCTGTCTAAATTATAATTTGCATTAGATGATCAGTCAACAAAGATGCTTGTAAATATGTTTATGTGAAATTATGTTTTATTCTTTCTGACAGTTTTACTTTCCTCTTTTAAGAGCATTTTAAGAAAAGCTTATGGCATAGTTCATTCTCTTGCATTGTCACATTATATCAGTCTTTGATTTCCTCTTGTGCTTAATTATCACTTCTAGCAAGAATGAGACTCTCCATGATCTTGTTTACAAATATAGAAGACATTATTTTAGTTCATTATATACACATATGCAAACAGAAATTTTATGAAATGATAACTAATATAAGTGTTGAGTTTATAATAAAAATCTGGACAGTTCATTCATTCATTACTGTCTTCAGGTCTTCACCACATGTTGTTGTGGCATTCTCCAGCCTGTCTTATCTTGAGATTCCAGAACAATGACTGTGTTTTACCGCTATTAACAGGTTTCCTCAGTTTATGCCATATCCATTGTCACTATCTTCTTCACATTCTGGATAGTTGCCACTTGTTTTTCTTGTTTTTGGTCATGTAGGTGAACAAGACTTGAATGCTGCAATCGATGAGATCAGAGCAACAGAAAAGGCAAAGAGAGAGGCCTGTGTGGAAGCTGAGAGAAGAAAAACTGAAGAACTGGAGTCTTTGCTAGCACAAATGGGAAAGGTTGGTTCTTGAGTGTAGACAGTTTGTAAGTCTTATATTGGCACTTTGTATCAGTGTTGGAGTTTTTGCTGGCACAGATGAGAAATGTTGGTTCATGAGA
This sequence comes from Oreohelix idahoensis, assembly GCA_024509875.1. Taxonomy (NCBI): domain Eukaryota; kingdom Metazoa; phylum Mollusca; class Gastropoda; order Stylommatophora; family Oreohelicidae; genus Oreohelix; species Oreohelix idahoensis. The sequence goes on along the minus strand of JAMPIV010004130.1, from coordinate 414,891 downwards.
TGAGTGTAGACAGTTTGTAAGGCTTTTACAGACAATCTTTAGCAGTGTTGGAGTTTTTGTCTATGTCCTAGTGCATGGATAGAGTTGTTATTGGTGATGCACAATTCTGTGACGTCTAGTCTTGTATTATTTAGCAGAAACTATTCTAACAAAGTATTCTGCAAAGAATGTGGCAGTTGATAGTCAGAAATAGAAACACTTCATATAATACACACATGAACCAACCAGTGTTCATATAGACTATATAAGAAAGCACAAGTAGATATCGTCTGAATGATGATGATATTATGTAGACACCTTAATGATTGAGCTCATTATTCATGACGTAGAACTCATGGGAAAAAATGACATTGACAGAATTGAAGTGTCTAGAATACATCTAGACAGAAATGACAGGAAGTATAGACAGATGAAAGGAAACATGGTTATCTTTATACTTTATCTTACTTACATATTGAAAACATTTGATGATGAGGGGTTGAACTGTCTGTCTGGCTGTGTTTGCGTGTATTCCAAACTTGGTCTAACTATGATTGTGCCCTGGTGCAATCTGTCATGAAGATTACTTTTTCAGTTAGTAATATAGACTAAATCAGTGGTTCTCAACATAGGCGATTATGCCCCCCCCCCCCCCCCCCCCCGCCCCCCCCCCGCCATGGAGCCATGCCATATTTCTAGGAGGCCACAGTAAGACGGTAAAATACCTTTTTCCAGCTAACAGCAACTATGATTGGGGCCACAGAGGTAAATGAGGCTCTGGGGGAGGGGGGATGAGCAAAAGTAGGTTGAGAACCACTGGACTAAATAAATTAAAGTAATAACCACACTAGTGTGTGAGCAAAGTAAAAGTTAGTGAAAGGTAGTGTATACATTATTGGGAATACTGTGACACATAATTCTTATGCAAAGGGTGTTATGTTTATTTTCCTTTTCGGGTGACGCACTCTTTTCGGCAGGCTTGCAGGTCTTAGCTGCCTTTAGGGAAGTACCCAAGTTTTATTCTTATATTTAATTAGATTCTTATGTGTCCTATCTAGCCCTCACTTTCTTCTTTCCTTTCCCTGATGAAGACCTTTTGGCCGCAAAGTTGGCTATTTTCTTTGTCTTTTGTCTTCGTAAGACGAATCACCTTTTTTCGATTTTTTTTCATACCCATCCTTATGTTTAATGAAGTAATGAATACATAAATAGACAATAAAAGATAAAATTATATGTTGTAACTTTACTTATTACCAGTCACTAGATGAACACCAGCAGGAAAACAAGGCCAAACTGGAAGAGGCATCTCAGGCTCTCCAAGAATTAGAAACCCTGAAGGTAGCAGACAGAGTCCTGAAGGAACATGTGGGGAAATTGGAGCAACAGCTTATAGATCAAGCTGTTGAGGTATTGAGATGATGAAGCCTTATATTAGATTTATGATTTTTTTGCAGTTAGCAGTGTCATATAGAGTCAAAAAATTTGATCTTTTTTATAATAATAATAATAATAATAAATTCTTTAAGCGCCAAACACGGCGCATAAGGCAGAAACCAGTGCTCTCCAGGTTGTTCGTTGTGACGCCACTCCTCTTAGCTCTTGCACATTATTTAGGCCCAACGTTCTCCTTCTCTTATTATTGTTCTTCTGAGTGTTTCTTTTGGTCTTCCTTTTTTCCGCTTACCCTCAGGAACCCAAGTGAGCGCCTGTAGTGGTATTCTGTTGTTTTGCATTCGTAGGACATGACCGATATATGACCATCGTCTTTTCCTTATATAGTCGGAGACATATTTCTGCCTAGAGTCTTCTCTTATTTGTCGATTAGTCTTGAATTCTTTCCAACTGATGTTCATGAGTTTTCTAAGACATTTGTTCCATTCCAGTATCCAATTTTAGAAATCTCCTTAGCCCCCAAGATATTAGAGTGAGTCATGTTTACTGTCGAGCCTGGTTCTGTTTCGGTAACAATAGCTTGTTTTACGATAGTGAATTGTTAACTCACTGATCAACCCTCCGATCCAACCGACCGATTCGAGGGTTTCGAGGTCAGTTATAGGAAAATATCTACACCACTAGATACTCTGGTGTATCTTTTATTCTATAATTTAACATAACATGGTGATATCCATCGAAATATACACATTCCTGATGTTTTTCTTTCGGCGTCTAAGGTGAGAAACGAATTTCACCTCCATCTTGGAAGGGTAGATAACTCTCTTTTTTATAGTCAGGGTAAAAACAAACTCATTGTGTTTGTTAGTCATTAGGCTATAATTTATTATAAGTATACAAGACTTTCTTTTTGCTTCAGTTTGCTTGCAGATCATTTGTGAAGATGGTGGACAAAATGAGTAATGGGTAACTCATTTAGAACTTTGAGAATAAATACTTCACTAAAGCAAAGTCATCTTTCATGTCATTATCAGTCCTTGTTGTGCCAGTATTAAAGCAGAGACAGAAGCTCAATCCAGCTGAGTTCTGAGTCTCTCTTTATCTCATTGTTTTTATTTTGTTCTCTTCGTATTAAATCTTCCTTTTCTTTCTATGCAACTAAGGAGTCGAACATTATTTGGAGTTCTCATAACCTCTAGGGTCATGTAAGGCATAAAGGGCCTGTTTTAATATCCTATTTTATCTTTCTTTAATTATGATTTTGGGCATCAACATAAAGTTTACAGTTAAAGTGGGTGGGCATCAACATAAAGTTTACAGTTAAAGGGGGGGGGGTTATGCTGGTAATTGCAACATTTAAAACAAATTGCTACAAAAGCCAACACTGGAAGAACATGACATTTTGTTTTTGGGCAGACTTCCTGCAAGGGAGCCAACTGCCCAATACTCCTTAACTCTTTAAGTCCCAATCGACTTTATAAAGGCTCAGGGGTTAGACGCGCTTGGCCCAATCGACTTTAAAAAGCCTTTAGTATATGTGCCTCTGTTTGAGACTGTTTCTAATTATAACCACCCACAAAGTCATTTCCGACTGCAAGTACATTCTTTTAAATACAACACGTGTTTAAGAGTGAACTTGTTTCTGTTTTGATATATTTATTTTAGATTTTTAAAGCGATTTTTTTAAGCGCATATCCTCCATTTTACCTTGAATAACTAATCATTTTTTTAAGCGCATATCCTCCATTTTACCTTGAATAACTAATCATTTTTCAATGAAAGCTTTTATACTTGTAGCACAAGAGTAAAGTACATTCAATTACCTTCAGTTTCATATACAACAACAAAGTTATTTATGCATATGAACATTTTAAAAAATTATTTCCAAACAACAACAATAAAAACGCACTGGGGTGGCCATTTTTGCTTGGGCCAAACCCACTTTTTTGCTTGGGACTGAAAGAGTTAAAGATCAGTTAAAGACGACTGCTGATAATATAGTTTTTTGAGGATTTGGTGACCTTTCAGTTTATTACTTAGTCTTTCTTAATTGACAGCGGTGCTGACTCCTGTTAGATCAGCCAGGTTTTTATAGTGAAAGAACACTTTCTTTGCAAGTAGTTTTTTTTTTTTTTTAAATATTGGTATAAAGTTACAGGCCTTGTGCCTAACTGTTCTTTGTTGCCTTGTATGACATCATTCTAGTCTTTGAATGGACGCATTTTAATTCATTTAATTTTCTTTTTAAAAAATGTAAACACATTCTTTTCACTTAATTATTCCTTACCTGTGTCACTGTTAAAGTTTTAAATTATTTTCTTCATCAGTTTTCATCTGAGAAGGCAGAGCTGATTAAAAATTGGAAATCTGAGCAAGCATCATATGAAGAACAAATAAAACAACACTCAGTCACTATCTGCACCATGGAAGAGAAACTGGCCAAACTCATGAAGGAGAAAAAAGGCATCCAAGATCAGCTCACCAGTGAGTCTTAAGGCAAAGATTTAGTTGGTTTTATTTGATTTTTGTCAGTTAATCCATTCAGACAGTGATTTCTGTAGTTTATTTTGTTCTGTTCTAGTCATTTTTGTTCACAAGCTTCTATTTCATTAGTTTTGGGCAATATGAGTTCAGTATTTATCTTGTTCTGAAAATCTTTAGTATATTTTAAAATTAATAATAATTTGCTAAATAGAATTTTGTTGTTGTGTTATGTAGAAATTCATTCATTGTATGGTTTTTCTTTCCAGTAAGTTTTGTAATTCTGTGGTAATCTGTAAAGCTGCCATCTTTACTAAATTTTTTTAAAAAGCTTTAATATGTGGCAGTTAGCAGCAGTCTTCTTCTTTTTACTCTCCTATTACCATATATATTTTTCTTTTAGGGGCCTGTCTTAGGCTTCTCTCATCTGTTTTCCCATAACTAGGGTTGGTGAAGGTCATGCTGTCAATCTGCTTCTTATATTGCACACTTGGAGAACATGTTCTAATGTTTGATTGTCCCCCACACTTGGAGAACATATTCTACTGTTTGATTGTCCTCCACACTTGGAGAACCTGTTCTACTGTTTGATTGTCTTCCACACTTGGAGAACATGTTCTACTGTTTGCTTGTCCTCCACACTTGGAAGGCATGATCTACTGATTGCTTGTCCTCCACACTTGGAGAACATGCTGTTTGATAGTCTTCCACACTTGGAGAACATGTTCTACTGTTTGATTGTCTTCCACACTTGGAGAACATGTTCTACTGTTTGCTTGTCCTCCACACTTGGAAGGCATGATCTACTGTTTGCTTGTCCTCCACACTTGGAGAACATGCTGTTTGATTGTCTTCCACACTTGGAGAACATGTTCTACTGTTTGATTGTCTTCCACACTTGGAGAACATGTTCTACTGTTTGATTGTCTTCCACACTTGGAGAACATGTTCTACTGTTTGATTGTCTTGCACACTTGGAAGGCATGATCTACTGTTTGCTTGTCCTCCACACTTGGAAGACATGATCTACTGTTTGCTTGTCCTCCACACTTGGAAGGCATGATCTACTGTTTGCTTGTCCTCCACACTTGGAGAACATGCTGTTTGATTGTCTTCCACACTTGGAGAACATGTTCTACTGTTTGATTGTCTTCCACACTTGGAAGACATGATCTACTGTTTGCTTGTCCTCCACACTTGGAAGGCATGATCTACTGTTTGCTTGTCCTCCACACTTGGAAGGCATGATCTACTGTTTGCTTGTCCTCCACGCTTGGAGAACATGCTGTTTGATTGTCTTCCACACTTGGAGAACATGTTCTACTGTTTGATTGTCTTCCACACTTGGAAGGCATGATCTACTGTTTGCTTGTCCTCCACACTTGGAAGGCATGATCTTCTGTTTGATTGTCCTCCACACTTGGAGAACATGTTCTACTGTTTGATTGTCTTCCACACTTGGAAAGCATGATCTACTGTTTGCTTGTCCTCCACACTTGGAAGGCATGATCTTCTGTTTGATTGTCTTTTACACTTGGAAGGCATGATCTTCTGTTTGATTGTCTTCCACACTTGGAAGGCATGATCTACTGTTTGATTGTCTTCCACACTTGGAAGACATGATCTACTGTTTGATTGTCTTCCACACTTGGAGGGCATGATCTACTGTTTGATTGTCTTCCACACTTGGAGAACATGTTCTACTGTTTGATTGTCTTCCACACTTGGAGAACATGTTCTACTGTTTGATTGTCTTCCACACTTGGAAGGCATGATCTACTGTTTGCTTGTCCTCCACACTTGGAAGGCATGATCTTCTGTTTGATTGTCTTCTACACTTGGAAGGCATGATCTTCTGTTTGATTGTCTTCCACACTTGGAAGGCATGATCTACTGTTTGATTGTCTTCCACACTTGGAAGACATGATCCACTGTTTGATTGTCTTCCACACTTGGAGAACATGTTCTACTGTTTGCTTGTCCTCCACACTTGGAAGGCATGATCTACTGTTTGCTTGTCCTCCACACTTGGAAGGCATGATCTACTGTTTGATTGTCTTCCACACTTGGAGAACATGGTCTACTGTTTAATTGTCTTCCACACTTGGAAAGCATGATCTACTGTTTGATTGTCCTCCACACTTGGAAGACATGATCTACTGTTTGCTTGTCCTCCACACTTGGAGGAGATTTTCTACTGTTTGATTGACTTTCCTACAAGAACAAAAATGATTATTTCTGATTTTAATTTGTTGAACATATGTTACCTGAAACTGCAGTGGCTCATTCTCAGCCTGAAAATTATCACATAATCTTTTCTTGGCAAGGAGTTGGTGTTTGTTCTATCTGGCTCTGGGCGTCCTCTATGCCATTTTTCTTCGAAGCTATTTTAGTATTTGCTTATATCTCTTCATAAGATGTCCTATATGTAGCTTGAATTTTACTCTCTCCTTTTCTATGACAAGTTCATCTGACTTCTTATTTCCATATTTCTTGCAGTGGGGAGACATCCACTGAACTTTCACTTTGTTGAATTTGTAGCTGGCTTCCATTATTGCTTCTGATAGACTGTCTAATTCATTAATTGTATGGTTCTTTTATGACGTACATAAAATCTGTAGGAACACTATCTAGGTTTCAGCATTTTCCCTGTTTTTCTCTATGGATATTACAGCTGTTTTTAGTGCTTCATTGGCAGAAATAATCTTGAATACACTTAAAATACCTTTTTTAAAAGTGATAACCTATTCTGGAGAATTATTGTGGCACTGAACTGTAAAGTCAGTGTTTTCAGAATTTGATGTATCAGGCATACTTTATAAAAACAGACATAGCATTTCTATAAGTTTTTATAGTTAAATGTTGTCCATAGCAAACAAGGTAAGAGATGACATTCATTTATTCAAGAAAGACCCTTCAACTCTTTCTGTCCAAATGGGCGCATGGCACGCCAGATAGGCTTATCGTTATACCCAGGGCGTATGGCGTGCCAAGGTGACTATATGCCGCATTTGAGCGGAAAATTATAGAATATCTGGCGATAAGCCAGTTTAAAATTATTTCATTACATCCGGCACATGGGTGTGAACGTTTGTGAGTGAAAAAAAAAATTTATGAAGTTACAATTGTGTATTTTATATCTGTTGCAAGAGTTGCTTTGGATCTAGCAGCACGGCGCGTAGTACGCCCACTTTATAAGATTCTGAAATTGAACAAAAAAATTAGAAATTACATGGCCATAGAGTGTTCATATCATGTAAACACTTCCTGTGGACATCGTATTTTGAACTGGTAGCGAAATAATTATATTTGTGCTTAGTTTTTGCATACTTTTATCAATTAGTGACGTCATAGGGTTATTTGTTTACAAGTGGTGTAGTCACATACATAACACTCATAAACTATTAACGAATCAACCTCAATATATAATTTTGAAATGAATTTTAGCGATATCGGTAGCGATAATAACCTATTTTCGATTCCGATAAGAACGTTGAACAAATGTGATATTTTTAAATAAGAAATTAATTAATTTGCATGGAACAGGAATGTGTAAGTGAGATTCCAGTTCAGCAAAATGTGACTTCACAAAAAAATGTATATAAATTACAATTTTCATTTGTTTTTTATCAAACTTCTTGGATTAGTTGCCAGTTGGATATATATTTCAATTCCCGGTGTTTTAATACCAAGGAATTAAGTACAGCTGAAATATTTACGTGTATGTGCATAATTTGTATTCATTTTTTATTTTTTATTGTTTCTACACTTCACAAGATATAACAAACAATAATAACATCACATAACAACTCAACAGTATGTCACAACATTCTGCAGCCAATTTCCTAAAGTTTGATGCATAATACATATATCTACTAAACTTATATATGTGTCTACTGCCTGTTTTTAAAACATCACTTGTAGAAAAAAAAAGTCTGCAAATTGGGTCCTGGGTAAAACCGAAAAACCCCAAAAAATGCCTGGGTTAGAATGAGTTAAGAAGCTGGAAAGGGGGGAAAAAAAAAAAAAAACCTGAAAATATATGGGTTATTTCTGTAAATATTTGGGTGTTTTTTTGTTTGTTTTTATTTTGAAAAATTGGTGCTTATGATCATCAAGCCAGCTCTTTCTCTGGCATGTGCTGTGCACTTTGTTTCTTTGGTATGATCATGGTTGTGGTTTTATTTTGGGTGCTTAGCTGGTCATGTGGTGACGGTGCTGATTGAATGGACCTGGATCAAATCTCTAGAGTGCCTGTTACTTCTGCTGCTTATTTGCTGTCTAGTTTCCTCCTTTCTGTCTCATGAGTGCCAATCATTTGCCCATTTTTATTATTTGTTTATAGATTTTTACTGTGCCTTAATAAGCCTTTCTCTGTAACTTCATTTCATTTATCTCATCTTTTTGTATGTAATGGTTGGGTTCTAGAACATTGTTACTGTTATAGTTGTCCTTATTTTCCTTCTCATTACTTTATTGATCACTTTCTCAATGATTGTTTCTGAACTTGAATTTGATTGAAGTATTAAGGAGAATCTTTATTGTTTATTGTAGACGAAAGCTGTCATGACTGTTGAGCTAAAACTGTACAGTTTATCTAATATGTCAGTTGTGCATTTGTTTCCTTCTTGGCATATTGTACACTGTAACTACTTTAAGGATCTGACTGAGGAAAGAAGTATACAAATTTTTGTTTAAATATTATCTTTTTGATAGAACTAAAGTCTAAGCCAGCAGTACCACCCAAAGTGATTGTTCAAAGGCCCCGAGAAGAAATTGTGGCACTGGAACATGTAGTGAATGCTCTGAGGTACATTTTGTTTATTTGCAGATTCCTGGAGCATTATCTAACTTTATCTGTGTAATAGAGCAGCTGCTGACTTTAAGTCTGTAACAGAGTGGCTGCTGACTTTAAGTCTGTAACAGAGTGACTACTGACTGCTGTTTCACAAAGTGACTTTTGACTTTTAATTCAATAGCAGAGCAACTGCTGACTTCTGTAATGTTATGATGTATGTATATAAGCATTACCTCGTCATCTACACAAGCACACACATGTTTCAGAAGGCACTCAGTAAAAGCATGTTCAGTTTGTAGCCATGTTTATTTACAGTATATCGTACATGTGAAGATTCGCATACTATTACAATGTGTGGTTCGTATTATTAATGTACTATATTACATCCCCCCTTTTTTGAAAAAAAAAAAAATGTGTGCAAACATTTCCAACGAAATGTTTCATGTGAGAAAGGATAAGTATGTGTAATGCTCAGTGTGAGTATATATATGTCACTGTCTGTATCGGCTGGGAGGTGTCACTGTACGGCCAGAACGAGTGGTGTAAAGTGCTGGTGGTTCTGCGGAAGTCCCTGGTTTAGCTTGAGTTGGTTGTGATTTCGGCCTTGGCGCTTGTTGGTTTTGTGGGGTGCCAAGGTCTGGAGTTACTGCATTGCCTGTTGTAAGCGTGGGAATTCTCTTCTCTGTTGTATTCTGTGGGATTTCTCTAATGTCCACTCTGTTTCGCCTCAGGAGGTTGTTGCTGCTGTCTGGTCTTAAGGTATAGCTCCTGGGTTCAGGGTTTCTGGAAATGATTGTTGCTTTTGACCATGTGTCATTGTCGTGGTTGTAGGTAGTCACATGCTGACCAGGATGTAATGGTGGTAGGTCTTTAGCACATTTGTCATAGTTGGATTTCTGAACTTGCTGACGATGCTGAAGTTGATCATATGTGCTGTCTCTATGTTGTGGACGGAAGCGGACCTTAGATGGTAGAAGGTCTTTAATTCTTCTATCAAACATAAGTTCTGCTGGACTGTCGATCTTACTGTCTACCGGTGTTGTTCTCCATCTCATGAGTGCTAGGTGTACATCCTCTGTTCTTGTTTTCTTCATGATTGACTTGATAGTTTGTATCTGTCTCTCAATGAAACCATTAGATTTAGGGTATCTAGGTGATGATGTTGTGTGTTTGATCTTCCAGTCCTTAGTGAAGTTTCTGTATGCTTGACCTGAGAAATGTGGACCGTTGTCTGATCTAATTTCATCTGGGATGCCAAATATGCTGCAATACTTCTTTGTAATGTCTGCAATAACAGCTGATGGTGAGGGTTGTGGAAGTTTCTCAATGATGGGAAATTTGCTGTAGTAATCAGCAATAATAAGATAGTCATTATTGTCAATGGAGAAAATATCAGTTCCTATAATGCTCCAAGGGCTCAATGGTATGTCTGATGGTATGAGAGGTTCTCTGCACTGCCTATTTGCATGTTCTTGGCAAATTGAACAGTTTTTTACATAGTGTTTCTATGTCCTTGTTTATCTGTGGCCAGTAAACATCTTTCTTTGCTCTCAGTTGTGTCTTCACAATACCAAGGTGACTATTATGGAGCTGTTTAAGAATGATATCGCGTTGTGTTTCTGGTACAACAATGCGATCTCCTTTAAGGATCAGACCATCTTCGATGCTTAACTCGTCCCTCATAGAGTAGTATGGACGGATGTGTGATGGAACTTCCCTGATAGAGCTTGGCCATCCATGGTATATCAGTTCTTTGAGAGAGTTAAGGACAGGATCTCTCATTGTGTCTTCTCTGATGTGTTCAAGCCGATTACCGCTAAACTTGACAAAATCAACTTTGATGTTTGAGGTAAGATCTGCTGTCTTGTTGGGGTTTGGTAGTTTGCTGAGAGCATCTGCAAGACCTATATCCTCTTTAATGTTGTTAATAGTTACCACACTCAGCTTTTCGCACATTGGTAAACCCAAAATTGCAGGTCCTTCAACATCTACCAAGTAAAATGTTGACGATGTCCATTCAGAGTCTCTGTATGAACATTCAAGTGTTACTGCTCCGAAACAGTCTATACTTGTTCCATTGTAAGCTCTTAGCTTTGTCCTGCCACTCCTACTTTTTACATCCCATGTGGGAAATCCTTGCTCATCCACCTTGTCAGGCATGATCTGTCTGAATATTCTTAAGGGTAGAGTGTTACCTTGGGCACCTGTGTCTATCTTGAACCGAATATTTCTTTCTTTGTGCATTTTAATTCCTGGTATTCGGAATTGTACCTTGCAGAAAGCCTGCGTTCTCTTTGGTTCATTACTGAAAGTTAGTATCTTCACAGTATCAAAAGTGGAAAGATCACTTTCTTCACTGGAGTCAAGGTCCTCAGTCATCATAGAGTGTGTTTGTTTTGATGACTTTCTGCTGTGAAGTTTGTGTTGAGCATTGTCTTGTTTCCTCTTGAAACATAATTTTATCCAGTGGCCCCTCTTTCTGCAGTAATGACATGTAGAGTCTTTAGCTGGACAGTGGTTTTGTATGTGGTTTAGGCCACAACATTTACACATAGCACCTCTGCTTGTGTTGTGTTTTTCTTGTTGCTTCGAACCAGTTGCTTTGTTGTGTCTAGGTTTATAGCTTTTTACTGCATCCACCTGGGCTGTTACTGTACCTTGCTGAATTTGTTTAATGTTTAGTGCTTGTGCCTCATGTTTCCTGCCTTCATCCAGAAGTTGTTGTAAAGTTAGTGTATCACTCTGGCTCAGTATCCATTTCTGGAACTCTGGCATTGGTGTGCTGAGAAGGATCTGTTCGATAATTCGCTCTTTTTCTTCTTCTTTGTTAAATTTGCATACACTTGTTTTCTCCTTGATGCGAGTGAAAAAATCATCTAGACTTTCACCAGGTTTCTGTCGCAGGTGGTGAAGTTCTAATCTTGCCGCTCTAAAGTTCGTGTGCTTTATTATCAGACGTTTTTCAAATTCGTCCAATATGGCTGCGGGGTCTGTCGCCGACTCCACAGGCATGGCGGTAGCAAAACTGTTGTAAATTTTCAAACCTTCATCGTCCAATGCTTCTATGATATATGGAGTTAGGGTTTGTCCTTCCAGACCAGTGGTCTTGGAATATAGATCTATGCGTTGGCGCCATAACAAGAAAGCTTCACTCTTATCATTTCGACCGGCAAATCGCATTTGCGGTGCGCTGCGGTAGTGTTTAGACTCCATGGCTGACCTCGATGACGAAAATTAGTCGAATAAACTGTACTCACGTGTTACCGTGTAGCTGTTTTGCGTCAGTCCGGTATCGACCGCTGCCACCATGTAATGTTATGATGTATGTATATAAGCATTACCTCGTCATCTACACAAGCACACACATGTTTCAGAAGGCACTCAGTAAAAGCATGTTCAGTTTGTAGCCATGTTTATTTACAGTATATCGTACATGTGAAGATTCGCATACTATTACAATGTGTGGTTCGTATTATTAATGTACTATATTACAACTTCATAACAGAGTGACTGCTGACAACTGTGTGATGAGGTGATTATTGACTGTAACTGTATAAGAGAGTGACTGCTAACTTTATGACTGCTAAGGTATCATGTAAATTGTTTCATATGTCAGTCAGAGGCAGATATTTTAACGGGGGAAAAAAAGAAGAAAAAAGCTCCACTTTCCTGCCGTTTTTATCATCAAAAGTATAACACATTTTTATGAAAAAATTATGTATTTATTATTGGGAAGAGCACATTATTGCAGACATAATGTTCCTTTCATCAGAGAGGACAGCGAAGAGAATATATTTTTAAAGTTATTGACATTTATCAGTTTTGCATACATTTTTTGTGTTGTGTGGTCAGTAAATTATAGTTTTATAGGCTAATAATTTCATGTGATAAGAAAAATGATCAGTTAGTTTATGAAAAAGTTTTGAGGCATGTATCTTTAACATGGAAAATTCACCACAGTGATTGATAATAGTGTGTGCCAAGCAAAAAATACATTCTGTAAATCAAGGAGCAATCTGTGCAATAAATCTTTATCATTGATCATAAGAAAAAGAGTTCCTAAGTTTTACAGTGAACCAGTATTATTAAATGACAGTGAATCTTGGACAGTGAACCAGTATTATTAAATGACAGTGAATCTTGGACAGTGAACCAGTATTATTAAATGACAGTGAATCTTGGACAGTAAAAAAGTATTATTAAATGACAGAGAATCTTGGACAGTGAACCGGTATTATTAAATGACAGTGAATCTTGGACAGTGAACCAGTATTATTAAATGACAGTGAATCTTGGACAGTGAACTGAGAAAAATGCAAACAGTTATTTAGAGGCAACAGATTTGGGGTTTCTCAGAAAAATGTTAAAAATTCTATGGAAAACTGATGAAGAATGCCAGAGAAGAGCTAATGAAAAAAGAAAAAAATACTTACTTACTTAGTCGTTCCCCTTCTACCGTGAGGTGTATAGGTTGAAAAAAATACAATAACAAATATATGGAGAAGACAATCAACCATCAGTGGACATGTGATGAGATGTGGAGTACATGAAAACATTGTGACCAAGGGAAAAACAGGTGAAAAGAGAAATGGAGGAAGACAGAGAAAATATTGGATAGTTTGACACTATGGCATGGCGAGAGATCAACAGTGAACCTGATGTAGAGCATAAAAAACTTGAGATCTGTGGAGGGACATGATCACTTATGTCTTGAGGCAAGGCACTTAATTTGACTTCCTTATTTATATCTGTATATTTCTGTTTGTCTTGGTAAGAGCAAATACAAATTATCAGTCTTTATCACATTAAAACTTTATGGGCAGATGCTGGATGTATACAGTAATAAAACTTCACTTTTTTGAAGTTACATTCTCTTCTCTGTGGCTGATATGTGCATATTTTATGACATATCGCTCTTGACCACTTCAGCATTATGAATACTGTTAGGGATGAGTTTTGCTCATCTGTTATCTTGATTGACTCACCCTACAGTTTGTACACATTTCTTCCTTTTACATGGAATAATATAGTGATTCTATGAAAACCGTATATATATATATTTTTATATATATATATCACCCATGTGCTACCGGGGCCTGAAAGGGGAGCAAAGAATAGTAACACTCTTCCCTTCCATGCATGTCATAGAAAGTGACTAAGGAGGGTTGGGCATGGGGCTGGTTACCCCATCCTGTAAAAAATTTAAACCACAAAAACTTCAAAAAATATGGACAAGTCAAATAAGGAAAATAAAACAGCCATCCAAGACAGGGGAAGGTCCTCTCGCAGGGAGTCGTATGATGCAACACAGAGAAAGCCGAAAGGAGTCTGTGTTGCTGACTAACCTTCTTTCTTCTAGGAGAACTTCCAGATTTGGCACCTGGAATGTTCGGACATTAAACGAACAAGGGAAAGTGGCACAAGTAGCAGCAGAAATGAGGGAATATAAAATCGAGGTTCTGGGAATGTGTGAAACAAAGTGGAAGGGGGTAGACAGGAAGAAACTCATCACAGGTGAATTGGTGCTGTCCTCAGGACATGAAGACGAAAGTTCACACCACAGTGAAGGGGTAGCTCTTATGTTATCTAAAGAAGCTCAGAAAGCACTCATTGAATGGGAAGCTGTTGGACCCAGAATAATAACAGCCACTTTTAAAACAGCTAAAAAGAAAATACATGTAAATGTCATCCAATGTTATGCACCAACTAATGACAAAGAAGAGTCGGTGAAAGAAGCATTTTATACTAGACTACAGGAAATTATGGATAAAGTAAAAAGAAGAGACATCACAATTTTGATGGGTGACATGAATGCAAAGATAGGTACAGTCAATACCGGATTTGAAGAAGTCATGGGAAAACATGGGCTAGGAATAATGAATGAAAATGGGGAACTGTTCTCAAACTTCTGTGCTTCAAATCAACTGGCTATAGGAGGAAGCATGTTTCCACATAAGAGAATACACAAGGCAACATGGATATCACCAGACCATAGAACAGAAAATCAGATTGATCATATATGCATAAACAAGAAGTTTAGATCATCATTGCAGGATGTAAAGGTATATAGAGCAGCAGATGTGGCATCAGATCACCACCTTCTGATAGCCAAAGTAAAAATGAAACTCAAGAGATATGCAACAATGCAAAATTATAGACAACAATTTAAAGTAGACCGGCTACCACGACAAGCATGGGAAACAAAGAGCCAAGGATCCAGACCCCCAGGATGACCCAGAGTCCGCTGGGAGGACAACATTAGACAATCTTTGAAGGACCGAGGACTAGAATGGAACCAGGCCAGGAGGAAGACAGCCGATAGGATAGTCTGGCGCTCTCTCTTCCAAACCTCTACACCACATGGTAGAAGGGGAACGACTAAGTAAGTAGTAATTTAATGTAGGACATCTAAGAAATCAAGAAACAAGAGACAAATTTGCGGTCCAACAAATTCCAAGTACTCCAACAGCTGGAAGATGTAGAGAATACAGAAGACTATTGGCAGCAGGTCAAAACTGTATGGAATGAGACATGTGAAGAAATACTGGGGAAATGGGAACGACAACAACAAGCATGGATAACAACAGAAACCATCAATAAGATAAAAGACAGAAAAAACAAGAAACAGATTTAAACACAAGCAAAACCAGAGGTTCCAAAGCTAAGGCTCAAAAATTGTACACAGAAGCAAACAAAGAAGTAAAAAGAAGTATCAAAAGAGACAAGAGGAAGTATATTGAGGAGTTGGCAAGAGAGGCAGAAGATGCTGCAGCCAAAGGAAATATGAGAGAACTGTTTAGCAGCACAAAGAAGCTAACAGGGAAATACAAGCAAACAAGTTGCCTCATAAAAGACAAGAATGGGAAACTGCTCAGCAATATACAGGAGCAAATGAAGAGGTGGACAGAATATTTTGGTGACCTTCTCAATAGACCAGCTCCACAAAACCCCCCGGACATCCAGCCAGCAGAAAAAGAGCTACAAATTAACAGTGAAAGACCAACGAAGAAAGAAATAAAGAAAGCCATAAAGCTTCTAAGAGATGGAAAAGCAGCTGGACCTGATGGCATTCCAGCAGAGGCCATAAAAGCAGATATCAACACGGCTACAGATATGGTATATAAATTACTTGGTAAAGTCTGGGAAAAGGAAGAGATACCAGCAGAATGGAAGGAAGGATATCTGGTTAAGTTGCCTAAGAAGGGAAATTTACAAGAGTGCACAAATTATAGAGGAATAATGTTACTATCAGTGCCAGGAAAAGTATTAAACAGGATTATCCTTGAGAGATTAAAAGAGTCCATAGACAAGAAAACTGAGAGATGAACAAGCAGGTTTTCGACAAAACAGATCCTGTACAGACCAGATAGCCACTTTGAGAATAATAGTTGAACAAAGTCTGGAATGGAATTCACCACTATACATCGGATTTGTGGACTACGAAAAGGCATTTGACAGTGTAGACAGAGAATCACTTTGGAAATTGATGAGGCATTATGGAGTTCCCCTGAAGATCATTAATTTAATAAAGAAAACATATGAAGACATGACATGCAGAGTTCTTCCCGAAGGACAGCTTACAGAACCGTTTGGGATAAGAACAGGAGTGTGACAGGGATGCCTCTTGTCTCCATTTCTTTTCTTACTAGCAATAGACTGGGTTATGAGATCATCGACAACACACAACAGAAATGGAATCCAGTGGACTCTGACTAAGCAGTTGGATGATCTGGATTTTGCTGATGACTTGGCTCTTCTGTCCCATAACCGTAATCAGATGCAGGGACAAATTGAAAACACTCGATGAGAGGTCACAGCAATTGGGTCTGAAAATACACAGGGAAAAGACAAAAATAATGAGAATAAATGCAGGTAATGATAACAGGGTTGAACTTGAAGAAACACCAATACAAGATGTAGAATCGTACACATATCTTGGCAGTAATATAGACAAAGTTGGAGGGATAGACAGCGATATCAAAATAAGAATACAAAAAGCAAGAGGAGCTTTCATTGCATTGGGAAATATATGGAGATCAAGAGAAATCGGATCCAACACAAAAATAAGAATCTTCAACTCAAATGTGAAGTCAGTCCTATTGTATGGCTCTGAGACATGGAGAACAACAAAGACAACAACCAAAAAGCTACAGACTTTCATAAATGGGTGCTTGCGTAGAATAGAGGGATTAAAATGGTATGACAAGGTTACCAACGTGGAACTGATGACAAGAACTAGACAAGTGCCAGTGGAACAAGAGATGAGAAGAAGACAATGGCAATGGATAGGACACACACTGAGGAAACCTGTTGATAGCATTACAAGGCAGTCCTTGTTCTGGAAACCCCAGGGCAAGAGAGGCAGAGGTAGACCAAGAAGCACATGGAGAAGAGAGCTGGAAACAGAGGTGAAAATGATGAGGAGAACGTGGAAAGAACTTGAGATGATGGCACATGACAGGAGGACTTGGCATGTGTTTGTTGAAGGCCTATGCTCCTTTGGGAGTGGAGGGTTATGATGATGATGATATATATATATATATATATATATATATATATATATATATATATATATATATATATATATATATATATATATATATATATATATATAGGGGTATAAGATGATAATTTATTTTCCCTTTTTGAACCTTAAAAAACTTATAGTAGAGTCCAAAAAAAGATTTATGAAACCGGTCAGTGTTGCCGCCTACCCTCTCTTACTACCGCACTCTGGTATCCTTCAGATATAAGCTCGCTGCTTCAATAAATTTTTTATCAAAATATCTCAAGTAATACGTATTTGATCTCCTATTAAGTCCCAAATTTCTATTGGAGTACGCCTTGTTGACCAGTCTCCTTCATTTGATATATCAGCAAAACCATTACTTCTTTCACTAGAATAAATTTTGTCATTGTCACTGTCAGAGTCTAAATCGGGCCCTTATTCAGTATCTACATCTGATTCGGTCGCACAGTTAGCATACTGATCAAATAACAAGTCACTTCTCAGATCATAAAGCAAATATTCAACCACCCAGAAAACTTTGGCTTTAAAAAAAGTCATGAAAAATCATAATATCCATCACCTCCACAAAAAAATATTCTGACAAACAGAAGTATTTTAATGTATGCCTACTGGAAATCTATTTATAATGCAGGTCTCACTAAATAATGAGATCTCATTGCTACTTCGCACCCTGATTAAATAACAAGTCAGTTCTCAGATCCTGAAGCAAATATTTGGATCCCGTTACACGCCCATAGAAGCATATTGAGAACATGGTGTTAGGCCCATATTTTCTTAACCATGGGCACACTAGGGGTGATGTGGTCAGCATCACGCCTGCCGCCTTAATCTTCCCAGAGTTGCTCTGGTACCCAATTCATGAGGCTGGGTCAACCCGGAGCTGTTTGCGGTCTAAAAAGTCCCGCCTCAACTGGGGATCGAACCATGGACCACGGAGCAAATATTTGACGACCCAGAAAGCCTTGGCTTTCATGAAAATCATAATATCGATCAATCAGTCAATACTCTTTAGCTGCCCAAGGAGCATAGGCCTTCAACAAACACATGCCAAGTCTTCCTGTCCTGTGCCATTATCTCAAGTTCTTTCCATGTTTTCCTCATCATTTTCACCTCTGTATCCAGCTCTTTTCTCCACGTGTTTTTTGGTCTACCCCTGCCTCTCTTTCCCTGGGGATTCCAGAACAAGGACTGCCTTGTAATGCTATCGACAGGTTTCCTCAGTGTGTGTCCTATCTATAGCCATTGTTTTCTTCTTGATCAACTGGCATTTGTCTGGTTCTTGTCATCAGTTCCAGATTTGTGACTTTGCCATACTATTTAAATCCTATTCTAAGCAAGCACCCATTTATGAAAGTCTGTAGCTTTTTGCTTGTTGTTTTTGTTGTTCTCCATGTCTCAGAGTCCATACTATAGGACTGACTTGACATTTGAGTTGAAGATTCATATTTTCATGTTGGACTTGATTTCTCTTGATCCCCATATGGTTTACAATGCATTGAAAGCTCCTCTAACTTTTTGCATTCTTATTTTGATATCATTGTCTGTCCCTCCAACTTTGTCTATATTGCTGCCAAGATATGTGTAATAATATCGATCACCTCTAACAACAACAAAAAACTGAAGCATTTTAATGTAATGGAAATCTGTTTTGTAACTTAGGTCTAGCTAAATACTGGATCTTGTTGCTAGTAGCAATGACCGACAATTAAATGAACAAACAAACTTTATTTTCAAAGGGTTGATAATTGGGCACGCAGGCCCATCAGACGTTCTGCCCTTCCTTTCTCTCCACCTTTATACTGAATTCATTTATTCTCACATGCATTTTACATATTATTGAAGCAATTTGAAGCATTTTAAATGGGAAAGGGTCAAGCTGATAGGAAAAAAATTTGCAGAAAGCCAAGGAAATTTCAGTGCAATGCGGGAATTCGGAATCTACGAAAAACTCATTCGACTTATGATCAGGTCTTTTATTTTGGATGCTTTTTAAGTTCTAAAGTCTAGGAATTGAATTATAGACTTACGCTCGAGTATATACGGTAGCTCATTAAAAGAATGTCTCTGGGCTCCTGAGCATGTTTAAGGCATACACACAGACATGCTTGCAAGTAAAGTGACATACTTGCAGGTAAAGTGTGTGGGAGGGCTGTTTTGAGGGCACCTAACCTAAGCATTAAAGTAAACAGCAGGGGAAAAATTTGAAGTAAAAATTGTAATAGTACAGGAGCTAAACCAAATATTAATTGTTCAATTAATTGTATGTAATTAGCAATTCAAAGGAATGCTATAAGATAAACAAATATTTTGCTAATGTTGTAGATAATGAATGTAAGCTATGAAATGTTATATTTCTTAAAGACAAGAGAATGCTGTGTTGAAGAAGGAGATAATGAACTCGCAAGGAGTCATCATGGGGCTGCGCCAAGACCTGGCTGGTGCTGCAGCTCGGCTGTCAGACATCTCTGGAGAAATGAGTGAGTCTCAGAAACAGGAGATGGAAAGAAACCGCGAGCTGATCTGTCAGAAAGGAGGGGAGCTTACTGACCTGAGGCAACAAATGGTCAAGCTGTCTAAAATAATTGACAGCCAAAAGGATGAGATACAAAAGCTGGAAGGAGACCTAAGGTGAGATCAAAGAATATGGCTTTATTTTGTATATAAAAAAATCTGTACCAGTTTTGAAAGAAGGAAAGTGTAGTCTGTAGTTTTAGTAAACAAGTTTTTAACTCTTTCTATCTCAGGCAAGTTTTAGGTTTTATCTATGCACCAAAAGGATGGCAATTTTTGTTCCCACTGTTTAAGGGAAAGAGAGGCAGTAGCACAGTGGTTAGTGCACTGGCTTCCTAGCTCTGTGGTTCATGGTTCGATCCCCAGTTGAGGTGAGATTTTTTAGACCGCAAATGGCTCTGGGGTCGACCCAGCCTCATGAATTGGGGTACGAGAGCAACTCTGGGAAGGTTAAGGTGACCAGCGTGATGCAGACCACATCATCCCTAGTGTGCCAATGGTCAAGAAAATATGGGCCTAACACCATATTCCCAATATGCCTCAATGGGTATGTAACGGGATCCTTTTCCTTTTTTTCCTTTTTAAGGGAAGGAGCAACAGTGAAGTGCTATTTTCATAAATAATTGCAGGATTTTGATTACCATGCACACGGTTAGCTCACATAAATAAGGTCCAGAGGGTGAATAACAGAACCACTGCTTCCTCTGGCATGTCATACAGGGCAAGTTATTGTTCTTGTTATTGTTGAACAGAATTGACTTCATTGCACTCCAGGCAAACCCATAGGTGCTCAGTCTCCCTCAGCATATGTTGAAGGATATGATTGCTAACTGTTCATGTTGCACAGTTGTTGTATACACGATGGATGCATCCTCTTATACGTCCATCCCTGCTAGCCTTACTTTTCATGCCAATTCCAGCAATCTTAGATTTGTTGATTCATCTATTGCAGTGTCGTTCTCTAACATGCAGTCATGAATTGTCCTCAGTATCTCTCCCTTAACCATATCCAGTGTCCTGACTGTGGGCGCTTTTGAGGCTAGTGCTCTCTCGTTACCACATACTCCTGCATGACCAAGACAGTAGATCCACAACAGTTCCTGAAGATTTTAAGCTTCTATGGATGCTTTCCATTCATGCCATAGCCATCCATTTTGAACTTTCTGAAGCATAGACCAACACAACTGCCCTGGTTGATGGAGTCTCAGACAGCCACCTCTGTACTGCAGTAACTGACTGTGTCTCCATTCTCATGCTGGAGGTTGTTGTCATGTAAGCTTCGCTCTTTTCGGCAATGATCATCTTGTACTTTAGCTGAGAAGCCCTAGCCTGATTTCTCACCACAGGGTACAGACCCATCGGTGTACACAATGGCATCATCATTTCCCGCATGGTCATTTATCAGTTGACTAATTTCCACGTCCCCCAAGCTCTGCACTGCCTGTCAAGGCTGATGTAGTTTGTCCAGTTATACTTTCCCACTGCCCCAAGCTCTGCACTGCCTGTCAAGGCTGATGTAGTTTGTCCAGTTATACTTTCCCACTGCCCCAAGCTCTGCACTCCCTGTCAAGGCTGATGTAGTTTGTCCAGTGATCACCTGACTTACTTCACAAGGATTATGTAGTTTGTCCAGTGATCACATGACTTACTTCACAAGGCTGATGTAGTTTGTCCAGTGATCACATGACTTACTTCACAAGGCTGATGTAGTTTGTCCAGTGATCACCTGACTTACTTCACAAGGCTGATGTAGTTTGTCCAGTGATCACCTGACTTACTTCACAAGGCTGATGTAGTTTGTCCAGTGATCACCTGACTTACTTCACAAGGCTGATGTAGTTTGTCCAGTGATCACCTGACTTACTTCACAAGGCTGATGTAGTTTGTCCAGTGATCACCTGACTTACTTCACAAGGCTGATGTAGTTTGTCCAGTGATCACATGACTTACTACTCAAAGCTGATGTAGTTTGTCCAGTGATCACATGACTTACTTCACAAGGCTGATGTAGTTTGTCCAGTGATCACATGACTTACTTCGCAAGGCTGATGTAGTTTGTCCAGTGATCACATGACTTACTTCGCAAGGCTGACGTAGTTTGTCCAGTGATCACATGACTTACTTCGCAAGGCTGATGTAGTTTGTCCAGTGATCACATGACTTACTTCACAAGGCTGATGTAGTTTGTCCAGTGATCACATGACTTACTTCACAAGGTTGATGTAGTTTGTCCAGTGATCACCTGACTTACTTCACAAGGCTGATGTAGTTTGTCCAGTGATCACATGACTTACTACTCAAAGCTGATGTAGTTTGTCCAGTGATCACATGACTTACTTCACAAGGCTGATGTAGTTTGTCCAGTGATCACATGACTTACTTCGCAAGGCTGATGTAGTTTGTCCAGTGATCACATGACTTACTTCGCAAGGCTGACGTAGTTTGTCCAGTGATCACATGGCTTACTTCGCAAGGCTGATGTAGTTTGTCCAGTGATCACATGACTTACTTCACAAGGCTGATGTAGTTTGTCCAGTGATCACATGACTTACTTCACAAGGCTGATGTAGTTTGTCCAGTGATCACATGACTTACTTCACAAGGCTGATGTAGTTTGTCCAGTGATCACATGACTTACTTCACAAGGCTGATGTAGTTTGTCCAGTGATCACATGAGTTACTTCACCAGGCTGATGTAGTTTGTCCAGTGATCACATGACTTACTTCACAAGGCTGATGTAGTTTTCCAGTGATCACATGACTTACTTCGCAAGGCTGATGTAGTTTGTCCAGTGATCACATGACTTACTTCACAAGGCTGATGTAGTTTGTCCAGTGATCACATGACTTACTTTGCAAGGCTGATGTAGTTTGTCCAGTGATCACATGACTTACTTCACAAGGCTGATGTAGTTTGTCCAGTGATCACATGGCTTACTTCACAAGGCTGATGTAGTTTGTCCAGTGATCACATGACTTACTTCACAAGGCTGATGTAGTTTGTCCAGTGATCACATGACTTACTTCACAAGGCTGATGTAGTTTGTCCAGTGATCACATGACTTACTTCACAAGGCTGATGTAGTTTGTCCAGTGATCACATGACTTACTTCACAAGGCAAGTAATAATGAGGTTGTGCATGGGGTTGACAATTCCATCATGTAAAATGTTGCTATAGCAACCACTGGTGCAATGTTTTGTGCAGGCTTCCTGTAAGGGGGCAGCTGTGGTGGTTGCTCCTTGCTCTATAAATTGGAGTGGAAAGGAAAACAATGATAGCAACAAAGTAATCGATGGCATAGTAACAATGGTTTCCATGGAGAAAGGTGGCCATATTGACTCTAAGGCAGTGTTTAAATTCACCAAGACTTTTTTATTTGTTACAGTATGAGCACCAAATCTGACTTGGAAACTCATCATTGTTTTGTAAAACTTTTTTCACATCAGATTTTTGATTACCTTAGTAGCTCCCAAGCAACATAACGTTTAAGTTGTTGTCTAAAAGTAGTAACACATATTGCAAAATTCTAAAACATTCTTTGCCTGTAAATCAACATTTTGTGATAAGATGTCATAAATTTCATCTAAAAAGAAAAAAAAAAAGAAAGTTTTGTCATGCACTGGAAAGAATCTACCAAATCTCACGTTAATTGATGAATAAATAAGCAAGACAGAAAAATATTAGTAACATAAATCATGCTTTTGACGAAGTTTTGGTCTTCTCCACAGGAAAAGCAATTTCAAAATACACCTGTTTAGAATGTGTTCTGACAACTGTTTTTGACATTCAGGAGATTATACATTTTCAGAAAATAGACTAATTCTAGTTTTCATTTTTTTTTATTTTATTAAAATGCAAACAGGAAATGTTAACTAATTAGAAAATTTCTTTTATATACAATAGTTGTAATTTCGCTGAAAAATATTTTGTAGTGTTGTAAGTTTTATGTGCAATAAATAAGTTTGTTTTTTATATCGTTATTGATACTGTTGATAAGAATCGGTGTCACAGCACTCCGGGCAAACCCGTAGGTGCTCAGTCTCCCTCAGTGAATGTCAAAGGGCATGAATGCTAGGTGGCTGTGTTGAGAATAATGTACCATGTCATGGCAAGCCATATACCTCATGGTATATAAAGAGTTAATGTGGAGTTATTTATTTTAAATTAGACCCTTCAGCGTTTGTGTTAATATTGTAAATTATACTTTCAATCAATCAATCAGTACCCTTTAGCTCTCCAAGGAGCATAGGCCTTCAACAAACATATGCAAAGTCTTCCTGTCCTGTGTCATCTGCTCAAGTTCTTTTCATGTTTTCCTCATCATTTTCACCTCTGTATCCAGTTCTCTTCTCCATGTGTTTTTTGGTCTACCTCTGCCTCTCTTTCCCTGTGGATTCCAGAACAAGGACTGCCTTGTAATGCTATCAACAGGTCTTCTCAATGTGTGTCCTATCAATCGCCAGCGTCTTCTTCTCAACTCTTGTTCCACTGGTTCTTGTCATCAATTCCACATTTGTGACTTTGTCATACCATTTCAGTCCTTCTATTCTACGCAAGCACCCGTTTATAAAATTCATTAGCTTTTTGGTTGTTGTTTTTGTTGCTCTCCATGTCTCAGCCATACAATAGGACTGACTTGACATTTGAGTTGGAGATTCTTATTTTCGTGTTGGACTTGATTTCTCTTGTTCTCCATATGTTTTCCAATGCAGTGAAAGCTCCTCTTGCTTTTTGTATTCTTTTTTTGATATCATTGTCTGTCCCTCGAACTGTGTCTATATTACTGCCAAGAGGTGTGTATGATTCTACATCCTTTAGTGGTGTTTCTTCAAGTTCAATCTTGTTATCATTTCTTGCATTTATTCTCATAATCTTTGTCTTTTCCCTGTGTATTTTCAGGCCCACTTGTTGTGACCTCTCATCAAGAATTTTCATTTTCTCTTGCATCTGATTATCGTTATGGGACAGAAGAGCCAAGTCATCTACAAAATCCAGATCATCAAGCTGTTTAGTCAGATTCCACTGGATTCCATTTCTGTTGTGTGACGTTGATGTTTTCATAATCCAATCTATTGCTAGTAAGAAAAGAAATGGAGACAAAAGGCCATGTCTCATTCCCGTTCTAGAAATTATACTTTACTTTTATTTAAATGTTCTTACGTATATGTGAAATTACATGTCTTTCTTTAAACCCTGTTATCATCATTTACTAATTACTGAGTGTCCTTTTATTGTGGGAAGGTATATGTTGTATCTTTTCAATCAGTTAGTACTCCTTAGCTCCCCAGGGAGCACAGGCCTTCAACAAAACATGCTAAGTCCTCCTGTCACATGCTATCAGCTTATTCCCTTCACACTTTCCTCATCACCTTCACCTCTGTCTCCAATTCTCCTCTCCATGTGTTTCCTGCCTCTCTTACCCTGGGGGTTCCAGAACAAGGATTGCCTTTAAAGCTATCCACAGGTTTCTTCAATGTGTGTCCTATCCTGCATCTCTTCTATCTCTTGTTCCACTGGCACTTGTCTAGTTCTTGACATCAGTTCCACATAAGTGATCTTGTCATACCATTTTAATCATTCTGTTCTATTCAAACACCCTGTTACAGTTGGGATTGGTAGAGAATGATTTGTGTAGTAACAGATTCTTGGAACAGGACTGACATCAAAATATCGTGCTGATAACGTAACAGAATGTAGTGAGTGTCATCACGAACAGGCCATCAAAATATAGTTGAATAATTCATAGGTGAATTGGTCCACATAACACGACATGTTTAATTATGACTTGACAAGGTACAGTGCATGGCATTGGCATCAAGAATATTACACGAATAATATAAAGTCTCCAACCATCTCGTCTCATCAATTCATGTCTGGCCGCCGTACTAGGAGTGCCTATGAAAGGTTAACACTCAAGTAATATGGACCAGATAATGAAGATGCATAAATTAAATCTTAGAATTACTTCTCTATGAGGCACGGAACTTTTCCATAGTCTGGAAATCTTCTTTAACAAGTGGCGACCTTCGTAGTAATAACTGCCACATAAAATTACTTATTTCTTCAACATCTCGGGAGCTAGAAAATCAATGTACTTCTTTGATGGATACAATTCACGAAAGGCCTCGAAACAACCGTTTGCACATATTAGTGCAAAATGGATTACGTCATAAACTCCTTCTTCTTTGATCCATAACGACCAACCATCAAAGCAGTCAGCGGCCATCACGCCTGGTGGCGTCTTGTAGGGCAGCAATAAATTGATTCCACTTTGCTCGGTCGGCGGCCATCCTTCGTACAGTGCCCCAACTGTGGTTCATTCTTTGCATCTCAGCTTCCGCAGTTCTCCACCAAGTTGTTTTTGGTCGGCCTCTCTTTCGCTTTCCCTTGGGGGTCCATAGCATAGCTGTTCTTGTGATGGTATCAGGGTCCCTTCTGAGGACGTGGCCAACCCAACTCCAGTGTCTGCCAGCTATGATAGTGTGCATGTCCTCCTGGTTACTCCGAATAAGTAGTTCTTGGTTGCTGATGGTGTTTGGCCAAAAGATTAGGAGAATTTTCCTTAGGCAGATTGTGTGGAAGGAGGACAGTTTCGACATTTCCTTCTCTGTTACTCTCCAACATTCCGCATCATAGAGAAGCACAGAAAGTACACAGCTCTCATATAGTCTTAATTTGGTGTTTGTGCTGTACTGGGAAGACTTCCAAATGTTGTTGAGAATAGCAAAGGCTGTTCTCGCTTTATTCATTCTGTTGTTAATGTCCTTGCTTGTTCCGCCGTCAGGTGTTACTATGCATCCTAGGTAAGTAAATGTGTCTGTCTGTTCTAACTTCTGGTTCTTTACTGTTATTGGCTCAGGTTGCCCACATTTAGTGTCATGACCTCTGTCTTCTTCAGATTGATGTTCAGGCCAACCTGCTGGCCATACTTATTCAGTCTATCGGTTTTGTCTTGAATGTGTTGATGTGAATGCGTGAGTAGTGCAATGTCATCTGCATATTCCAGGTCTTCCAGTGTAGAAAACTTTGTCCATCTAATTCCTCTTGGACTGCCCTCTGTTGTCTGGCGCATCACCCAATCTATGACTGTCAAAACTAATGTTGTTGATAAGGGGCATCCCTGTCGTACTCCTGTTTTCACTTCGAAAGTTACATTACTCGATCCAACACTGCACGTAAAGTTAGAATAGAGGCTTTTTATGATGGAAACAATGCGGTTGGGAATTCCATAAGCCCTCAGAATTTTCCATAGGCTGTCCCTGTGTATGCTGTCGACGTAATAAATATATCGCGTTCACTTATAGTAAAAAACCGTGCAACATCATGTTAAACACAGATAGACTTATTACCACATAGATTTAATTGCTAATTGACTAAGTGTGGTCAACATGCAAAATTACTTTAATAAACTCTTTAACACACCCATATGTGAAATTCGATAGCTTTTGGTTATTGTTTTTGCTGTTCTCCATGTTTCAGAGCCATACAGTAGGACTGACTTTACATTTGAGTTGAAGATTCCTATTTAAGTGTTGGTTGTATCTTTTAGTTCTTTCATAATTATTTGCATTTTTATGATTTTGTGAATGTATGCGTTCCGATTTTATATTATGTATGTCAAAATGATGGCATGTTAATGTTTTTTTCTATTATTATGTGAATGTGTAGATATGGACTTTAAGCTTTTTGAATATCTTCTTCTTCTTCTTCGTTCTTCGCCCTGAAAAGGACGGTGGTTGCGTTGTGTCTGTTTACAACGTAGCTGTGATATCTGCACCTTTCGGTCGACACATCCGACTTCTGCACGGCATTTTTTAGGACCGGGTTTGCCTTCCCATTTCGATCCACACTCGCTCAGCCAGCCTGCACAGCTGCAGACTGTTTCCAGGACCACCACGTGGAGGTAGAGTGCGGTCTTGACCAGCTCTGGTTCACTGGTCCTGACGCAGGCAGTCAAGCTATGAGTCGCTGACTGTGGTCTCTATTGCTGCGTCTTGAGGTTTTTGAATATAATGTGTATGTATTTAAGTGAGTGTTGTGAGATGGCTTTACATTTGTTTCTACAGTAAAGAGAAGAGTATTTGTAGTAAGTACAAGTGTCGCCTGGATGAAATAAGTGGTCACTCGGACAAACTTGAGGAAGAACTGCTGAGAGAGAAGGAGGAACAGAAGAAACAGCTGGAACTTCTTGAGAGTGAGGTGAGTTACATAATTTTTTTTACACTAATAAATTTGTGACATTCAGAAATCTGAGCCCTTCACATTAAGTGATCAGGTTCTCAAACGAAACAATCACTGCTCGTGTAAGTGTAAACAAAATTGAATGCATTTGAAATTGATTAATTGAGGTGGCGAATTTGAGGAGAAGGACAGATTGGATGGAATGGAAGAATAAAAGATAATATTAATCTTTATGATAGTCCACTAGTTTGAAGAAACTGCCTCTCCTCGGGAAGTAATCTACTAGAAATCCCTAATGCAAAGATAATTCTGGCAACTAACAGGATATTTTCTGGACTATAAATTCTTTCTCAGAAATCCTACAAAATTACTATGTAAATTACATAAGGTCGAGAAAGGAGATTTGGTGTCCAGCCACATTAACTAAAATATCCCGACCCATTAGAAGTTAATTTAATTATGACTCGGCCCCCAGGGTGTAGATTTATGTTTTAAACAAAAACAAAATACATCCCAAATAAAGGTAACAAGAAAAAATAAACTACTGACTCTATTATGTTAAATTTAGAAAAAGATATAGATTCTCACATCTTCAAATTTACAAATATATATGAAAAAATTTTGCTCTACTGTTTACAAAAAAAAAACAACTGCTATGGTCATCATCTGGACCACGAGATCTCTTCTATTGTTGAATTGCTGGTAGGGTTTATACTCACATCTCCCAGGACTTTAGTAGCTGCAGAGGTGATGTTTGTTCTGCCTCTCTTGGTTGGTTTGTCCCAGCACTTAGGTAGCATAAACAGGTCAATGGATTCAGAGTGGCAGAGTTTGCTTCCCTAGACTCAGTGCGCATCACAGATATGGATGGAGTAAGTCA
This sequence comes from Oreohelix idahoensis, assembly GCA_024509875.1. Classification (NCBI taxonomy): domain Eukaryota; kingdom Metazoa; phylum Mollusca; class Gastropoda; order Stylommatophora; family Oreohelicidae; genus Oreohelix; species Oreohelix idahoensis. The sequence goes on along the minus strand of JAMPIV010004130.1, from coordinate 386,137 downwards.
GCTCTGCTGAATACCTCTTCTGCTTATGGGACTATGACTCAGGTTTGAGCCCTCTGGAATGGGATGTTTAGTAAGGAATGGATTACTGGTTGATAGGATATGGCTGGTAGGGGTAAATTGGGTTTTGGTATGGTCACTTGGTTTGTACCCTCAACTCATAACCTGGTTGGACTGGGGGATTAAACAATTGAAGTCCCATTAGTGGTGTTTCAAGAGCAATCATCTCCTATGTCTGATGGCTGATAAGCATCCACCAGAAATCAAATTAAAACAAACATAGCTAACATTCAGTAACAAAGTGTTATAAAGTATCTATGAAATACTCCTACTTAACTGACATTATAGCATATCTGGAGTTCTCAACCTCTATCTGGCTGTCTGCTTATTTACAGCAGTGATTTTCCACATGTGGACAAACTGTGAGGTTTGGGGCTGGGATCATCAAATGGTTGAGAACCACTGGTTTACCTTATGCCCATAGAGCAGTATTTTAATTTTGGGGTCACTGTCAAAAATGGTTTGAGAACCACAGGGAAATAGTTTCCTATGCTGCTGTAAACATGTTGGGGTGTCATTGCTGGCAAAGGTTTGAGAACCATCAATTTACATCTTTGCCCCTTGAGCAGTAAATCTATGTTGGGGGTTCCTGGTCTCAAAGGCTTGAGAACCGTGAGCTTACATTTTGTCAGTCAAGTGGTAACATTAATTAAATAGCTAAATAATGTTTAAACATAACTTAAAGTTCAATTAGAACCGTCCAATATAAATAGTTACATTCTTAAATCATTAAAGTTGGAACATTTTAATGAAATAGCTAAATAAATTGTATAAATTAATATCATTCATATAACCGATAACAGAATAGGTCTTCAATCATCAAACATGGTATATGCATAGAAGTGCACTAAATAGCCTACATAAAGAGAATATTCCATGAAGAAACACTAATGTCCAATATGAGACAAATAGATAATAAATGTGACTGAAGACACGCCTATCAAGTTTGTAGTCTTGACAAAGAACACTGGAACATTATGATAAAGTACACGGACCACTAATACACTTTCTGTTCTGCTTGGTTCAATAAGTAACTACCAAAGTAATAAAATTATACATCAACTATTAAACCCTGTCTTATATCTGCCATGATGTGAGAAGAAGATCAGTGATTAGTTATGACTTCAGCAAACTCGTGCATTAGAAATAGTTGAGTAGCATGTATATAGTAAAATAACATTTATTGTCACTGAAATGAAAATATATTTAAAAGGTTAACTATTAGATCACTTACTCGCTCAAAGATTCACTTTGGATTTAGCAACTAGCCCCCTCTCTGGGGCCCATTAGCTCACATCTGCTGCACTGAACAGTTACAAGTAGAATGGCTTAAAATGTCCCTTCCTCAGTTTTCCGCTGGCCTTCCCGCTGCATTTTTGGTTGACCTCTTGGGTGGCCCCACAGTGAATTCTACTTTGGTCCCAGGGGTTTCAAGTTATCATCATTAAACAAGTCCCAGTATCCATTGTGCAGGTGCATGTGGCTTACCTCCTCCTTGATTTACACGCATCTAGTACATGACACAAAGGGTCCACTTCTGGGCTGGATCGTAGCACTGTGTTTCACATTCCAAGTGAAATGACTTCCACTGGCCAAGCGAATAATTTATTGGCCCTGAGCCATGAGAATCACTAAGCTAGCGAGTACTGTTGTAATATAAGACTTGAAGAGGAAAAGTTTTCTCATTATAGAATGGAAACATTCTGAAGAAAAGGGTTTCATTTCTACTTCTAAAGGAGAAGTTTGGAGAGGAATAAAAATGATATACAAAGAAATAGTTGATGAGAAAGTGGGACACTACATTAATATAACTGTATTTTACATTCTGAAATACTGACTTAAATAGTATTAGCACTGTTTTAAATTTTGTTTTACAGGGGCGTATCACGTCTGAACTGACAAGTCTTGGAGCCCAGTGCCGTGGAGAGAGACATGAACAAGTGATTGCCAGACAGAGAGAAGCTTTAGCTGAGTTGAGAGCAAAGGTCAAAATATTTGAACAGTCAAGGCCACCATGTAAGTCTAGGATGTCAGAGTCACATTTTTACACATGATAGATGTACACAAGGTGATAGATGTACACAAGGTGATAGATGTACACAAGGTGATAGATGTACACAAGGTGATTGTTGTTATTGTTTAACTGAGCTTCTTGCTCTTTAGCAGCCAAACCTAAGTCCATCATATTTTTATATACAACAATTATTGAAACAATTTAAAAATGATCTTGTATTAACATGTTTCCGATAAATTAAATAACTATTCTATTCTTTGTAGATTATTCAATATTTTAATATAAATAGGAACAAATATCAATACAAATATTATGTTTTGCAAAATTTAAGTTCTGAACACATTAGTTTGAAATTTTATAATAAAATTGCCATATGTATATTTTGTTAAGACAGAAAGTCCAATAGTTTGAAGAACAAAACAATTAAATAAACCAAACATAAAACACGTTATTAAAATTTTAATATGAGTAATCATTGATTATTATTGATCTGAGTCATTAATCAATTAATGGGACCCGTGTCCTTGCTTCTCCTTGGTTAATTGTTCAATATCAGGTGTGTGTTTTGTCAATTTCAGCTTCACACAGGCTTCTGAATGCACAAGTGTTAGGCGACTTCTCTGTGGACTTAAAACAGCTTTCATGTGTGACAAATTTGTTCTCATGTATAAGTTGACCCAAAAGCCGAAAGTAGAGCAAATGCAACTTTCTTCAAACAGGTGAACGCTTGAGGCAGGGATGTCCAGCAGTTGAGGATGGCAGCTGACTTTTCCAAGCAGCTTCCTTCAAGAGTTTTTCGCAATTCTACAAATTTTATCGTCCATAACTCTGATGCTTTGAATTCGATGTGTTGCATTTCAAAATTGTCAACATCCATCCACTCGAAAAGAGATAGGTCAAATGGGATGTTAGTATGATCAATTAAGTCGGGCTTGATGAGGTAAGAAAACATGGGCCCGTGAATTTTGAAATCTTGACCTCGTTTAGCAAACTCTCCTTTGAGCGCTTCAACGTACTTCTGAAGCTCATCTCTGTTGACAGTAAATCGATTTGAATGAGCCTTTACGTTTGGAAAGTACTTGTATGTGTTAGTGGTAATATCTCTGCAAAATATGTCTAATTTTGACGCAAATCCTTTCCAGTGCTCAAAAAGATCAAGTATTGTTTGACCCTGCCCTTGTAAACGCAAGTTTAATTCATTCAGATTTGTAGTTATGTCAGCCAGAAACATCAGCTTGCACAGCCAGTCCTCGTCATTCAATTCCGGGAAATGTTGTTCCTTTTCATCAAGAAAACACCTTGATTGCTTCTAGACATGATACAAATCTGTTCAAAACATTACCTCGACTAAGCCAACGAACATTGCTGTACAGCGGGAGGTCCGCATATGCGCTCTCCATTTCTTGTAGAAGAGACTTGAATTGCCTGTGGGTCAATGAAGAGCGAGAAACTATGAAGTTAACTATCTTGACAACAGTTTCCATTACAGAGTTCAAGGATAGTGACGAAATCTTCGCACAAAAAACTCTCCTGGTGTATAATGCAATGGAAGCTCAATACTTGACGTCCAATACGATCCTCAAGAAGTTTAACAAATCCTTTGTTCTTTCCAACAAATGCAGGGGCGGCATCAGTAGTAACACAGAATATTTTATTCATGTTAATGTTCTGATTTTCGAAATAGCTTACAAATGCAGTCATAATGTCCTCTCCCTTGGCTGTACCATCAAAAGGTATCAAGCAGCACAGTTCTTCATAAATACGGTCGTTGTCACAATATCGCGCAACTATAGCTAGGCGCGCCACGTCATTCACATCGACACTTTCGTCAAGAGCGACACTAAATACAACAGCTTGTTGTAACCCGGTTGTTTGTTTTACCGTTACATTTTCAGCCATATCAGTTATGCGCCTCTCGATTGATCTCGCAGAAGCCGGTATTTCTCGAATCCGAGACAGTATTGTTTCTTTATTTGGTAAATCACTAAACAAAATTTCAGCACTGCTCAAAAAAGTTTCCTTGATGTATTCTCCATCTGTGACAGGTTTGCCCTTCGAAGCCACACACTGTGCAATTTTGTAACTACATTCGGTAGCTTTATTTTTGGTTCCAATTACTTGACTAAAAATACTACTTTGTTTTTTTTGTAGCCAGAAACAGCCATTTTTATGGCTTCACTTTTCTCCTCAGAGTTTTTTAAACATGGACTGATGTTTGGTTTGATAGTGTCTTTGTACACTTGACGTACGGCACAAGACAATTTCATAACATAAAGCACAAACAGCACGATCCTTTTGTTGTATGAATCCATATTCGTTTGTCCAAAAGTCTTGAAACGAGCGTGTATCAAGTTTTTGTCTTTTTTGATTCATTTTAACGGCACCGTATTACTTAATCTGCCATCAATGGTACCTATACCTTGTAGCGGTATGGCAGCTTGCGTACCCTGACAATCCCCAGAGCTATGCCAGTGGGAGTTTTACTCCTGGTAGGTTCAACCAAGCTGGACTGGTCTGTGTGGGTAGGGGTCAGACAAAAGCTGGTACCCTGGTCCTCCAGGTTGGGGGTTTTAGCATAGGGCTGACACCCCTGTCTATGTAAAAAAAAATAATGAAGTTACGGAAAAAACATCAAATGAACAAACTTTGCTGCGGGATGGACATTCGGAGTCTGTGGCTCGTATGACTGTCAGTGGTGAAAGCCGAAACGAAGCCACTGACATGAGTTGGGGCACTGTACGAAGGGCTGGCCACTTGCAAAGTGTTAATCAATTTGTTTCTTGCTCTACATAGCCAGTACGCCACTTTTTTTGCGTGATGCCACTGACTGCTTTGACGGTCGGTGGTTAAGGATCGAAGAAGAAGTATTACTTAATAATAACACCAACTTTTGTGCTGCGGTCAACGGACTGTACGGGCATGAGTATGCGACAGCCGAGAGAACTGTAGAGTTGGTGGTGGTCGGGAGAGAGGGGCAGGATAGGACGGAAAACATAACTTTATGTTTGGTCGAGGTCTAGTCATTGTTGCTCCAAACTCACACTGGGAGTCAAAAACTGCGAGCGAAAACGAAATAAATACGCTCGTCCAGGCGCTAGCCAGACACTATTGCGTAATTATGATATTACGTCTCTGCTTGCCCGTCAAAATTTGCTTGGGATTCTTTTCAAGAATCTCATCCTGCAAACTACGGTAGCAGGTAGACGCCAGTCTAGCGGGTGCCGCAAAGTATAACCACTCCCCTTGAAATTCGTTGAAGAATGTTTGTTCTCGGAAACGGTCCGTAAAAACGAAGACTTATGTGCAGTATAGTATGATCAGGCCTTTAGTTTTCATCAGATCGCACATTCTTACCTCCAATGTCTAAAAACTTTCGTTTTGAAGGGTTGTAAAAACAGGTATAGCTTTAAAAGAATTATATGCTTCTATTTAATTAAAAATTCAATTTTTTTTAAAATGAGATCATATTCTGTACAGTATTTTAATTCACTCAGCGTGCCATTGAAAATCGTTCAACGTGCCACGCTTGGCACGCGTGCCATAGTTTGCCGACCCCTGATCTACACTGTAGATCTAAGCTTTTCCTGTGGCTTTTCTGCCATTCCGAAACGTGTTGAGTTGAAGTCATGAGCTCCAGATTGGCTTGCATTTAAAGGATCATCACATCTGGTCCCAAGCTAGGAGTAAGAAGTGCGTAGCATAATGTGCATTCTCTGCCATCCAAGGGGGCTCTCCAACTATGCAGAGCTAACATACTGTACTCTGTTTCTGGGCCCTCCCAAGGAATTGTCACGTCCTGCACAGAGCCACTTCTCAGCTTCTCCTGCCTATCACTGGGTCCACAGTGATATCATACTGCATGCAGTCAACCAAGTCAAAGCCTAAGAATTATGCCTGGAGCTCAAGTGATTTCTCCAATGTGTGCAATGCTGAGTTCTCAACAAGTTTCACCACAGTGGGAATCCCTGGAAGTCTGTGGTTGACTTCAAGAGTCAGTGAAGATGTCATTAGCCTCACAGACATAGGTTCACTTCCACGTATATATATTGTAGCATTGTGCATAGCTGGTGGTCATTTAAGGATGGCTCCAGATATGCCTCCATGCATACACAAGGTCATAGATGTACACACGGTCATAGATGTACGCAAGGTGATAGATGTAAACAAGGTGATAGATGCCATTTCTTTGCTGGCTACTGCAGCTAGTTACTGTTATGTGTTTACAAGTGCTTGTTTATGCTATGACTATTTACTTTGTGACTAGACAATCCAAAAGAGAATTTCTAAACATGAGCTTTGAAGAACAAGTTTGAGGTAAAGAATAATATTAACAGGAAGCAAATCTTATGTTAGCTAATATTTTTCGACATCAGTTTTTTTAAATAATGAAAATGATTCAGGAAGATTTTGTTAGATTTGACGAACAATGATTTCAAAAAGAACAATAATCTTTTAATGCTAAGATGAAGTGTTTTTACAAGGCAGTATTGTTTCTGGAATCCATAAGGAAATATAATTTGAAGTAGAACCAAAAATACATGGAGAAGAAAGCTAGAGACAGATATAAGAAGGATAGAGTTTAAATAGAAAGAATTTGAACACATGGCACAGAACAGGAAGGTAGAGGCATGAACTGATTGTCAGCCTGTGCTTCACATGTGGCTGACTGGTAATAATGAAGATGAAGAGAAAGCACTTATGTTGTCTAAGTTTATCTTGCCACTTGAAAATGCCAGAATGTTAGCAGAAATATTGTCAAGTAAACAAAATGTTTGAAACCACAAAAAAGTAAACTCTTTGTTTACATGAGTTCTGTTAATGAGCATTCAAGGTTACACCACCTGTTTCTAAGCAATTTTAATTGTTATACACCTATGCTGATTTAAAAGTTATACATTTAGGAGCTGTCAGAAAAAAATACTGACATTGACCAAGGTGAACACTATACTGCTGACCACAACAGCATGTCATACTGGACAAGCTATGTACATCCAAAAGGTGTATATAACATGCTTTGAAAAGGTCAAACTCACATATTTTGAGCATGCTAATTTGATTTTGTAAGACATGCAGATAAAACATAATTTTAAGTGCATTGTGTCTTGGCACTTTGACTTCATTTCAAATAGCGTTTCATTGTTTCTAAATTTTATTCAAAGTGAGCAGTAATTTTATACTTGTAAAATGCATGTATGTTAGTGCCTAATTAAATTGTTATCAATAGATTTTTAGTGATAACAAATAAATGGTCTTACATTATAATGAATCTTAAATGTGCCACAAGTGATGACCCTTGGGCTATTGTAGAAAACTGTGCAAGAAAGTCCATAACATTGGAACACAAACTAGAAGTGCTTAAGTACTACAATACAAATAAATTGGTAATACAAGATTGAGTAATTCAGTGTATATTTATATAAGAAATTAAATTAAATTTATGTCGGTCTTTACAATATAGAGTAGCACAAATAAAAAAATAAGGATTTTCTGGTAAACATGTCAGCCACATCAACAAGAAATAGGAGGAGAAACAAGTTAAAAAGTAAAATATGGTCAAGGGACTGTTAGGTTACATGTATATAGAAATATATTAAAAATTCTAATCATTTTCTTTGTTGTAAATTTTTCCTGCTGCTTCCAAGAAGTAACATCTCTGATATCCTGTGTATTTAGTATCTACTGAAGACCAGGCCTTACAGAAGATCATGCACCTCCAGAGAGAACTTGCTGAACTCCGGAAAAACCAGGCATTAGCAGAAAATATGTACATCCAGGAAAGGACAGTACTGGACAAAGAGATTGGCAGAGCAAGAGGTCTACCCACACCCTACAATGCTGAAGCAGAAATGGAACGAAGTGCACACAGAGAGACCATGGATGCCTTGGAGTGTAGTGAGGCCTCAGTAAGTTTGCATTTTTTATCTTCTATTTGGTTTTGTCATAGTTTGTTATAGGGCTGCTCTTATTAGTAAAAACCAGTAGACCATAAATTTGTATCATAATGCAGTAAATCAATGTCATTGAACACAAGAAAAAGAGGTTTCTGAAGTGTTGCATCGGACCAGTGTTATTGTATGAAAGCAAGTCCTTGAGCAAAGCAAATGCAAAAACCATCGGAGGCACAGAGATGTGATTGCTCAGAAGAACATTAGTAATCTTATAGACAGTTAACTTAAAGAATGCTTGTCAAAAGCTAATGTACAAATAAATATAGTAAATAAGAACTAGAAGAAAATCAGCTTTCATTAGACATGTAGTGACAAGAGAAGCCCTTAAAAACATCATGACCATGGAGAAAGTAGAGGAAATTGGCAAAAAAGATTAATGGAAAACATGGCACTATGGCATGAGAAAAGATCAAAACCAGAACTGATGGAGAGCACAAAAAATCGAGATCTAAGGACAAACATCTTGAGGCATGGGTCCGAGCTTGACTAATTAGTAAACATTTATATTGAAGACTGATCATCTCCTTAACTTATGGGAGGTTTTCTGTTATCTACAGAAATAAAATACTTTTTCTAAATCATGTTCTGTGATCTAAATGAATAGAAAAGGTTAATACAATATTTCTGATACAAAAATATGCATAGTATATTGAAAGTTATAATGAAATAAACAGGAATAAATTCTTTGAAAATCAGATGTTGCTAACAAAATAGATGAGAAAAATAATGTTATTGTGATGGAAGAATAGTGTAGAAGGTTTTAGTCATGGGCGAAGAAAATAAAGTTTAAAAGTTTTATTGCTGAAGAATTTAAAGGAGAAGCAGATGAAGAAGCATAACAGCTATAACACATAGACATATTATAATTAATACATCTGACACAGCACAACACTTGTAATTAGCTACTTAGTTGTAATGAGTGATTTGATAAAAGCCAGTCCATTTCTTCATGAGTTGGTAATTCACTTCCAAAAGTTTTGTTACACTGGAATAAATATTGCAAAAAAATCTTGTTTTCTTTTGTATCATTCACAGTATCTGTCTTTGTGCCGATGCTTGGCTGATACCCTGAGCATTGATGATATTGGAGGTCTCTCCTCATTGGCCCACATTCCTAAAGATGAAAGAGAGCATTTAATGGAAGTGAGAAGGAAGGCATGTCAGCTTTTGACTAGTCGCATTGAAGCTCTCAAGGAGAGACTCGCTCGAAGAGATGCACTGTTAGAGGATTATGAGTCACAGCTGGCCCATTTAAAGTCAGTATCAATACTCTTCGCTTTCCTTTTGTTTTTTTTAGCAGAAGTCTCCTGTTTAGCCATTTCTCAGTATGGAAGTTCCATTGTATTAACGTTGTTCCCTGTCTAGACAATTCTCCGTTCAGATCCTTATTATGTAAATATTGTTTTCTGTATAAAATATCATGGAACTGTATTTTTACAAGCTAATTTTTCCTTAAATAGAAACCTTTCAAATTATTTTTTGAAGCTACTAGTTGTCTGTGCTGACAGTTCTCTGAAGTTACTGTACACCAGTTTCATAGGCAGACAATTCCACATGCAGACAGTTTCATTTGCAAGCAGACCTTGGCTGAGACCCTGAGCATTGATGATATTGGAGGTCTCTCCTCATTGGCAGATTTTTTTTGTTAATTGCTTTAAACAGATTTTAGACCAAACATGTTTGCCACATTTTCTGCTCAAAATAAAAGTCATGTTTCTGGCTTAATGTTTTACACTTGGATGAGCCTCTTCACAGTTGCATTATTTTGTTTATGCCACTAAAATTACTACAGAACATCAGCCATGGCAGTGAATAATTGACTTCTTCAAGCAAATGTCTTACTTGTTCATGAAAATTTCATCTTTTATTATCTACATTCTAGGAAATGTTAACTTGCTTTACAATAATTGTAGTAGATGTTTATTTACTTTTCCAGAGCTTCTCTAGTCTTGGAAGAAAGGAAAGCTCATAGAGTTGAGGACCTAAGGGTAAGAACTTTTTTTTTTTCCTATTCTGTTCTGACTTTATATGCCATTGTAACTTATCTGTTGAGTTATTTTATTCATACCACATCTGTATTTACTCATTTCATTTATTTTGATTCAACAAATGAAAATGTTTGAGCTAAGAACACGACTACGATTTAACATTTGAATGAAGAGCTTTTATGATTTAAAATATTAATAATCTGTATTTTCCAATATTTTATGAATAAAACAGACCAATATTCGAAGTAGATCAGAAGAGTCAGAATATCTGCGAGAATCGTTGAATAGAACAAGAGATAGGCTAAACCAGGAAAAAAGGCTTCATAGTTTGATCACGGATAGAAAGGTGAGTATGTATTGAGATTAAGTTGTTTAAAAAAAACTCACTCTGATCACATTTTAGTTTTGTCACATTTCAGTTGAATCTGGTGTTTTATGAAGCACAAACATATTGTCATTAATATATTTTTTGTGAAGCATAACCTATTAGAAATCAAAGTCATGATTCCAACTAGACTTTCTTGACAGTGTAACAAAATACAACCAATAATTATAATGTCATAATTATACTAATAATAAAATAATAATAGCCCATTCAGTCATAACTCACTATGGGAATGCGCCCCTGAGGTGACAGCCCTCAGCTGCTTATTTTCCTGGTGTTCTTTTCGACATTTTGCCCTATCTTCTGCTTCCCATGAAAGCTTCGCCCAGTCCGAGGTGGCGATGTAGAGAGCATCATTTGGTGTGATTGGCAGCTTCATCCTCTCACGTTGCTGGATTTATGTCCAGTGCCTTGATGTCTCTCATAGACATATCTTTGAACCTCAGCTGTGGTTGCCCAACTGTTCTTTTGCCATCTGCCAGTTGTTCGTAGAAGATATCTTTCAGGATGCGACCATCTTCCATTTGGCAGACATGGCCAGGCCAGCATAGTCTGCGTTGCCTAAGCAGTGTATACATGCTTTGAAGGCCAGCACGTGACAGCACTTCAACGTGTGTTACTTTGTCCTTCCACGAAATACCAAAGATGTGGCGTAGACACCGTAGATGGAAGGTATTGAGCTTTCTTTCTTGCTTAGCATAGGTTGTCCATGTCTTACTGCCATACAGAAGTGTGCTAGTGATGCAGGCATTATATACAGCAGCTTTGGTCTTCGTTGTGAGTTTTTCCAAACACGTGTTGTGAGTGTCTTAATTATACAATTTTATTTTCATTAGAGCATAACTGGATAAAAGCAAAATTCATACATCTTCCTATTTCTGTCCATTTCATCTCTGTGTTTTCCTCTCATGTATCCTTAACCTTTTGTTTCATTCTGTAATCTTCTGTATAATGGCAATGTTATGATATTTATTTGTATAAATATTTTGTCATATTGAATGTCATTAGTGCATTTTCATTATTGATTTCTGCTTTACGTGATTTTATTCTCCCCTACAAATTGAAGCACTTTTAGTTGAAACTACAACCCAAACTCTAATATTAATTATGTGATAAACATTTAGTTCTGAATCTAACATAAATAACAGAAATAGATATTTTTCGTGGTATAAACGTCTGAGTGTTCATGAGTGAAATGGTTGAAAGATACTGTCACGGTTGAGGTAGTCCCATAGCAGGTGCTACCATAGGGGCATGAAGCGTTAGAAACTTCACTATACTAGGTCCAGCTTTATGAGGTGGGGTGACCATTTCCCTTCCTTGCAGCCTTTGCCTTCATTAACTTAAGAGCACAGTCAGATACCCATTTACAGCTGGGTATACTGGAGCATGACACTATCAGATTTGGAACCTGGAACCCTGTTACTTTGCCACAAAAGGCAAGCACTCTGACCGTGCTGCCAATTGAATGCTTCTGAAGGCTTCCAAACTATTCATCAGATTTTATATTTACAAATGATTCTTAGAATTATTAATAGGCATAGTATGAAATGTTTGTATTTTATTACAGTTGTCTACAACATATTTGTATTTAAACTAAATTAACATGAAAATATGTGCATGAGGCTGACAACCTCATTATGTCAAACAAATTACTACACAAACCACCACTGGAAGAACACATCAATGCTACTGTGCAGGCTTCTGCGAGGGGCCAGCTACAGTGGTTAGTCCTTGCTCCGTAGGGAGCAGAAATGGAAATGAATGGTAACAGCATTTGTATTTCTAAATGTGTCTGTGTTCTTCTAAACTAACTTACATAATGTGTTTTACCAAATTAGTGAAATGCTATGTAATAACAATTCCATGGATGGCCGATTCTTCTCCTTCCTGAATATTTAAAGCCAGAAGGGCAACAGATACAATCTTGTCACACGTGTTCCAAATATCCTGATCTTCTCAATCTTTTTTTTCGCTGTTTTATTTTTTAGAAGGGGAACTACTTAATTTATGTAATTCTATTTGTGGCCTTCCCAGATATTTGACAATGAAAATGTGAGAAGCACTGCTAATATGGGTGTCAGACATCACCATTGCAAAGTAGAAGATCCCAAGGTTAGCATTAATGTTTAAATTTATAAATGTATGAGTAATTCATTATTTAAATGATTTTTTTAAAAACTTTTATGTGTGATATTGTACTTTTTACCTTTTTTTTGTAATATAATATATAATAATAGTCCGTGCTTTGTAAGTATTTATCTCCTAATCGTTAATTAATAATTTATATTCTGTAAGTTTTCATCAAGTTAGTGTTATAAAATTGCATGTTATATAAACTTCAATCTTCAGTTTTATATTAGTTTGTTCTGTAAGCTTTTGTCTAATAATTGTTTTATAATAGTTTATGTTCTTTAACTCACAAATTAAAACTGAGAGTTGTAAAGTGTAATATGTATTTGTTACTGTGTGATCGGTAGCTTGGGACTTTAAGAATGAAAGAGAGTACAGAAAAATGGTTTAAGAAAGTTAAATAGAGTTGTAAATATACTATATGTCTTTGTTAAGGGGAAATGAAATGAGCAGAAGAGTGTTTTGAGGGAAGGGAGGTAACTCCATGGATCCCCTTTTGGGAGATGTAGCTTGGTGTTTTGGTTTAGTATTTCATGTGAGTTCTAAATTATGGTGTAACTGATTTGCACAGTAATGTTTTAGTAATAAGATTAAAGAAGATTGTATGGGTTTTGAGTTTAATCAGCAAAGGGAGATGACTTTAAATTACGTCCCTTGAAAGGTTTTGGTGAGCGATCAAAAATAAACACACACGAGAAAATGTTGCGAAGGTGAACACATTTTAGGAGAGAATGTTAAATCAAGAATGAGAAAAAGGAATCTGATTTTGGAACGCGCTTAGCGTAGGATAGCAAGTTTGCTATGTATTAAAGTTGTGTAGTGGCGAGCGATGTTTTGATGGTTCATATTTCTGGCAAACAAGCCACTGAAGGTGGTTGGTTGCTGTGGTCACAGTAGTGTATCAAATTGTTTTACCGAACCAACAAGACGCTCAAACGCCACCTTTAATAGATGATAGATAAAGACAAGAAAGACAATGTCGTCAGGTCAAGATTTGTGTTAACAATTTGTCAAGACTACAAGACGAACAGGTATGTTGTGTTAGATGCAGAGACAATAGACAGTAGCTAGGGGCAGCGTAGAACAAATGACTAATGATACAAATAAACAGCCCTGGTAATTAGACCAGTCTTATATAGAAAGATACATCAACTAGTTCCACCAGTCCTTTGTGCCTCATCATGAGTTAAGAAACCAGAAGAACATAAATCTTAGACGAGCTAGTAATCTTAGAGACAGCATCAGAATATATATAACAAAAAATGATGGAGCGAGAGAAGATTTATTTCAAAAGTTGCCTATGAACATTTTATGTATTATGAGATGGCCGGCCTCGGTGGAAGGTTGGGCATGAATTATGATTTCAGCGGATTTGATGACTAGCTGTAAATAAACATCTTTGTTGTTCACCGCTGTTTGAGGTCAGTACTTTTCGTCAGATGTTCTCCATCCCATCATCTGTATGTCATGTGATGTTATATCGTCAAGATTGATTTTAACATAGCATCATCAACACCTAGCTGCCTACTGTCGGGTAGTGAGACGAGTCCCACTATACAACAGGTACCATCAACACTAACATCATCCGCTGTACGGCCACAACTGTATGGTGTAGAAACATGGACAATGAATACGCAGTTGAAAGAAAGAATTGAGGCTCTCAAGATGTGAAGATTTAGAAGAAAGGGGCACATCTCGTGGAAAGAGAAGAAAACAAATAAAGAGGTCCTAGAAAACCTAGGGAATTAATGAAGGAGATCAAAATTAGACAGCTAGAATATTTTGGCCATGTAAAAAGATAACACATTGCTGAAGACCTTAATACAGGGCAAAGTTGAAGGCAAACATGCTAGAGGAAGACCGCTTTATGAGTGAGAAGATAACATCAAGATATGAACAAGAAAGAGTCTTATCAGAGTGCACCATCAAGACAAGAGACAGGAAAGAGTCTTATCAGAGTGCACCATCAAGACAAGAGACACAAGATGTTGGAGATATATTACAGTCAACCTTTGTTGTGAAGATAGCAGCTGATGATTATGATTATGTTGTGTAATTATTGTGTATTAGTTTTTCTCTGAGTGTCCATGCAATGACTACTGTCTAACATTTTAGGATGTGGTTAGGAAGAAGCAGCAGAGTGAACTTCTCAAACGCAAGAACTATGAGATCAAGAAGCTGAAGAAAGAGCTTAGTGATACGGAGAGAGAGCTACATGACTCACAGAGGGTTCGAAACCTGGAGCCTGACATGGTACGGGTTAGGATTTATTATTTTAGTAAGAGCTGACATAAAGAAGGAATAGGAGGTGCCAAGAGAAAAGGGGTGACTGGGCAATTAACATTCACGGTTGTATCTTTGGTTGCCGCAAATGGAAGAGCTCAAGAGGTAATATTTCCTTAAGGTGCAAATATTTGTTGCTGTCTCTCTGCATATTGTTCTTCAATTTGTGGTTTCAACAGACCCCACTATGATGATTTGGGATATCTGTCCAGTTGATATTTCTTGTGAGTAACTTGGCCATGAAAATAGTAAGAAAGAAAAAGTATTAAGAGGAGAGAAGAAAATATGAGATTTGAAATAGAGGAGAGAAATAGAATGAAGGAAACACAAAATAAGAGTCACATGTCCAGGATTGGACTGATACTGATGGGAGATTTGTCTGTGTCTTCAGAGCTTCCAGGTGTGATAAGATGATGATAGGAGGAATGTTACAAGGCATTAAGAAAAACAATGGTTGTTGCAAATGTTCTATTTTTAAATTATTGCTGTTGAATGATTTCAAATCCATTAGTTTCTTTGGGGAACAACAAATATAAATGTTTTCCTATTTTTTTGTCATCCTTTCAAGATGATTCAAGTAGGGAGGTGTGGTCCAAGCTGTAGTGGATGTCCAGCATGCCAAGGGCTTGAAGCAGTCACCGCATAACATATTTCCAATGTATTAACAAAATGGAAGCTTTAATTTACAATAATTGTTGGTTCTTCCAGCTAATAAATGACAGCAACACTTTGGTATCATAATTTTAGGTCAGTGTAAAGATCAGATTTGTATCAAAACTGTAGTATCATCATTTTTTAATCAATTCAAAATCAGATTAGCATCACAACTATTTCAGAGACCTGATTTGTATCGGAAGTTTAGCATCAACATTTTTGTTCCTGTCAAATATCAGATTTGCATCAGAACTATTGCAAAAATCTGATTTGTATCAGAAGTTTAGCATGAACATTTTTGAACATTTCAGAGATCGGATGTTTAGCATCAACATTTTTGGTCCTGTCAAAGATCATATTTGTTTCAGACATTTTTGGACTTTTCAAACATCAGATTTGTTTCAGAAGTTTAGCACCATCATTTTTTATCATTGTAAAGATGAAATGTATCAGAATTTTAGCATCACCATTTTTGATCATTGTAAAGATGATTTGTATCAGAAGTTTAGCACCATAATTTTTTATCATTATCAAGATGATTTGTATCAGAAGTTTAGCACCATCATTTTTGACCATTGTAAAGATGATTTGTATCAGAAGTTTAGCATCATCATTTTTGATCATTATAATGATGATTTGTATCAGAAGTTTAGCACTGTCAGGTTTGGAACCTGGAACCCTGTTACTTTACCACATGAGGCAAGCCAGTTGGATGTTTCTGAAGGCTCCCAAACTATCCATCACATTTTATATTTACCAGTCATTCTTAGAATTATTACAAGACAAAGTATGAAATGTTTGTATTTTACTAAAGTTGTGTACAAAATATTTGTATTTAAACTAAAGTAATGTGCAAATGTGTGCATGAGGCTGATAACCTCATTATGTGTTGCAGGTTTCCACAAGGGGCCAGCAAGTTGGGCCTTGCTCCATTCAAAAAGGAAATGAATGTGAACAGCATTTGTATTGCTAAGTGTGTCAGCATTCTTCCAAACTAACGAACATAATGTTGTGCTTTACCAAATTAGTGTAATGCTATATGATAACAATTCAATGGATGGCTGATTCTTCTCCTTCCTGAATAATTAAAGCCTGTGGTGCAACAGATAGAATCTTACCACACTTATTCAAAATGCCCTGATCTTCTCAGATTCATATCAATAGTTTAGCATCAACATTTTTGGACATCTCAAAGATCAGATTTGTATCAGAAGTTTAGCATCAACATTTTTGGACATTTCAAAGATCACATTTGTATCAGAATACTAAACTTACTCCACTTTGATTGAGAAGAACAGAACTAATCTAACTGTTTGGGTCTGTGCTCTACCATTCTGTGTACGTTGTGGACGTGTGATGTTATGATGGCAGCAGTAGACTTCAATCAGAACAAGGTGATGGCACTGGATAAGACCTATTGATAGTGAGAAAATCTATTGATAGTATTACAAGTACAAGGCAGTCCTCGTTCTGGAATACCTAGATTAAGAGACTTAGAGGAAGAACAAAATACACATGGAGAAGAGAACTGGATACAGACATGAAAAGGAAACACTGAAAGAACTTGAACATATGGCTCAGAACAGGAATGAGTGGAGGGTAGTTGTTGATGACCTATGCTCCACCTCTACACAGAGTTGAGACTTAAAATGCCTTTCTCAATGTGACTTTTGTTACATCAGTCCATACTTTGTTATTATGCAGTATGTAAGTTATAACTATTATAAAATGGTATGACAAGGTTACCAATGTGGAACTGATGAAAAGAACCAGACACGTGCCAGTAGAACAAGAGATGAGAAGAAGACGATGGCTATGGATAGGACACACACTGAGGAAACCTGTTGATAGCATTACAAGGCAGTCTTTGTTCTGGAACTCCCAGGGCAAGAGAGGCAGAGGTAGATCAAGAATACATGGAGCTGGAAACAGAGGTGAAAATGATAAGGAAAACGTGGAAAGAACTTGAGATGATGGCACGTGACAGGAGGGCATGTGTTTGTTGAAGGCATGTGCTCCTTTAGGAGTGGAGGGTTATGAATGAATGAAGTTATAACTAAACATGTAAAACTTTTCACTATTTTGACTTTCCATTTATAGTTTATAAGCCCATTTTTGTAATGAAAGGTCTTGTTGCTTCTGTTATTTGTGCTCGATATTAGAATAAAAATAAGTAAATTAAATTGCTTTTAGTTTTAGCTGTCTAGCTTCTTTAGGACAGCATACCATGTTTCAGTTAGAGATAAATTTTCAAGTTTTGAAACATTTGACTTAGTGATGCAACATATTTCAACGTACAGAAGTTTTATTGTACACGTATAATACGTATTTTATCATCAAAAATACAATACGTATCATACATACAGTTGAAGATTGGTGGTAATGGCTTGGACACTTTATTTCATGATGTATACCATAAGCTTGCTCTTACAAATGTGACATGTTAGTTATTGGTAGAATCATCCAACCTAATACAGTTCAACATCTTGGAAATATTAGTGTATCTTTCAGTTAACAAATATCTATTTATAATATGATTCATGATTATTTAATAAATATGAAACATGAAAGCGGTAATATTGATAACACTCTTAACGTTTGACTAGAAGCGTGAGAGCAGATTGCCATCTTTCAAGCCGAGTTCCCTATTCTCAACTGCCACTTAATTTACCGCCATTTTTATTTAGCTGAAAAATGACTTCAACAACACGAATATGTTATGCCAATTATTGCTGCCAAAATGATTCATTAAAGTTGTGAGTGATGTACGTGTAATAGTTTTGTTTTCATGTACTTGTATTCAGTTAGCAGTGGTTCATGAGTGTCACTCCCTGAGTAGTTTGTCTTTGTTGCTATCACTAAAAATCCTTATCTTTTCTCTGTGTATTTTCAAACCCAGTGGCTGTGACCTATTATCAAGTTTTCTCATTTTGTCATCTTATTACGGTTATGTAACAGAAGAGCCAGGTCATTAGCAAAATCTTGATCATCAAGATGTTTTGTAAAAAGCGGCTGAATTTAATTTCTGTTTGCTGATGTTGTGTTTATAATTCAGTTGATATTGAGAAAAAAAGAGAAATGATGACAAGATGCATTCCATTTCTTATCTCAGTGACCAAAGCATACTACACATGTATGTTAAAAAACACCAAGAAGACATGGATATACACAGTACATCATGTGAGAGATAACACGTGAATAAGAGTTTGTCTGAAACTGAAGCAAAAATCCGATGTTATTAAACATTGATGTCAACAATGTGTTGATTGTTTAAAAACATTACAAGAGTTCAGATATGAGGAAGCATGCTGTCAGAAGATGGCAGATAACGGTAGGTGGAAAGAAATGTTATTGTTAATCAAAACTGACGTCATTGCACTCTGGGCAAACCCATAGGTGCTCAGTCTCCCTCAGCAAATGTTGAAGTGTATGAGTGCTAATTGTTTCTGTTGTATACACGCCGGATGTGTCCTCTCATACGTCCATCCCTGCTGGTCTTACGTTTGATGCCAAATTCCAGCAGTCTTAGCCTTGATGATTCATTGATTGCAGTGTCATTCTCTAATAGGAGATCATGAATTGCCTTCAGTATGGAAAGAAATATAAATAAGGTGTCAGAAGACTAAAGTAATGCCTCACCAACTGATTCCACTGCTCCTGTACCCACTTTTATTAATGGAGAAAACATGACAGATGATAAATCACATTCCTAACGTTACTACAAAAATCAGACATGGTTACTATGTTAAATATAGTGAAGAATATACCAACATGTAAGGGGAGATGTCTGACAAAAAACTGCAAATGCGACCATGAGAAACAAGGAGACATGAATACAGTAGGAAGTTGGTGAGGACATGACCATCTTTCAGCTTTACTGATACACTGAGAGAGAAAAAGAGAGAGAGCAAAATGATTTGGGTTCTTCATAAGAATGCAGTCGAATCAGCTTCCTTCATGAACACTTAATAGCAGATGACCTGTTTACATGGAAAGGGAACACCCGAGAGAAAGGTGTATGAAGGAAAGTGTATAGTGGTTGTCCACATATGATGTCACACACTTTGGACCATTTTTTAACCCCCCCTTTTTGTGACGTCATAAATTTCTTACACCCTCCCCCACTCCCCAGTGTTTTGTTTATAATACTGAAAAGCCCAACCTTTGCTCTACCTAACTAAATGCATTTGGACCCAAAAAAAACCCAGACAAACACACATAATGGTAAACAATCGCACCACCCTGAGCGAACTTGGGCAATGTTCCCTCTAAGCGCACACAGGTTGTGAAACCAGCGCATATAAGGAATTGAATAGCGCACACAAAATTAATTCAAACAAATTCATATGTACTCGTACTATGAAACGCATATGTACTATACCAGGAGGAAGTCAGCCCTTAGGATAGTTCGGTGCTCTCTCTCTCTAGCAAACCTCTGAACCTCACGGAAGAAGAGGAATGGCCAAGTAAGAGGTTTGTCATCCAATAGCCTTTCATTCCACAATCGTAATGAATATCAAACTTCATCTGTGTATGTAGTCATCATTTCCTCATTCATGTTAACGAACTGTAAACCCACTTGAGCATGACAAGCTTTCCTGTCAGACAGTTGATAATCCATATTCCCATCATCCATTTCTTTGACTATTTGAACCATTTTTCGTGTTTCATGCATTACACGAATTTTCTAGCAGGCAGTTTTGGTAACTCGTGTAAGTGCTAGAAGAAGCACTCTTTTTCATGGAGAAATATGTTGTCGCTTACCTCTAGATCACCCACGTGCGCATGGTTAAAGGTCTCTTGCTATCGCTGTTTCTCTAACACACGAACTGTTTTACGGGGTAGTAGTTTGCCATCACTACATTCTCAGTCTCTTTTTTCTGTACTGGCCAGTTATCTAAACCAGGGATTCTCAACCATGTTTGCTCATGGCACCCTTCTGAGCCTCATCTACCTCTATAGACCCCCTCATTGTCGCTGTTGTTAGCTAGAAAAAAATATACTTGACCATCTTTTACTGTGGCCCCCTAGAAATATGGCATGGTCCTCTGGGGAGTCATATGACTTACGTTGAGAACCACAGATCTAAACAACCACATATTACGTCATCGTCATCATTAGCTACCATCTCAACATTGAAGGTCGGCTGCACTTGATCTTCTGTCCATCTGTGATCTTATCTTCTTATTTCCTTTTGTACGTTTGCGTTCAACTCTTCCTTCCATAACAATCTTCAGTAAGGTTAAATGTCTTAGACACAAACATAACATTATGTTTTCTATAAATGGTCAGTAATTACGAATATGGATAAAAAAACCTTTTAAAATTTGCAAAACTTTAAGGACATCTTATTTTGTACTTGCTCTGTGTATTCTTTTAAATAAAACATTGCCCTATTTGCCAGACTGTGCTGAAGTTATAAAAATATCTTCACCCTTCCTTACCCTTATCGTGTATTATTTAAAAATATAAAAAAAAAACCCGCGCGCGCACACACACAATCTGCCTGCCACTGAAGATATATATCTTTAATTTTATCTTACTAGTTAAATTAGACCCACCTCTTTACATTACATCCATCTTCTTGAGCACTCAACATTTTCTAGCACTTCAAGTTGTTCCGCATTATGGAAGATGGAATGCTACAATATTAGCAGGGTGAGGCTGTGTTGGAATATCTTAGGTGTTATCGCTTTGACTTCAAGGTTGTATTTCTGACTTTATTCAGCGGTTCCAATCTGTGTGAACGTTCCTGCTTTCTTTCTATTTGTTCGATCATATTTGTGTTATTTATCTTTCATCATCATCACCGTCGTCATCATCATCATCATCTACTTGTTTGCTCATTAAGGATCTACCACTGTAGATGGCCGAGGATGTTTACGCCTTATTCTTCCTAAGATAGATCTGTGAAAAGACGGCTAAATATGAATTTATTTACTTACAAACTTTGGGACTGTTTGGCAGGGAAGAACATTCCAGCACCTCTGATTCATGCTATACAGAGCTTCTACAAGTCTCGCAGAAATTATGTGAGGACAGCAAACCATAAGTCAGAAGAGTTCAGGAACACCACTGGTGTAAGACAAGGTGATATCTTTTCATACTCCTCATGGACGATGTCATCAAGGCATGCAAGGAGAGAACAAGACAGTATTCAGTGGGGTACTGGAAGATGAGACAGGTCTGTATTTCAGAGCTGGCATTTGCTGATGATATTGCCCTGATTGCTAAATCATAGGCACATCTCCAATCCAACCTGCAAGTCTGGAAGGAAGAGCTGGAGAAGAGAGGGGTGGTTATAAGCAGCTCTAAAACAAAATCCATGGTGATATCACGAGAAGAAAGAAGACATCAGATTAAGCTGGGAGAACAGGTCCTGGAGCAGGTCGACCACTTTAAATATCTCGGAGCTATTATAGACCGAAAGGGAGGCATCAAAGAAGAGTTGGCCACTCGAAAAGCAGCAGCTGGGAGACTTTATCAGGCCATAAATCGAGGATTCCTCAGCAAGAGAGAGGTTGGTAAGAAAACGAAAATGGCTGTATACCGCTCCACCTATGTCCCAGTCTTGAAATATGAATGCGAGTCATGGGCAATGACTACAACCCACAAAAGCCAGATCCAAACCTCAGAAATGAGGTATCTGAGGAAGGTGGTTGAAGTAACAAGAAGAGACATGGTCCGCAACCAGACGATACGTCAAGGCCTAAAATCCCACCCCCTGCAGACCCAAGTAGAACAGTCCCAACTAAGATGGTTTGGCCATGTCTGCAGAATGGGAGAAGATCGGTTACCACAACAAGCATGGGAAACAAAGAGCCATGGATCCAGACCCCCAGGACGACCCAGAGTCCGTTGGGAGGACAACATTAGACAATCTTTGAAGGACCGAGGACTAGAATGGAACCAGGCCACGAGGAAGACAGCCGATAGGACAGTCTGGCGCTCTCTCTTCCAAACCTCTACACCTCATGGTAGAAGGGGAACGACTACGTAAGAATATGGTGAAGCATGCTACACATTTTTTGTAGATGATGGAAAGACAGTGGAGACAGACATATGTTTGTCATATTGTGGAAGACCATGGAATGCACGTACAACAGTCAGGCACCACGATTTTCTAATGTCAGTAAATTTAATAGATGCTCTCCCAAACCTGTTAAAAGTCAAAACAAGATTAATATATGGATATTTATTATCACCCCTGCTTTTCATTATTTATGTATTAAAGATGACGTGGCAGGAAAATTAGACAGTGTCGTAGATTTTGATAGGTATTTAAGATAGATTCTAGTCCCGTCTGAATAGAACTGAAAAAGGTGGTAACTCAGTGAGAGATAAGGTAAAGAAATAGATTCACGAGTGAATGGTGAAAGGTAGAATCTGTCCCTGGATTGAGAAGATACTCTAGTCCAGCCTATCTTTGTGGTATGTGAGAGGTTATGTATGTTACTACACTAAGGGTAAACAAAGTGAGGTCCAGCTGTGTAAGTCCCCTGAGTAATTGATGATGATGATGTTCTCAGGTCCCTATCCGCTACCTCTCTAAGATCTCACTCTGTGTAAAATAATCTCTGTGATGTTGTGTGGCAAGTGTCTAGGGTAATGTATCTATTGTGATGTATGAACAATGTCAAACATAACTTTAACTCAATAAAAGTGAAGTAAGTAAGACTGTTGGTAAAGTTATATTAATATATTACAATTTTTTATTTTCCTGTACCTCAATTCTTTTGGGACAGGAATGTTTTCAAATCAAGCAAATTTTATGTACAACATATAAATAAATAAAGAGGACCCTTTGTCCATAACTGGTATATTAAAGTGTCACTGTATGTGTATCCCGCAGTCTGATTTAATACTTTCTATAACAAATAGTCAATTATGAGAGGGTCTGTTGGTATCATCACGCCCACAGGAATTTCTGTTCTGTTGTAGAAATTGTTAAAATGAAACATCATATGCCCATTTAAAGGGACTTGACCTGACAGCCTGTCTGAGGTGGATGACTGTAGACTATGCAAGGTCAACACAAGAGTTGTCTTCTGACCACAGATGCAGCATGCAGCTTTACTGAGGCTTCAATGTACACAAGGTCCGCCTGCACCAGGTTTCCTGCCACCACTAAGTAATAGGCAATATAACCCTGAAAAAGACGGATATTCCCTCCCTTTTATATGCTGGCAATAACAATTCCACTACTAATCAATACTAAGATTATTTTGGGTCAGTCACGTATGCGAACCATTTGCACCAGACCCTATTTTCTTTGACTTCACTCCGTCCTGTGTTTACATTCTTCTTCCCATATGGCTGCAACGTCCCTGTCACCTTAAGCATTGATTGTCCTCCCTAAAATCAGCTGGGTTATACAATTTTCTTCTTGTGACCTGTTAAATCTTCGTTCAAACATCCTAGGTATGTTTTCATGTGTCATTAGAACACTGTGGCACTGCAGAAGATTGCTGGTGGCCTCTGGACTTACAGTCGTAAGATTTTATGGCAATATTCAAACACAAATTAGTTTCACTTCCCTCTAAGTCTGCTTAGGCACTTCCTACTTAGGTTGTCGTAACCTCTTCCAACTGGCAATGTCGAACAACAAAATATGGCGCACAATCTGTGGCCAGTTAAATGCTAATGAAATACTAATACTTATTTATCTTCCCGCAAGTAAAGAATAATCACACAATCACAGGATTGACTAGCAGTAAATGGCTCAATTCCCGAACTGAAAATATTAATAAAATAAATGTTTCTACGTCAAGATAATTTTATTAATGGGAAATCTTTATGGTATTATGTTAATCAATATCAGCGCTACCATTCCAGATATCTCTTTCCTTTTAATTCTCTTTAGTTTTTGAGGAATAAATTATTTAATTTTTGTTAAAAACACATATTAGACATTTTTCTCACTCCAACAAAATTTTTTATCGTCACTATAAAACGAGGTAACAATCCGATTGGTTTTTAATTTTTACGACGTTCGTTAATAAATATTAGGGGGGGGGGGGGGGGGGTTTTTGGTTATAGTAACCTTTTTAACTTGGTGTAGTAAAAAAATTCAAATTCTCTAGTTAAATTTTTAGCGGCAAATGGACTTTGCCCCTCAGACAAATTTCAAATAAAGTTATTTATAGATTGTAAAAATGCGTTAACTAGATTATGAAGCGGGAAATTATTTGAGCGTGGGGTACACAGATCCATTTCACTACAATCTTTACGATTGAAATTTCTTTATCGGACAACTCTCCCTTCCTTATATATTAACATATACACTATTAACCATTCACATACACACACACAGAGATAAGTGACGACACTCAGACGCACAAACGTGAAAACTATAGTAAATGCGGTATAGATATTGGGCTGAGATGACCAACACAGGTAATTAAGTTTTGTTAAGTTTTTTATCATAGAAAAACTTCACAACATCCAATATCAATAGCAATAGAAAAAAATCATAGGTTACAGAAATTAACAAAATATAGACCCATAAGTGCAATCCCCTCTGTTGAGACAAGATCCCACAAGAATGAGGTTAATATTAATTTGACTATACTGTAAAGAACAGAGTTCCTAATTAATCTATCCTGAAAATAACAGTATTAGCAAACAAAAAGAAGAACAAAAGTGAGTACAATGATTATACAATAGAAGAATTATTCACTCTCTTTCTCTCTGCTCTGACAAACCTGTGGCCACATTCAGTTACGCTTACCTAATAGTTGTTTTAACAACATCTGGAACATATCTCCATGATACACGTAACAAATCTAGTGTTTGGGTTTTGGAAAAATAAGCCCCAGTTCCTCCAAGGCTGATTAATCCTCCTATTGGGAACGCTTACTTTGTTACTGTTAATTGGATCTGTTTATGTCACATCAATTAATCCAGGTAGGAAAAGAATTACGAGATCGAGTGTTCACAGTGTACAGTAGCTTGTAATTTCCGATAATTTAAAGAGAATGTCAGGTGAGTAAATCTTTCTGGATAAATCCTCGCCACACCACAGTGGTCAGTAGTCGGGTAGTGTTAATTTTGATATTTCGCCACAGCGGGCTGAATGTAAATGAAAATGAAAAGAAATCTGGGTATCTATATGTCCAGTTATCGTTATTCTTATTTGTCAAATGTTCTCTCTCTCTGGGTAAAACTAGAGGGCCGAACAGGTCAACCTCGAAGACCCGATATACATAAGAGTGTTTCTGGTACTATTTGACTTAGACCTCTTGTCTCAGATTTAGGCCGCTGGTAGGTTTGGTTTGTGTCCCGTACTAGATTTAGGAAGAAAATGCAAAACATTAAATCACACTATCAGTATCCTATCCTAACCTGCGTAATGTATGATTTATTATCCACACGGTTATTAAATTAGATTAGAAACCACAAATGTCTAGCTAATCTTATCGTTTTTATTAACCCGTAAAATAAGCGCTAGTCATTTACAAAATTACACCTGATGGATTAGAGATAAATATATATTTCGTCAGTACTCTAACGCCTATTGCATTTACTAGTCAATTAAAATATCTCTTTCTGGGTAATAGCGAGTAATTAAATTTTTACGTTAAGCTGGGAAAAATTAGCTATATGTTATTTAATCCGCTAGCCAATTAACACAGAAAATCCTAGTGAAATATACTGACGAACTTTTTAACAATTAAATCACTCAAAATGCTAGTATATATTTACCGCAACACAGAAAATGAAATTATCTCCATGAAATACTAAGTAATTCCACTTGTACAATGGGTCTAGGATTCGCGCTAGATATTCCGAAAATTCTCTGGCTACTAGATAAATTGATTTTAAAGGATGGGGTATATATATGAAATTGGTATAAATTTGCTAGCGAGTGCGAGATATCGCGCCTTAGCCCCTATTTTGGGCAAATCTGTGGTTGATTCCTGAATGAAAGCTTTATTTCACACTTATGCCGACCGCATAGACATTTGCTAGCGAGCAGACGACTTTGATCTCGTCTCTTACTGTAGCTAATTACGTTCCATGAACAAACGGGTGAGGTTGGTAACTGTGGTTATCGCCCCTTTCTTCTCTTCATTCATTTACTCCTCCCTGTCAAATATAACAATCAAAGGTACGTCTTCTGACTTACCGCCCTTGATTCTACCATTAGACGACCCGTTCTTTCTCTACGCTCATTCAAGTCTGATCTGTCAAAATTTCAACGATTGCCCAATCGCTCGCGTGATAATTCAGTTAACGGCTCTACTCGCTGGCTGTTTACCTGTCCCGTCAAAACTCCGTACATCTCTAGAGAGAAAAGATGGCAACTAATAAACAAAATACTGAGACAAAATGTTCATGAAGATGGCAGACATTGTTGTTACAGCACTGTTTTCTTGTAGTTAATCTTTCATTTGTTGAGCGGATTATCTCTATTATTTCTGAAGCTCATAAGTATTTTTACATGTTGAATATAGAGCTATCGTGCGGTGGTGGTAGGTTGCGAATGGTGAGCAAATTACCTTCAATTCAACTGGATGAATTTGACAACATTTCGTATCTTCAGAGTCCACAATTATTCATGGTTTATTTACAATAGACGTTCAAATACATTCATGGCATCAATCAATTAACATCAAGTTTGTGCAGTCCAATACAGTCTCCTATATATTTTCCTTTATCGTCAAAAGGTCTTACTGTTTACACGCGACGCCGTATGTCGGTCGTCTGGTAATGAACAGCCATAGATTTGGCGACGTAAATATTCTGATATTTAATTAATAATACTCCCTGTATTATTCTGTAGCGAAGACTACACATCAAATGGGATGACTTGATCCTGCATCCTTATATAATCAAGAGCCGACCCCCTTGGCTCATAGTTAAAGAGACTCTCTGCACGATCTATGTCGGGAGCGAAGTATAGCGCGTCCGACTTGAACAAAGTTCATAATAAGAAGGGTGTATATAGATCGTTACCATGCGGTAACTTAACAACTAATCACGTCATGTCTAAACCTAGACAACCGTAGAAATTCGCGTTCAATAAATTATCTTTAAGCGCAAAACATCTTATATTTATAGCATCCCAATACATTAACGCGTAATTTTAAAGTGCTCACAATTGTAGCAGACAACTTCATTAAACGTGTCGTAACATTCCCCTAACTAATGAGGGAGGTCAAAGTTTGGCAGCTAAAATACTTTGGCCACATAAAAAGGCATAACACCTTGCAGAAGACCATAACAGAAGGGAGAGTTGAAGGCAAACGTGCAAGGGGAAGACAGCGCTATAAGTGGGAAGATAACATCAAGAGATGGACAGGAAAGAGTCTATCAGAGTGCACCACCAAAACAAGAGAAAGAAGACGTTTGAGATCCATTACAGCCAACCTTCGTTGTGGAGATGGCAACTGATGATGATGAACATTCCCCTGACCGACGGGGGTTAAAAAATAATCTATTCTATTGATTTTTTTAGTGATAACTTGATTAATTATATAAAAAATTAAAAATTTGCGACATACCGGTACGGCCCATGATGTTTTGAATAAAACATTGTCGAAGGTCGTTGTCAATATCCTAAATGTCACATAATACATGGAATACTAAGTTAACTAAAAGAAACGTCAATGGTAAAGAAAGGATAGTGAATTATTATCTAATTAACTAAATGTGTGTAAACTAAATTAAGATGTGGTGAATTAATATAACTAATTAAATATAGTTAAGTAATCAAGTATGAATGTCATTTGTGTTGGATGTTATAAAATTAAATCTAATTAATTAAACTAATAAAGTATTGTATTAAAGTTAAACAAGACAAAGAAAACACTAAAAACACATGAGAAAGTATACATGAAAGAAAAGAACTGAAAGGAAGTAGTAAGGAATAAATTAGAGTAAGTTAAGTAATATGTATCACGAAACTTGTATGTAAAATATCTATCTCATTTAAACTAAATTAAATTAATCTATTCACTAATAAACAATTATACATAGCCTTTTATAAAACATTTACGTTAACATGAGTAATTAAAATACATATAATATTAAATAGTTACCTTAACTATAGTAATTGTATTACTTTTTTGTGTGATAATGTTTCTTTTCAAACTTTTTATTTTTATTTAATCACATTATAGTATCGAAGTCAAAAGTGTCAATAATGATAGTAGTGTGTTATTAGTTCATATCTGTACCCAATGTACAGTACAATACGTTAGCTGGAAAAAGTTCATTCAGCTGAAGTTGATCATGAGTGTTCAAACGATACTGCGGAAGTGTACGTATCGCTACATTTATTCCTAAGTTCGAACGAATATTGATTGTAGACTGCATCACGACGAGTGATAGACGTATGGACACTAACCAAAGTCCATAATCATATAATTGAACGATCAACGAAATTGACGTATATTTGATAACTCCATGCGATGCTTGAGAGGTAATATAGTACATTGACCATATCACGAATGTTTCTTGTCATGTACTGAAATAGTGCGAGAATATGCACTTTTCCTAATATAATAAGTTGTATTAGCACTAAAATGTGAGTAAGAATGAAGTAAAAGTTTAGGCATATTAAAAAAATCAATTTCTTTCAATCTCATTGATGTAGTAACATTATTTATCGACATATCATACTGATGGAACTGAGCATGATACCTGTCAATATGCCAGGCAGTATGTTTAAAATATGTCGTATATGATAACGTAATAGGCAAAGTGAAAACTTTGTTGACCGGCTTATCGGTTTTAATTTGACCATCAGAGGTACAACCAACGTTGAC
Source organism: Oreohelix idahoensis (assembly GCA_024509875.1). NCBI lineage: Eukaryota > Metazoa > Mollusca > Gastropoda > Stylommatophora > Oreohelicidae > Oreohelix > Oreohelix idahoensis. The sequence continues at coordinate 356,903 of JAMPIV010004130.1, read as the reverse complement.
GCTGTTAATTTTATTAGTAAAACTCTTATTACCTTTGATAATATCAACAGTAATATTAAGATCAGTTTCGCTCTGATCATATCGCCAAGATAATGTAGCTTTCAAAGCAGGTAGATGTAAAGAAATATGTGTGTCAGGAAAAGAAAATTCTTCTTCTTGAAATGAGGATAGACCAGCATAATGACAATAGATAAGTAAGTTGTCATCGAGATCATGAAAAGAAAATTGTAAATGTATAGGAAGAGCATGAAACTCCTGAAACCTATCACTAGCAAGATTAAAGAATGATATCTGATAGTGCTGAGTCATCTCAGATCGTGACATGAAAGTCATAGCCATGTCATTGGTGGATTGATTACTACCTGACACAAGATCACAGTCATGAGCAAAAGACATAGTAATGAAAAGAAAAATGACCAGTAAGACCACAATTAAATTGTGAAGGCCACGTTGGTAGTTAACAGTACTTAGTTGTCTAATAACATGACAACATGTCATGTACACTGTTAAAAATAAACCAGTGATGACAGAAAAAATAGCAAAGAAAAAAATTGTAGGGCGAGTCGTAGTATTAACATTGATGGAAGTATTTAAAGATACATCAGAAGATGTGGTAACAACATTGTCAAGTTTATTGACAATTGCTGTACGTTTAGTATTCGTACCATCAAAGAAGTATAAATCAGATATGTATCTGTGTATTGGTACAAAATAAGATGTACGCACAACAGTGTCAACCTGAGGGACAAATGATGTGCATGTAGTGTTAATGCCACTACTACTTGGTATATCAAACCTGATATCACCATTATTATTATTTCGTTGGAGAGTCTCATCATTCTCCTCATCAATTTCTGGAATGGTACTAAGACCAAAATTAGAAAATACTATGCCACCTGCGGCTAATTTGCTGGCACGCAATCGAGCCATAGCAATGACCGAGTTATTAGTGCAATAGTGTCGACGATCCCAATCCTCAATTTCCTTTAGAGAGCAATCCTTGCTACCATGGATGCGTCCCAACATAAGATCAGCGACTGGATTTTGCAACATGCAAACCTTGACATTACCTGTAAAAACGGTGTGTTAATATTTATTATGGCAGTTGGGTAGTACTCGACAGTCCCACCAAAAGTAATGCATTTAACCAATTCCTTAGTGGAGCAGCTCGGATGGACTAATGATTGCCTAATGCCGATAGCAGTTGACCTGGAATCTCTCAACACGGATACCACTGTCCCGTTGACCAATCCTCTGTTGAAGATCAAGGTGCCGGTACCGTCGTTTGCACCGAGACTAACTGCCGGGATAGGATTTACACACTTTAACACAGTTGGGATGTCTTTCTGCAAAATAGTTAAGCATTTTTGAGTCAGTGCAGCCCCTGCGCTGTGCTCAAACCGTTGTGGTCCATGTGAATGAGACTGTTGTTGGTGACGATCACCTGAATTATTTAGTTGTCTACCATTATAACTGTTGTTTCTGGATCTATAATTTTGATTATTATTATTCCAGTTATTGTTATTATTATTACTCGAATTGAAGTTATATGGTTTTTTCCAGTTTGAATTTTGTTGAACGTTGTTGTTATTTATGTATTGAGGTGACTGATGCCTGAATTGCTGCCACCTCGGTTGAAATTATCATTATTGTTGTAATTATTTTGTTTATAATATTTATTGTCATTATATCTCTTATGGTAAAATTTCTATCAAGGGTTTGAGCTCTTGATCTATTATTATCATGCCATACAGCAGCAGAAGCTACTGGTAAAGCTTCTCTTACATGAGAATTAGCTATACAAACATCTGGGTGTGCAGTACTTTAATTGACTGCCATTTCTTCCAATGCAGATATATTGGGTGGTTTGCGTTCCTGTAGAAATGACGTGTGCTGACGGAGGATAGAACTTTATCCGTAAGTAATAAATCAACTAGTTTATCATAAGATTTATCCACTCCAGCGAGTTCAACCCATCTTGTAAAAGTAATGCGTACATTAGCAATAAACCCCGCGAAATCTTTGCTTGAATCAGGTAGAATAGTTTTAAACTTCATTCTATACCCCTCTTCATCTAGGTGAAATCGTCTTAATAGTAATGATTTTACAGCATCATAATTATTGATAATTGCTGGATCCATGTTCTTTATAGCATTTAATGGTTCACCATCCAAAAATTCGCTGAGTTTTAAAACCCACGAGGATTTATCCATTTTGTTTGTCTTACATATATCTTCAAACCTTAACAGGTACGATGATAAATCGTCAAAATTTTGTTTGAAAGTTGGTAGTTTAAACATGTAAGTGCCTTTAGGCTGGTTGAATGAAGAAGTATTATGTGAATCATCATTATTGCTATTTGCAGCAACTTGAGCTCTTAATTTCAATTCTTCTATCCGCATCTTGGTTAACTTTTCTTCTTGTTTCATTTTATTTTCTTCATCAATACGTTTCATTTCATCTCTTGCCACCCTTTTTTTCCTCTTTGGCCTCACGTTCTGCCTCTTCTTGCTTCGCAATCGCTTTTTGTTCCTCTAATTCTCGTTTTCTATCAGTTTCCTCTTGTTTCAGTTCAGCTTTCCTCCTTTCTTCTTTGGCTTCACTTTCTGTTTCTTCTCGTTTTAATTCAGCTTTCTTATCAGCTTCCTCCTGCTTCGCTTTAGCTAGTTCCGCCCCTGCATAATCACGAAGTGCTTCTCCTTTTAAAGCAAATTCCTTACCACATTTAATAAAATATTCCAAAGTCGCCATAGTAAATAACTACATTATCTATTTAGTAAGTATTTATATAGATATATGCAAGATTAATAACCAATAAGGTATTGTGACTCCCTATAGTCAATAAAATAACTATCATATGCTTTACAATTACTTGTAAGTTCAACATTTATTTTTTTTTCCCAATATTTTATATCACCATGCCTTACTCAGGCTAAATAACTAGTGGTTACATGACCTACTAGTGTAAGATGCAGTAAATAATTCAGGCATCCAATATTTTCACTTAATTAACTCTAAATATTATATTCTTATTATTAAAGAACTCCGCCCATGCCGGTCCCAAGCCCGGATGAAAAAGGAGGAGGGCGGCCTGCATGGAGGCCGTAAGGAGGCAGCCCCTCCACCATGCAAAGGCACAACAGGCCAATCACCTGTTTGTCTTAAACTATGATTACGAGAAATACAAGAGAGAAAACCGGACTGATTCTAAAGGCGACGAACTGGAACGGACTACGGACTACGACTTATGGAACTTGGAACACAAGAAGTATAAATGGGAAGGAAGAGGAGCTGGTGGAAGAGATGAGGAAAGCAAAACTAGAAATCCTGGCTATAACAGAAACGAAGAAAAAAGGACAAGGAGTCATGGATCTCGATGGCAACACGTTGCTCTACAGTGGTGTACCCATATCTGAAAGAGCTAAAGGGGGCGTGGGTTGCATTGTGGCCCAAAATCAAAAAGATAGTATCAAGGGATGGAACTTTGTCTCGGAGCGCATTATGGTTGTAAAACTAAAAGAAGGAGAAACCATAGTCAACCTGGTCATAGTGTATGGGCCAAATGAGGATGAGAGAGCAGAGGTCAAGGAGGAATTCTTCGAGCTGCTTCAAAGGACAGTGGATGACTGCCTAGATGAAGTTATCATGCTCGGAGATTTTAATGCCAGAGTTGGAAATGACCATGCTAGATGGGGTGGCGTTATCGGAAGATATGGAGAAGATACTCTCAATGACAATGGAAAGCGACTCCTTAGATTCTGCAGCGAGCAGAATCTGATCATTACAAACACAAAGTTCCCCCATAAGCGCATACATGCATACACTAGATGTGAACCAACCAAGAATGAGAAGTCAGTGATCGACTATGCCATTGTTCGGAGAAGCTCATTCAGATATGTCCGAGATGCAAGAGTCTGGAGGGGGCCAGAGATTGGAAGTGATCACTACCTGCTAACAATCAAACGAACAACTGAAAGAGTTGCTCAGCCTAGGAACTGCCCAACATCACGCAAGAAACCAAGTAAACGAGCAGGAGAAATGAGCATTAGGACCTACAAGCTGAGAGAGCCAGAAATTAAGACCAGATATCAGGGGCTTATTGCTACAGCAGTGAGCAACACAGAAGAACGACCTGATGACTTGGAAACCCTCTGGAATAAATTCAAGGATATCATAAAGACAGCTGCTGCAGAAGCATGCGGTGAAGTCCGACTTGGGAACCAGAGAAAGAGGACACCTTGGTGGACAGAGGAAGTCAAAGAGAAAATAAGAGAGAAGAAAATGGCATGGAAACAATACTTAGGAGCTAAAAACACAACAGGACAAATGGAAAAATATAGAGAATATGTGATACTCAGAACAGAAGCAAAGAACAAAGTGCTAGCAGCAAAACAGAAGTCCTGGGAAGAATTTGGAGAAAAGCTAGAAAAAGATGCACAAGAAAACCAGAAATTGTTCTATAAGACCCTAAAGAACATGAGGAAGGAAAAACAATGCCCTCTCAAATTTATAAAGGACAAGCAAGGCAAATTGCTTACTGCCCCGAAGGAAGTAATGGAAAGATGGAAAGAATATTTCTCAGAACTCCTGGATGGTGAGCATGGTGAAGCAACAGAAATGATAACCACTAGCACAGAAGAGAAAACCAATGATGGTGAAGATGACATAAAGATGGAAGAACTGAGGGCAGCACTAGAGAAAATCAAGATGGGCAAAGCAGCAGGGCAGGATGGTATAACACCAGAAATGGTTAAGTACATGGGAGCATCAGGCGACCTATTACTCTTAAAGGTCCTACAGGCAGCATGGTGCAACAAGACCATACCAAAGGATTGGGAGATTGCCATCATAACACCAATTTTCAAAAAGGGTGACAATCGACAATGTGGAAACCATAGAGGCATATCCCTTCTCAGTGTCCCTGGTAAAATCTACTCTAGAATCCTAGAGCAGAGACTCCGACGCCTAGCTGAGCCACAATTGGATGAGGTCCAGTGCGGATTCCGAGCAAACCGAAGTACTCAAGACCTAATCTTCACACTCAGACAGCTGAGTGAAAAGGCCCTTGAGTATAAGAGTGAGATCCATCTTTGTTTCATAGATCTGGAAAAGGCGTTTGACAGAGTCCCCTGGAGCAAACTTTGGGACTGTTTGGCAAGGAAGAATATTCCAGCACCTCTGATTCATGCTATACAGAGCTTCTACAAGTCTTGCAGAAATTATGTGAGGACAGCAAACCATAAGTCAGAAGAGTTCAGGACCACCACTGGTGTAAGACAAGGTGATATCCTGTCACCTTATCTTTTCATACTCCTCATGGACGATGTCATCAAGGCATGTAAGGAGAGAACAAGAAAGTATTCAGTGGGGTACTGGAAGATGAGACAGGTCTATATTTCGGAGCTGGCATTTGCTGATGATGTTGCCCTGATTGCTAAATCAGAGGCACATCTCCAATCCAACCTGCAAGTCTGGAAGGAAGAGCTGGAGAAGAGAGGGATGGTCATAAGCAGCTCTAAAACAAAATCCATGGTGATATCACGAGAAGAAAGAAAACATCAGATTAAGTTGGGAGAACAGGTCCTGGAGCAGGTCGACCACTTTAAATATCTCGGAGCTATTATAGACCGAAAGGGAGGCATCAAAGAAGAGTTGGCCACTCGAAAAGCAGCGGCTGGGAGACTTTTTCAGGCCATAAATCGTGGATTCCTCAGCAAGAAAGAGGTTGGTAAGAAAACGAAGATGGCTGTATACCGCTCCACCTATGTCCCAGTTTTGACATATGGATGCGAGTCGTGGGCAATGACTACAACCCACAAAAGCCAGATCCAAACCTCAGAAATGAGGTATCTGAGGAAAGTGGTTGAAGTAACAAGAAGAGACATGGTCCGCAACCAGACGATACGTCAAGGCCTGAAATCCCATCCGCTGCAGACCCAAATAGAACAGTCCCAACTAAGATGGTTTGGCCATGTCTGCAGAATGGGAGAAGATCGGCTACCACGACAAGCATGGGAAACAAAGAGCCAGGGATCCAGACCTCCAGGACGACCCAGAGTTCGCTGGGAGGACAACATTAGACAATCTTTGAAGGACCGAGGACTAGAATGGAACCAGGCCAGGAAGAAGACAGCTGATAGAATGGTCTGGCGCTCTCTCTTCCAAACCTCTACACTTCACGGTAGAAGGGGAACGACTAAGTAAGTAAGTAAGTAAGTATTATTAAAGTATTATCTTATCCTCTTATTAATATTATTGAATAGTTAAAACAAGAATAGTAAACACAAGAATTTACAAGTACAATTCACATCACAATTTTGATTTACCAACATTAAAACGATATGAAGAACTGAATAAACATTACGGAAGTGACGAAGTATACTGAAATTAAATAGGTCAGACCACTAAGAATCTAAAAATTTGCACAAAAATGGACTCTTTACATATGACGTCACAATTTTACGTGTAGAACTGAAAGATAGCAAGGTTAAACTGCACAGACATTTGACAAACAGCAGACAACAATTAATTAAAATTAAACTAAGGACAATAATAATACAACATGTATATACGCAACTTCACAACTAAACAGATAATGTTGACTGAATTCGATCACAAACAGAGTATGCCCTGAAAAAATCTCAAAGGATCTTTTGTGATTCAAAAATAATCAACTGTCCCTAAAGAACGGTTTTGAATCCACTGACCATCCGCAGAGGTATTAGTTGATTCAAAACTCCCATACCAACCGCCCGCGAAGATGAACAATACATATTCACATCAAAAGACATAGAAAATACATGGAATTAATAGAAAGACATGCCTGCAAGTAAAAAATGGACTTAACGTTATATCGAAACCACAAACGGATAGACTACTTATCTTTTTGTGCTCAAATGTATTCTTTTTACAGTAGATTAAAGTTTCATTCATAAGTATTTTTACATGTTGAATATAGAGCTATCGTGCGGTGGTGGTAGGTTGCGAATGGTGAGCAAATTACCTTCAATTCAACTGGATGAATTTGACAACATTTCGTATCTTCAGAGTCCACAATTATTCATGGTTTATTTACAATAGACGTTCAAATACATTCATGGCATCAATCAATTAACATCAAGTTTGTGCAGTCCAATACAGTCTCCTATATATTTTCCTTTATCGTCAAAAGGTCTGACTGTTTACACGCGACGCCGTATGTCGGTCGTCTGGTAATGAACAGCCATAGATTTGGCGACGTAAATATTCTGACATTTAATTAATAATACTCCCTGTATTATTCTGTAGCGAAGACTACACATCAAATGGGATGACTTGATCCTGCATCCTTATATAATCAAGAGCCGACCCCCTTGGCTCATAGTTAAAGAGACTCTCTGCACGATCTATGTCGGGAGCGAAGTATAGCGCGTCCGACTTGAACAAAGTTCATAATAAGAAGGGTGTATATAGATCGTTACCATGCGGTAACTTAACAACTAATCACGTCATGTCTAAACCTAGACAACCGTAGAAATTCGCGTTCAATAAATTATCTTTAAGCGCAAAACATCTTATATTTATAGCATCCCAATACATTAACGCGTAATTTTAAAGTGCTCACAATTTTAGCAGACAACATCATAAAACGTGTCATAACAATGGTCATGATCTAAAGCACACGAAAGGAAGATCACATGATGTGAAATATGATGTCTGAGAGGAATCGCTAGTGACTTCACGCGAGACAGAATGAAGAACAGAGAAATTGGGAAATTATGAGAAAAAATATATTATCGTAGATAGACAAACAATAACATGGTTTGAATATCCCGTCAGAATGCAAGCAAACCAAAATGTATTGAGGTGGTTGAACTATCATGTCACGTGAGTAGCAGTAAGCTTAATAAAAAAAATTTATAAGTATGCCAGCAACTAACCCGCCAAACGTGACGGGGGAAATAATTAAGTTGCGCTCTGTCTGTTTATAACACATAAGGAAGGGAAACCCGAGGCCTGTAAACAGTAAATAAATATTAGACAAGCTCTGTCTGTTGCATGTCGGAACGAAGGCACTAATTCTCCTGTAGCTATTCCAGTCCTTTCCATTCAATTTAAACATCATTAGATCTCTGCAGACAAAACGTATCACAACTTATAGTCGATGATCAATGTACCTGGACAAAAAAAAAACTTGAAAGGCCTGAGGTTTTTTTTTAATTGGGTGTTCAATTTAGCTTTCACAGTGCAGTGCACGGTTTTTACGTATTTTCTAGAAAAGCTGAAAGGATTTTTTCATTGTTTGTTACAGGTCGTGCCACTTACACATTTAGTATATAGGGGACGTGTGTAAAGTCTCAACGGTTTGTATTTTAATTGTTGTGAGCTGTTGGTACTTGAACGAGGTTGGCCTTTTGAAAGAATGAGTGAATGTCAGGATCGTGTCGGGTGATGACCAGTGAGTTGTTTGGTAGAAAGGGTAGTTGAACGAGAGAAGTTGTCGAGTCATGTAACAAGTTGTTTGGTGTGAGTTACATGGTTGTAGCTGAGGGACAACGTGGTTGATTACTTGCTTGGTGATTTAATTCTTGAGATGACGAACGACGACCGAACTAACGATATCTTTATTTCATCAGAGTACAGAAATAGGCGTTATTGCCTGTATAAGAAACTGTGAAGATATCTGCCATATTTAGTTTTTCTAGCAGTGATATTTGTGTTGAGAAATATGAGAGGTGTTTTCCACATAATGTTAAGTTATTGTAACAATTGTGTCAGTATGCTAGTTAATGTTGAGTGGCGCAGTGGTATGTTGACCAGCAATTTAGTTTCCTACTGTTATCAATTGCATCAGACTATCCGTAAAGCTGTGATGTGTTGTTTGATACATACAATTATGAAGATTGACTCGGAAGTCGTAATAGCGTCTCATTATTTCATGTGAGTTGGTGTCAAGTTTTTGTTGTGATTATAACCCCCGGACAGCAAGTCTGACATGACTTTTGTAACACAAATGTTGTAGTTGTTGTGATAAATTAGTTTAGATGTGTGTGTACCGTGTCAAAACGGGGGAAAAAAAAGGGGGGGGGGGGGAAGAAGGAGTAGAGATAGTAAATAATTTGGAAAGGTAAAAAAAGGAAATAAAGTTTAAACTGTCTCATACTCATCTTTTTCATTATTAACATTTTCATTCTTAGTTTTCCTTAAACCTTTTAATTTGTTTAATTTTGTTTCAATGTGCACGGTGTAAGTTTGCTGGGTTTACTATTTAAAATCCCAGTTTATCAGTATTACTTCCAAATGTTATGTATTCTCAGATCAAGTTAGACTTTCATTTAGACAATAACATTTCTCAAACTTTACTTCCACGTGTCTTAGAAAGGAATTGTGTGGCATCTGTCGGGGTTTGTGATAAGTTAAGTTAGTGAAGTGAATATCTTATATATACCCAACTAAAAAGCGAAAAGAGTTATTATAAACCTCAAGCGTACTTCGTATGAACCAACTTAATTTTGAACTGGGAATACCAAATGTATTATGTTACAGGAACATTGTGTACACATTGATAACTAGAAATACGGACTTTGTTAAAATAAACATTCAGCCTGGAAACTGGAAGGAAATTAAGATATCTGCCAAGAGTACATCTGCCGTAGTCACTTGATTATCGGCTTGTGTGAGATTATCCAGACTGTCATGGTTTTCCAACTTACTTGAAGGTAAGTATGAAAACATTGTTTAAAGACTCTTAGCGAAATTTATCTTTCCTCTCTCCGCGCTTTTAGTTTTCCCGTCTAAATTTTCATACATTCATTCACTGTTTAATTGTCCCCTCAACCTTCTTTAAGTGGCATACTTCATTCCGCGTCTCTTTTTTTAATCCCTGTTAATCAGACAGAGAGCTAACAGTTAGTTACTTTATGCCAAAGATATTTCTGGTCTGTGAGAAGATTTTATTTTCATCTACCTAAAACCCCATCTTAGTCTATGCTCCTTACTCGTTTTAGCCATTTCATCCCACATTCTTTTAGCACAGCTTGTTTTAAATTTACCATCTTGGATGAAGAGTAGTGCAACCATGAAGACAATCTACACATCTGAAAACAATGGGTTCTACTGGGAAGTTCAACGTTCTTGGTCCGAGCAATAACAACTGAGATCTCGCCGAACTTGTCAGTCGATATCAGATGTCTGGTGAACAAGGCAGTCGATATCAGATGTCTGGTGAACAAGGCAGTCGATATCAGATGTCTGGTGAACAAGGCAGTCGATATCAGATGTCTGGTGAACAAGGCAGTCGATATCAGATGTCTGGTGAACAAGGCAGTCGATATCAGATGTCTGGTGAACAAGGCAGTCGATATCAGATGTCTGGTGAACAAGGCAGTCGATATCAGATGTCTGGTGAACAAGGCAGTCGATATCAGATGTCTGGTGAACAAGGCAGTCGATATCAGATGTCTGGTGAACAAGGCAGTCGATATCAGATGTCTGGTGAACAAGGCAGTCGAATGTATGCGCTTGACGTTGGTCTTAATCTCATTTTATTTTGGATGGAAGCAAGAATTCCTAGAACTTCTAACCGTACGTTAAATATTTATGACCAGCCAAGTCAACGCGCCTCTCTTCAGATTTCACCCCCATGTGTACATCCAAACTTACTAAGCAGGAAAGAATAAAAGAAAAGAATACATGAACACACATTTGACTTTAATTGGCCAGCAAACATGGAGTGTGACTAGTCCAGTAAGTAATATAAAATATCTTAATTATCCGCTTGCATTTTAGAATGTATTTCATAACATGTATGATATAGTAGTTGTGTATCGTTACACATACAGTTCGCATTGGATAATGTTTTTTTCCACTGGGAAAACCGTTTGTTCTTTCTATGTATGTTACTACATTCTATCTATTAGTAGCAAACTCTACATTTTTTCCACGCATTGTACAATTGAGTGACTTTTAATTGCAATGGGTTTCTCCAAGACGGTGTGAAAATACGTTTTCTTCCTCGTCTTTATATGTGACTGTTGACTGCCATTATATAAATTAAATAACACACAAACAGAATAGAGGAGAAAATGAGCTATCTTTAGGAAATGATTGAGAAATTATTGTAGACAGCTCATTTATCTCCCACCCCATAATTACAGTTTAACCCATATAACCTCATCAGACAGAGAAAAAACCTAATGGATGTCCTTTGAACGCCGAAACGTGGGCCAACGAGCGGCTGGTCATAAAACTGTAAAAAATACGGTGAATTATCGGCAGACGACTTTATTTTTGCTTCTACGGTTCTACGTGGTACTTCAAAATTCTGACGCCTGATCATATTTCGATAAAGTTGTGAGTGAACACAGGTATAACTCTGCAGTATATCGGAATAAAACCTGGTGAAACAAATAACTACACCAAGACAAAACCTAGTATGTGCTTCATATGAGCGAAATCAACACAGACGGAAGAAAGTTAAAGCCTGTCGACCAACAGCAGAAGCCGCCCATATTTCATCGGTGGTGCAGTAGCTCAGAGTTGACTACATACCAAAAAAAAAAAAAAAAAGAAGCGAAGTGGTACTACTTTGCCACCTCAAGTGCGTGCTGAAACGTTTTAAAGACTAAGGCAAAGAGATGTGCAAAAGGTTAATGACAGTTAAAGAAAAATTCTCTTTGTTGAATTTACTTTTAGCCAGTTGTCAAATACATGATTCATTTTAAATCTGTGTTAAGCACATACACATATTTATAAACATTATTTCAGGAATTGCAGCAATTTTATTCATTGTGTATTCCAGTCTACTCCTGTATTTGATCGTTTAGACACTATCTTTCTTATTTACTTACTTACTTAGTCGCTGCTTTTCTACCATGGGGTGTAGAGGTTAGCCAGAAAGAGCACCATACTATTCTGTCGGCTGTCTTCCTCCTGGTCTGGTTCCAATCTAGTCGTCGGTCCTTCAGTGATTGTCTAAAGTTGTCCTCCCAACGGACTCTGGATCGTCCTGGAATTTTAGATCCCTGGCTCTTGGTTTCTCATATTTGTCGTGGTAGCCAGGATCTTCTCTCATTCTGCAGACATGGCCAAACCATCGTGATTGGGACTCTTCTTTTTGGATCTGCAGGGGCTGGGTTTTGAGGCCGTGCCGTATCGTCTGGTTGCGGATCATGTCTCTTCCTGTTACCTCAACCACCTTCCTCAGATACCTACTTCATTTCTGAGGTTCGTAGCTGGCTTTTGTAGGTTGCAGTCATTGGCTATGACTTGCATCCATAAGTCATGACTGGAACATAGGTGGAGCAGTATACAGCCATCTTCATCTTCTTACCAATTTCTCTTCTGCTGAGAAATCCTCAATTTATGGTTTAAAAAGTCTTCTAGGTGCTGCTTTTCGGGTAGTCAACTCTTCTTTGATGCCTCCATTCCAGTCTATGACAGCTCCAATGTATTTAAAGTGGTTGACTTGCTCCAGGATATGTTCTCCCAGCATAATCTGATGCCTTCTGTCCTCTCGTGATATTACCATGGTTTTAGTGTTGGAACTGCTAATGGCCATCTTTCTATTCTCCTGCTCTTCCTTCCGGGTTGGAATGAAAATGTGCCTCTGATTTAGCAATCAGGGCAACATCGTCGGCAAATGCCAGCTCTGAAATTCAGACCTGTCTCATCTTCTAGTACCCCACTAAATACTTTAAATATTCTTCTTGAGTTACGTTATTCTTAAGTTCTTGAGATTAGGTTGCAGGAAACCTAAACGTCTATTTGTTATGTCTTCATTTATTTACAGCTAATGGAAGCTGATTTCCGTTAAAACTCAGAGTAGATGTGTTCATTCTTAAATCTTTTATATCTAATGAGACATTTTTGTGTTTAGAAAAACTTCAGATAAGTCTATAAATCTAATCCGTCATTATTTTACTCACCTTTCCGAGGTATACGTAATTATTGTACATAAGTCTCTAGATACAGTTAACTGCATTGTCATGCCACAAGACTATCGATCTGTTACTGTGATTAATCAACAACTGCATTATTGTAGCACAACAATTACAAGTTACAACGATAAGGTCAAGTCGTAAACTATGACGTCTACACTTGGTTCATTCCATTGCTGGTGCTATTGTCGCATAGAGATTTATGATCAATAAATTTTCTATGTACTTTTCTTTTCTACCCGTGTCCTCTACTTTATTTTCGCTCTTTTACCCTTTTCCTGTTTTTCGCATTCGTTCGTTTGCGACAAAATATTATTTTCCCATTCTGACTTTTGCCGTTTTTTTCTCATACTAGTAACGCATTTTATTGCGTAATATGTCAGTCCCAGGATGTGAACGAAATAGTGTGAGAATTCGTCTGGTCAGACACAGAGAGCAGACATTTGTCTACATTTTCACCTGACACGAGTTTTTCTTCGGCTAGATTCTCGGCGTGAGGTGTGAAAGGCGCCAACCTGCAAGCGCTCAGAAATGAGACATGTCGTAGTAGGTGTGAAGACGCGTTTTGGCAGTTATGGCCAGCTTCTAAGTTAATGTGAAGTGTTAAGAGAGAGGGGGAGAGAGAGAAAGAGAAAGAGAGAGACCGGCGCTATTTCGGGTTTTCGTAATAGCGTGGGATCCTTTGTCCGTTTTCATATATCTACACGAGTAGCTTAGACTAGTCATTCAGTTCTCCAAATTTTGCAGTAGACAGGTTGCTCGTGCTAAGGAAATAAGCTTGCATAGCGAAGTTCTTAGTTTGACTCGATATTTTGCCGAGCTTCTAGACTAACTATATGAGTGAATAAATTCTAGTTTGTGCGATCGCCTGTAGTTCTGTTTGGAGGTAAATATTATATATATATATATAAATATAAATATAAATATAAATATATATATATATATATATATATATATATATATATATATATATATATATATCTAGTAGTATTGAGTGATTCAGTGATAACCGCTTATTTCATTTTACTAGTTAGATTTCTGTGCAGAAGAAATTAATTTATAAGTCTGTTATATTCTCTAGTCGACATGTTACAGTGGAAAGCAGAATAAACTATAATTTCTAGCTTAAACTCATGCAGCTGTAAATGAATTTAATTAAACTGCGAATAATCAGTCGAGAATATTTTAAACCAACTTATAACTGCACTGATTCATCATTGAGTATTGACGAAATACGTCTGTATTTCTAATTCATGATGACTGATTTTATGAAGATAACTTATTTCACGGGAGATTTAAACGATAAGACAAGCTCTACGCTTGCAGTTTATAATGTAAGTTATAATCGAGGAATAGTATGTATAAGTATTTTATATGTTGTTTTCTCTTTATTCAGTGAAACTGGGGTAGCCCAACTCTACCAGCGTTTTAGTACTGAGAAATATCTGTGAAGAACAAAAACATTCTTTTCTTAAAGACTTGGGTGTATAAAGTAAAACCTGTCTGGCATTGCGTTGGCATCCAGAACGACAGAGTACCCATTACGTGAACTTTAAGATTAAATGAAGTAACGGGCCCATCGAGCCTGATTTAATTCTTCCTGAGAAAAACGTCAAGTACATTTTCAGCCCTTGTGGCAAGTAAAATGTTACTATCAGTAACATTCCGACGGAGTTCTGACTAGTGTGGTGTGACCAAATAAAATCCTATACTGAGAGAAGGCACCTACTTGACATTCCTAGTTACTTGAAATCTAAGCCATTGAAACTTTGCTCGCTGTTAACGTTCGTGCCTGGACAATTTTAATGTGACAGAAACAGATATCCTAAAATAAGAATAACCAAGGAAACGTTCCCTGAAGTAGTAATTCAACCTATCTTTGTGGAGCTGGGGTTCCCTTGGCGAAGACTACCTTGGAGATTCTGTATGTGCATGTCCTAAAAATTGTTTTTCCAGAAGTTGCTACCAAAGCTGTAAGTACGAATGAGAGCTAGTGATCACGGCTGACTGAATAGAGTGAATGCAGGACCGAGTGATTCTTTTATTGTTGTATTTTGGCACCTATTTGCTGCCTTAAATTTCTTTATGCAAGTTTTTTGTTGTTGTTGCTAACAATATTTTCCTTAGGATAGATCAGAGTATCAAAGTCTGTTCATACCTTTAAAGGGAAATCTTAGACTATATCATATGTATCTGTGACTCTTTGGGGCTATCACTTTTCTTCTAACAGGACTGTGGGCTATACATCGAGGGAAAAGATCATACCTATGGGTCTATAATTCTTGTAGCAATTCATTGACTTTATGACTATTTTATATGCTGGATGTAATTTGTATGTGTTGTGATGGAATTTTCTGATGATAATTAAAATTCACTTAAACTTAATCAGCGCGTCGGTCAGCTCGTTCCAAAATATCTATATAATCATTGTTATAGTTTTTCCACGGCTGTGCGTCTAACTGTCGTCACTTGTGTGTGTGGGCACGTGAGTGGTATATATATATATATATATATATATATATATATATATATATATATATATATATATATATATATATATATATATATATATATATATATATATATATATTATAGACTGTCTGACTCCTCTAGATCTGTTGTAGAAGATAGGCTGAAAGAGAGAAGATTCTCGATTTCAGGGACAGCCTCTATTAATTTCTACCATCTCACTCGTGGAAATCTATTTCTGTTATTATCTCTCACTGTGGCTATCACTTATTCTAATCTATTCAGAAGGGAACCAACCCAAGTCTTAATTCCCCTATCAAAAAATCTACGACAGCTATGTCTTACAATAATTCGATAAAACGGCAGATGTAATTTTATACTGTCTTCTATGAAATTAAATGGTGATAAAGTCGTGTCGCAGTGACGTCTATCAGCAAGACATATATGCAGTTCAACAATTTAACTGCTAAAGTCTGCAGGCAATAAGTGTCTCAGTGTAATGCCGTAAACTGACTACTGCATTAATCAAAAATGTCTATAGCGCTATAGCTTGCTGCTGCCAGACAAATCTAATTCTCTTATTCTAAACATAACTGCAGTTATATTTCTAACTTTTGTTCAAGGAGTTAGGAAAGTGTAGTCCTGAAATAGACTAGTCCTGAGAAGGATAATTAGCTCACTGAACAGATAATAGAGCCGATTTCGTTTCTGTATAAGTATATTGATGGCTTCGGCATGAATGGGTAACTTCCATAGAAGCATCCCGTCTTCAGGAACTTGATTGGATCTACTGCCCTGGTCATGCAGAGGTACGCGGCAAGGAAAGAGCTGACAGACTCGCTTCAAGAGCACCCATTGTGGGCGCATTGGATAGGGATAAGTGACAGATACTAAGAACAATCAATGATCGTCTCTTAGATAGTGACACTGCGATCGGTGAATCATCAAGGCAAAGATTGCTGGAATTTGACATAACATGTAAGACCAGCAGGAATGGACGTTTGAGATGATACATCCGACGTATATACAACCAACGCGTAACAGGAACGATTAGCATTCATACCGTTCAACATTTGCCGAGGGAGACTGAGCGCCTATGGGTTTGCCCGGAGTGCATTGAGGTCGATTCTGATCAACAATAACAATAATTACACGCGCATGAGTAGTAAACTTGCACTGCCTTTTGTTTTAACCATTTTGGGCAGTTGGTCAAGTTTGGTGATCCACGCGGATGAGCAGTTCTTTGGTCGTCTTCTTGATGTGCGATTCGTCGAACACTTTGCTGTTACCGACTGGGACGTACACCAATGTCTATGTCAGGGTTCATTGTTTATATTTATGAAATGAGACCGCTGTGGTCAATGATCATTTCCTAAAACTTCCTAATTATTATTTGTTGCGTTATGACATTGGTTTCTTTAAGGCGTGTCTACGTATTTGCAGGCAACCATCTGCCAGCTCCAGCATCTTCCGGCACGCACATTTAGATGGTACGTCTAATCATTATGTCTGGTTGCTATCAGCAGCCGTGTAAGAGCACCTTCTTAACTACAGCCAGGTGTTCAAAGCCTGATGCCAGCTTGGGTTAATATAGTCTTAGAGTATTTGTTCTTGTTAAGCTGGAGAGGTTAATAACGAGAATGGACGTTCTTGTCCGCGGTGGCATCCATATTAATGTTTTAGTCGAGTCTGTTCCGCAGTCCTTGTCAATGGGAAGACAAAGTAAACAACGCTTCTTAGTCACTAGTTAATAAACGGCTATCTTAGTCGTTCTTTCCGAGAAACGTTTAGAAACATAATATCTTCCTTGCAGGGATAGAGTGTCCGCATAACATTTACAACGCTGGTATAATATTTTACAGTGTGAAGTTCAACACGATTATTGTGTGAACAATTGCATGAATCAACTAAGACTAAAAGATCGTTTATATCTTGGCATATGCCGTAGTACAGCCTAAGGACCTCATTTCTAGGCTGAATGGGATCTACATCTAGACAAATCGATACAAAATTCGTATTTAAGGAAAGAAAAGAACCAAATTTATTGGAAAGAGTTGGCACATTTACTGTAATTCATTAAAACATTAAGGTTATATTATCACCAAATGAACTGTTAATCATCATAACATTTAATATAACGCATCAACACAAGTCCAGTACATTGCTAACACAATTGCTTTAAATTTTAAAGACGTCTACTGTAATGAATCAGCACATTTAATGTATCGTATTGGGAGCCGCGCTAGCGTAGTGGTTACAACACCGCTCTGGCGACCGGGTGATACAGGATCAACCCGGGCGACGGCATTTGAGGATTTTTCGTCGACCGGGATTTGGACTGGATTAACTCGAGACCTGGCGAGGACATTTGAAGGAGTGTCGTCGACCAGGGACTGGCGGCTCCTGAGCCGACCCAGCTGCAATGGGTACCTCCGAAATCGGCGAGTATTTGCCTGAATGGCGAGGGACACCTGTCTCTGTACAAGAAATAAAGGGATACTCACGTAAAATCAATGTCAGGTTAGACATAAAATAATAACCTGAGATTTCGCCTCGAGTATTAGCGGGCGAACGCAAAAAAAAAAAAAAAAAAAAAAAAAAAAAAAAATGTATAGTATCAACACATTGCAAATGTGCACAGATTCAGCATACTTATAAAGACGTTTGGTGTAGAGCATCAAAACACTTGCTCTTAAGTATCAACATAGTTAATGTAAAGTAAAGTTACATCTAGATGAACAGTTTGACCTCAAGGTACGAATGTCACGATGCAATTATCATGCTTAGTTTGTAAAGATATTAATCAATGACATGTTTTCAATATAAACTTGGCCATACTCATCGCATTACTAACACAAACACCAGTAACACAAACACATTAGTATTCACTGGATCAGCAAGGGGAAAGAAGATTTAAAAAAAAAAAAAAAAGAATTTAAGCTCATCAGAGTTGTTTGTAAACATCCATGAACTGATAACTCTTCTTCACACATTTTGAAATCAGATAAGTTCGAATTCAGTACGAAAATGATGTTGTCGTTTGTGTTGCCCACCAGTAACTGTGGCAGAAGTTAATGTTACGTGAAAAGAAAGGCAAATGGGGATAGATAACATAGCAATAGAGAAAATTGCGGCTGTGGAAGAATTTGGAGTAAACGTGATAATACAGCTGTTGAATCTACAATAATAGATACGCCATGATGACCGATTAAATATCGCATTAGTAACCTTGCCTGAGAGACCAGTAACAAATTGGCGAAGAAAAGTGCAGATACATAGAAGGCAAATTTACATGTTAGGACTTATCTATTGTAAGAGAGAAAACCGCTCTAAGAGTAACAACATATTTTTTTATAGACCACTAATTTTTGGACTGCTTTTAAAACTATCCTTTTACTTTCTCAGAATTCTATAACTGTCTGAGTATTCTGGTTCTTCCAGATGGCCGTTACTTCTTGTCGCCGCACTGTTTCGGTAAGGCATTACCCAAAAAAGGGAAAAAAAATTTTTTTTTCTACCACTGTTGTGTTGATCACGTCAGGAAGCTCATTTCCATACTTCGTTTAAGACTATATCATCAGCTTATCAAAAACTGTTTGTTTCCACCCATTGATATCCCGGGTGTAGATTCTGCGGGTCTTATGTTTTCACGGTAAAAATGTATAGATCTGATACTCAAAGAAGAAGCAAAGGAAAATTAAACAAAATAAAATATGAAACTCTATGAAAAAACTTTTAAAAAATACGACCACCAAAGCACAAAAATGAAACGTTGTGCTGCTTGCTATACTGCTGGAGAGAGAAAATAGAGCAGTGGGTAGAATTCTGTGGCTTTTTATTTCTTTCTGTGCTATACAAGAATAGACATATCCAGTGGCGGGTTTAAGCATGGGCAACTTAGTTCTTTGCTTAAGGCTCCGCGCTTTTGAGGCGTCACGCACAAATATATGCTTGTCGATATAACAGTAATTTATTTAAAAGGGGCCTCGAATGTTGACGCTTGCATAAGGCATTGGACAGCCAAGAACCGCCACTGGACATGCTCAGTTGTTGCTAGATGATCGTAGTCTGCTTTTACGTCAAACGGAATGATGAAGATGAAGATCATCATTACTATCATTTCTTCTGTGTTCCTTACGGAGCATGGAGCCACCACTATAGTTGAACCTCATGTAGGAAGCCTGCACCAAACAGTCACATGCTGTTGTAGCCGTGGTTTCTAAGGTAATTTGTTGTAGATGATGAGGTTGCCAGCCTTATGCACAACCGGAAATGATGTTTATGAACAATTTTAGATATTTCAAATTCAAAATGGCACCAACAGTCCTACATCGCTAATGTGTGAAGCTTGGAAAGCAGAAGCAACATCGAGACCCATTTTTGTGGGAATAAAAAATACGTAGAGAATAAACCCGCTCTCGAACATACACGAACATATACGAATATGCACGAAAATACACGAACACCTTTTCACGCACACACACACACGCACGAACGCCCGCCCGCCCGCCCGCCCGCAACCCACCCACCCACTCCCACCCACCCACTCCCACCCACCCACCCCCACCCACACACAAACACACACACACACTCACATTATCTCTCTTATACATCACAGCACAATTGTATATATTCCTTGAGACCTTTTCTATACAATCTTTGAAAGCTTTTAACTCAGATATAGATAAAATTATGGCACTTTTAAATTTAAAGTCACGAGTTAAAAATGTCTACCACCATCAGGAATGGTTGGTTACCTGGCAACTGTAAGCAACTAACTGACATTCTGTATTGTTACTAACTGCGAAGTGCATCAGGTGGTTTAAACGGAACCACTCGGGTCTTGCTGGCTACATGGTTTTGAGCTGGACTCTCTTCACACAAGACTACTGCCATGCTGGTTTATCATCTAGCATTCAATTTTACAATTTACAACTACATTATCAGAGAATTCGCTATTTTGAAGGAACTGAGTGACTTAAAATAAGTAAAACCGCCACGCTATTGCTATCTTATCAATGAAGTTGGAGTGGTTAAGAGGTATGGCGTCCGCCTCAAATTCTAAAAGTACCGGGCTCGAATAGGGAACAAATATATGCTTGTCGATATAACAGGAATTTATTTAAAAGGGGCCTCGAAAGTTGACGCTTGCATAAGGCCTTGGACAGCCAAGAACCGCCACTGGACATGCACAGGGAATATAATTTATGGATATTTTTTTCAGAACCAGTGGTCCTAATGATGTCATACTCCCCCTGGTCTCCTGGGTAGTGAGATCTTCTGGGTGGTGAGATCGGATATTAGCCTTCTCGGCAGGGCCATAGATAGGACTTAATAAAGGGGGTATTAAAAAATTTCGGCACAAAACATATTTGGTACAGTATAATTTCCCCATAAATGTTTTTCACCAAACCCTAAAGGTGTTGGGGGGGGGGGGGGTGTGTTTGGTTTGAAACCCCCCCCCCCCGCCCCCCCCCCCCCCCCACCGCCCACTCCCTGTATCTACAGTTTTGCTTCTCGGGTAAGCGCGAAAAAATAGAAGATCCCGTGTGCAAGTTGCACACGTTAAAACATCCCACGGAAGTTGGAAATTGTAAAGAGTAGGCCATGTGGTGGGTTTGATGTTAATACAGTTTGTTATTAAGAAATCTTAGTGTACTGAATGAGGTCAGCTGTGAAGGTCCCTGAATATAATAAATATTAGAGTAAATTTCCAGGGCACCTTTCTACTACCACCACTATGATCTCATTCAGACTTATTCTAGATAGGATGTAAGATGACTACGTTTGGTGTCTAGGGTTATGAAATGTTAGTGTAAGGTTGCATTAACCCACTAAACATATAAACAATTACACAAATTATTTTATTATCTAATACAACACAACAGTACCACGACAATCACATACTAACTACACTTTAAAAGACTATCTTTAGTAAGTCAGTGGTTGAAATTTTGATAAAATTAATGTTTTTCAATTTATTGTCCTGAATCTGACTTATTTGGAATCAGGACTGACAATCAAAGTGAAATCATAGAAATTAATTACATCAATCAATTTACACAATGGGTCTTCTGACCATAATACACATATTATTATATAATGGTGTAGTTGTATTGTCTAACTAAGGTGACTTCTAGTATACACTGGTTGATTTTTTACTATCATCATCTCTGCATGTTGTTTGTAAGTTTTTATGGACACTGATGGAATGTTTATATCACTATTCCCAGTCTCTTATTTTAATATAATGTTAGTTGAGCGATCAGGTGCCGAAACATGCACCTATCTTTGTAATATGATGTAGGAATCTTCCTGCACTTCGCTGAACGACAACCTTCAGCTCCCACTTCTTCAAGAATGATGGTGGTTTACAGTTGTCTACGAAAAAGGCAAGACTGTGGCATGAATATATCGGCCCACTGTAGTCTGGCACCAGTTATTGACAGCAACCACAACCCTCTGAAATCAGAAGGATATGCCTCCTTCGTAATCAACAGCCTACAGTAATATTCAACAACCAGTACAGGCACATTACAAACAAACATGCAAGATCAGCTCTTTACGACAATCCGTTTCACCAGTTTCTTTTGATGTGACCAGGTATACCAGTATTCCTCTCCCCTAATAGTTACAACGCCTCTGCAATTCCAGTAATAATCTGTTGTCCATACAATAGGATAGGTATTATGCTCCTGATGATAATCCTATATAATTTAGTTGGTCTACACCTCTCTGATAGTCCTTCATATGCTGGATCAATCTCTAGACTCTGTTTTGAGTCTGCCATAGACTCACTTACTTACAGTCGTATGTTAGTATTTCACATTCAAATTTTATTTTAAATAAAATGTTAAGAAAATCAATCTTACCACAGATGCAAGGAAATAACACAAGTAAACGATG
This sequence comes from Oreohelix idahoensis, assembly GCA_024509875.1. Classification (NCBI taxonomy): domain Eukaryota; kingdom Metazoa; phylum Mollusca; class Gastropoda; order Stylommatophora; family Oreohelicidae; genus Oreohelix; species Oreohelix idahoensis. Next base: position 334,611 of record JAMPIV010004130.1, on the reverse strand, counting down.
ACTAGGCAATATGGCACATTTTCGATCTGCCCTATGTCCAGGCTTTTCCTATGTTAGAAAATTTCTCCGCCTGCTCTCATCGATCTTGCTTTACACAAAATTTACTTGAAATGGCAGTGAAAAGTCCCCGTTTCGTACCAGTATCTACTGCTTTGTCCAATGGGACCATGTTTACATTTATTTTTGAATCTATCGTTTCAAATAACAACTCCCAATATGTTTCCAAGGCAAATATATTTTTAGTTTTAGGTCAACCAATCATACTTCGCCTTCCTTTAAAATCCACCCAATCAAATATCCCGTACCTTTTAACTTCATTTACCCAAAGTCGTTTTTTTCAAAACATGCCATAAAAAATTACAAGCAGGCATGATCTTTACTTGACAGTCTGGTCGGGTCCACTATAGTATTATGGCTATAATTAGTTAATTAATTGACTATTTGCGTAACTATTACCATATTCTTTGTCAACAAGTCCTAAGGTACACGAATATACAATTTATATGGGACTAGTTGGCTTGGTTCAGAAGTACACAGTTTTTTTTTTCTTTCTAAGTTAGTGTTTTTTATTTTTAGTCTACTACACGTTCAATTCTTTTCCATGTGCTTTCTTCTCTATTTACGTGATAATTACGTCCTTTGAAATAAGAGCTAAGGTTGTTTTTGTGACACGAGTTGTCTGCATGTTCTAACTTTTTCCTCGTATTTTGGGGAAACCCCTAAGGCAAGGCTTGCCCCTGTGCTAGTATTGGCTTTTAGTTTAAAATCAATGCGAAACGAATTAGCATTTCATCTATCCTTTCCCCTCCTCGTTCCACAATGCATTTTTAGGGACAATTTTCTTAGAACTAGGAAAAGTGATTATGTCAAGGACGAATTTGAAAAATTTGGGTACCGTTTTGTTCGGCTATTCGTTAGCAAATAATCTGAAGGCGTAGGCGATACCAACAGTTCTAGCAGAAAATTCTTTTATACTTTCTTATTTTGCCGTTATGCCCTATATTGTTATATATTAATTTAGATATTGTATTTAGAAATTCACTACAGGCCATAAGGCCGCTGCCCTGGCAAATTTTAAAAATTAGAAACCTACCCACCACAAAAATATTTATAGAATGTATGATTTCTACATTCACACATTGGAATTCTTGCCGGTGCTACGGAGTTCGTGCACAGTGCTGAGATCCTCCTAGTGTGATATAAGGGAGGAGATCGTGTGCAAAAAAGATAACCCTTAAAACCAAACCAAAAATCAAACCAATCAAGGAAGTTATATCATCTAACAATTGCTTCATCACCATTGTGCTCCCCCAGGAGCATAGACCTTCAATACACTTATGCCAAGTCTTACTGTCCGGCCTTGTGCATTTTATTTTCAACTGAAAAAGAAAAAAAAAGTTGTTTCTCGTCCAGATATAGTTTCGGAGGCAAAAATTCCTTTTTAACGATATCCAACACAAAGATGATGATAAGGAAGCTTATGTAGCTGGTGTGTTGGGCCAAGATATTATGTAAGTCGGGAACCTTACTCATTCCTGAAAGATAGTAACATTTCCGTTCAATTTAAATGTAGGTTGAAAGTATTTAAAGCGTTTAAATATTTTTGGGACGCTGTGTATATAAATAATTGACAGTTGGTGAACTACGGTACTTGACAAGCGGCACTGGCTCTGTTTACTATCTGTACACAGCTCTGTACATTTTTCATCATGAAACCGTTACTGTGATTAGAAATTTGTGTATTTATTTCTGTCATGACTCGCTTGCTGTCAGGAAACAAGAGTGGAAACAAAAACAAGTTTTAAATGTCCACTTTTATTATTTTTACTAAAACGCACAAGAAAAAAAAAATGTCACACATTCAAGCTTAGTTTTAAAAAAATGGCTGGGTATCACAGTCAGAACTCGTCATATATTTCATAAATAAAATATTAATTTGTGAGCGAAATAAATAATAATATACTGTTCAAAAAAAGAAACGTATAGCTATCCGAGGGCGCGTTTTTATGAGTTGGTAAGTAAAATTTGGTGCTAGGGTATATAAAAACCAGCCTCAAATGTTCTTTACAGTGTCAAATGCACGTGTTGACCAATTGAACGAGTTCCGGTCTTCCTATATATGAGTTTATTCTTCATATAAAATTCTCCTTTATTAGGAGGGGTACGGCATTTTGGGAGTTTCTTAAAACACGGCTTCAGTGACCTATTTCAGGCGCGATTTTATGAGTATGGTAAGTAAAATATGGTGCTAGGGTAAAATAAAAAACCAGCCACAAATGTCTGGTTTGACCAATAAACGAGTTCCGGTATTCCAATATTATGAGTTTATTCTTCATATAAAATTCTCCTTTATTAGTGCCTTCCTCCTATCTTCAGCCTGTGCCTCCTCTGGATGAGTATTTATAGGTTCATCTTCTTCCTTCTTCGACTGTGACCTGGTCTGCACTGTGGCCATAAACACAGGTCTCTTGGGATTCCCTAAGAAGACATAACGACACCCCAATATCAGAGGGTAGATGGGTTCGTTTATCACTGCTGCTTTGATTACTCTTTCCACATAGCGAGTTTTCACAGTTATCCTTGCGATGGGAAGTGTCATGGTTGCTACGTCCTTGGTTGCCGCTTGGATCTCCACTGTTTCTGTGGTGTATTGATCTGCGTGCACCAGGTGAGAACTCACAACAGAATCAAAATCTAATCCAGTATCATAAAGGCACCTTATGGTGACCCCATTACATACTACATCTTCACACACTGGGGGGTGATAAGGTTCCTGCTGTTCCGTAGGTTTTGCCTTTAATCCCTTGTTCCCCGTTTTCATTTCAGCGAAGGAAGGAGGTTTCTTTTTACAGTCTTTGGTGTCATGATTTTCCCTCTTACACCATTGCTTTCCTTGGTTGAAAGGTGATCTTTCATTGAATTTCCGGTCATTGAACTGTGGGTTTCTATCTCTATGGTCATATCGTTGCCTATCAAAGGTGAGCTTACCTCGGTTACACTGATCTCTATTGCCAAATTTATTTGAGTTTTGTGGGGCCTTATTGTTATCTATATGTTTCTTTCTTGCGCCAGCTACTTCTGCCTGGTCCGCCTGATACCTCTCAGCGACATTAAGTACCTCACCCAAACTCTCTGCACCTTGTTCCATGAGAAACATTCTCAGGTCTGGAGCCATGGACTCTCTTAATTGCTCTATCATGATCATCTCTTTAAGATCTTGGGTTTTTCCCCAGAGCAGTCCATTTCTCCAAATAGGTTTCCAATCTGGCAGAGAATTGGTGGTATGTTTCCCCAGACAAAAGTTTGGCATTTCTAAACCTCTTTCTATAAAACTCACCATTCTTCTCGTATCTAATCAACAGAGCCTGCTTTAACAAGTCATAATTGTCTTGATCGTCCCTGCTCATTTTTGCAAAGACTTCATGAGCTGTTCCCCTAAGACCCTGTGATACCTTCAAACTCCACCTTTCTTTTTCCAACCCATAAGTTGTAGCTAGTACCTCGAATCTATTTAAAAATGATTCTATGTCATCATCCCTTTCAACAAAATGATCTAAATGGAACCCCATGGCTGAGTTAGAGGCCCCCTGACTGGCAGTAGCATCAGAGGTAGAGGGGCTGTGACCATTCTCAGGAGCATGGCCTTGCAACTCTAAAACTCCCTTAGTCGTAACTCGTGCTCCGTCTGTATCTGCTTCCCTTTCTAATCTTGTATCTTCTGCTTCCCTTTGCAGTCGTTTTTCTTCAGCCTTCCTTTCTAATCTTTTATTTTCCTTTTCAGCCTCTAATTCCTTTGCCTCTTTGTCAGCCTCAATTTGTAACCGTTTAATTTCTTTATCTGCTTCAATTTGTAATCTTCTTTCTGCTTCTAACTTCCTTTCTTCTCTATCAATATATTTGTCACACCCTGAGGTTACGTACTGGGCCAACTCTGGCCCATCAATGCCCATCTCTCTGGCAGTCTGCACAACAGCAGATCGAAACTTTGCCAAGTCCGCCATCTGATCAATTCTAAAATGTTCTAACTCAATTTCTAAAATAAGTACAACTCTAATTAAATTATTCCAGGCTCTGACAATTCATCAATGTCCCAAATCTTGGGCTATATTTATAATGGGGATTCCCTGGGTAAATTAGAAATGATGTTAATGCTAAATCCCAGAACAGGACCCCAATTTATGTAGTAATGTTATATAAATTTAAAAATATCCCCGGGCGAGCATCCAATATATGTAGCAAGTTTAATTTGCTGGAGAGGTTATGATGTTATAAGAAAGAAAGATTGCTAGGTATGTGTCAACCGTGTGAGGTGAAGCTATGTAAGACCCTGATTCTAATAGTTGTTGAAAATGATGATGAGTGTGAGGATACCTAACGCTACCTCTCTAGATCTCACACGGTGCTGTATTTTATTTCTAGTGTGTGGTGTTTGATGGGGCTAGTGTCTAGGGAATGCAATGAAATGATGATTCATCAAAACAAGATACTACAACACACTAATAGTAAAGTAATAAGTCTGTGGTTTACGTTTTTCTTTGAATATTAATTCTTTTTTTTTGTACAATTTTAATCTGCCTGTCCTGATATCTCTTTTGGACAGGTCTTTGAAAATGAGGAAAATATATTTTACACCAAATGATTAACTAAAATGGGACTCTTTGTCCAATAATAATAATAATAATAATATTGTTCCTGTAGGTGTATTCACAGACTGTTAGTTAGTACCTAATAGTGAAAGTCATTATAGGAGGAGCTGTTGTTATCATCATGCCCCCTATCTGTAAAGTTAATTTTGGGGAAAAACACTTTATTCAGATGAACTGTCAGATGTCCCAGCTAATGGCACATCACCTTTTTCTTGTTATGTAGATGAAAATGTCCAACACTGCTCTGCAGAGAATATGTCAACACACAGAAGCTCCTTCTGGTTAATTGACGACAATATAAACTTTCACTGGAGACTGTTGGTCTTCACAAATTTTCATCAGGTTTCCTGTCACCGGTTGGTAACAGGAAATAAAACCCTGCAATAAAAAGGACACCCTGGCCTTTTCATCTCTGATTTAGATTCCCATTAACTATTTATACATGATATGATGGGGTCAGCCTCGTGTGCATACAAGTGCACCAGCCCCTAACTCATATGACTTCACCTTACTGTGACCACACCTCAGGTCCATATGGCGGATACGCCACTGTAATTTTACATAGTTTTCTTCAATACAATAACGTGGAGTAAACACATCTCCTTTGGTATGATTTTCTTTTCTTTTCCTAACTATCAACGCTCTAATCGTGTTGATGAGTGTTCATGGAACACAGAGGCTTGCTAACCTAAAATGGTATCATAATAATAATAATCAATAACAACATTCAAACACAGTTCAATATGAGGACTCAATACTTTTTGCTCCCGGCATGTCCTTCACTTTTCCCAATAGCAGTATCTAGCTTTTTTGCAGTTTTAATAATGCATAAAAATAAATAAATCATTCTTACCACAAATTCAATGAAATATAACACAAGTGACGATGACTGGCGAATATGGCCTCAGTTTATCTGCCGTTGTTCAGACTGTTAATTTTATTTATTTATTTTACAATTAACACTTCTGTTCTCATCGTACTTGGATACAGAAAATTTTCTATACAAATGGCCACGAGCCTTCTAAGCTTTTGCTAATATCTATTTGGGCGGCCAATGAAATCAGGCGACTACCAAATTTTGAATTTATTTTTGAAAAGCAAAAACAAAACCCCAAACATACTATGAGTCTCGTAGTCCATTGGTCAGTCTGCCTTAGTTATGCCAATGCAAAAAGATGTTTAGTTTTTGGCTAACATTTTCCTGCCTCCCCCTTTACTCCTAACGTCAACCAATCAGATTGAAACACTCCTATGCCTCTTTTTTCAAATTTGCGTCCCCAATGTTACCGATAAAATAAGCAAGAACGATAGTCTGTTCGTCACACTGTACAAGAATATATAGTATTTCTACAATATTTTAGGTTTTACTAGAGCGATTTTTTATATTGAAACATATTATTGGTCAGAAGACTATAACCTATCAGCTGATATAAGTTTTATGTCAGTCTGTAGTGTCGTTAACAATTTCGTCTTTTTCCTTGCATTTTGGGTTTTCTTATATTTTATCACAATATCAATAAAATCTATCTTCTAATATATTATAAGGACTATGGAGGATTTTTATAGGTAATAATATTAAATTTATCATTCTGGCTATCCTTTCTAGTTTATAAAGAAAGTCAGTTTCACTTTTGATATCGTTTTCCGTACTCCCCCCTTTCTCTCAATACTAATTTGAATCGTCGCTAACTGCATGTCTAGCCTAACGAAGTGGCGGGGTAACACGGAGTGACTTTTCTCACGCCTTAGTGCAAATTTTCAAACTCAAGGTTATTATGCGTCTAGATACAATACACTACCGTAGTTAATTTTTCTCTCACTCGATTACCCTCCCCCTTTGTCTATTTCGTCTGTCGCTCCACTGACTGAAGGAAGTATTTGCATCGCGCAAACTGTTTCATGTTAATTTATTCTTCCCAAGACGGAGTGACGAAAACGCGGGCGGGTGTGGGATAGGCTTTCATTTTTTCTCTAGCGCGAACACTTTTTAACATACGGCTAGCCTCGAGGCATCGGTGATGATGTCGGGCAATAAACACGGGCTTTATTTAGTTTTTCTTCTACTTTTTGACTCTTTAGTTAAATATTAATGAAATTTTGATCTATTTGTATCACTGATTTCATCACATATTCCTTGTATTGTTCCTCAAGAAGGATTTCTTAACTTCGTTTATTTCCCCTGCCTTAAATCTGTTTGGTAAAGGGAAAACATTTTGAGAACAATAGGGTTTTTTTTAACCACCCATTCCTAGTATTGTAACCCCTCTTATCAGAGTAAATTATCTATACTTCTGATAACCACCTGTCTTTTGGACTGGGTTTTTTTTCTTCCTTTGTCTATTACAAGTGGGAAGGGCACCACCCCCCCCCCCCCCCCCCCCCCCCCCCCACCCCCCCCACCCCCCCCCCCCCCCCCCCCCCCCTCCCTCCCACCTCCCCACCCCCCCCCCCCCCCCCCCCCCCCACCCCCCCCCCCCCCCCCCCCCCCCCCCCCCCCCTATTGGATACTACCAGTCAACCCCCCCCCCCCACCCACCCCGGTATTTGTATTTTTTTTGTACTATGAGTATTGCCTGTAACATAATACCTGTTGTGATTTTGATTTAAAATGATAAATAAACATCATAAAACTTTTCTTACTGTGTTGGAAGGCCCAAGCCCAAATTACCCATATTTGTTTACCATAGTTTGTATTCACGTAGCGTCTGTGTGTTTGAAGCACCAAATTGGTGTGTACGTGAGTGTCTGGTAACTGGCAAATAATTGTTTAGCCAGGAGAGTGTAGGAGTCTATCAAAATAAAAATATAGATTGTCGTAAGATAGGCAAATCGGAGGAGATTTTTCCCGATTACTTAGACTGTCCTTACTCTTCCAGCACTTTTGTGAATCTACTACCTGTTTCTAAACCTTTCTTTCACAGAGCCTTCACCATCATTTTTCACTCTAACGGGACCACTATTTCTAAGACCTATCCTCAAATAAAAATTTACGACAGTCTGCAATACTTTAAATTAAAATTTTGTCTTGAAGAAACAATCAGAAACTTACATTTTAAGATTATTTTTAAGAAAAATGATGAGTTAAATCAGTTTCCCGAATGAAACTGGACAGAAGAGTATCTTGATAGTCTGTTGATTTAATGCACACCGTCACACTTTGCTATTTTCGCGAGAGTACATATAAGGGGAAACAATACAATTATTGTCTAACTTTCAACCACAGTTGCACCCCCTTAGCTGTGCTCTCTCGAAAATAGAAAAAGTTCGCAAATGACGGTGTACAAAGTGTAACAGACCGACCGACCGAAGTACCTTACGGCGGGAATTATGGTATTGGATATTCCCAGTTCATTATAAATGCTTACTTTAATAGAAGTACTGAGATCCTCCTTGTGTGATCTAACGGAGGAGATTGGAGCACTGATGGAGTTGTCCGTGTGCAATGAAAATAGTCCTTAAAATCCAACCAAACCAACCCACTTGAAAAGAGATATGTCCACCTTATTTTACGTTGTTTTAATTATTATATAAAATTGGCTGGGTCAATGCCGGTCAAAACTTGAAAAATTAAAATGTACCAAGAAAAGGAGTTGCATTAAAGAAATGTCAGTTGTCTACGATGATCGGTGCAGAGGTTTTGAGCGTCAAAGATGAGAAACGAATATATAAGGCTCAAGTGAAGTAAAAGTGGTTTAAAAAAGAAACAACAAAAACCAGACGTTATTTCTGGTACAAAAAAATAATGGTAAATAATTAGACCGAGTTATAAAAACAATAAAGCTGTCTGAGAAAGTGACTTTAAAGAAAAGTCCTACCTAATGCTTGCTTATCAACGAAGTTCTTTCGTCTAACCAGTGTTATAATTGCTTACCTTTGGATTTTGTTTGATTCAAAGAGCGTTTCAATCTTTTTATAAACCTCGCCGTGTTGTAAAAGTGACCTGGCTATATGCTATATTTGATAAATTATGCGTCTTGTACACTCCAAGTAGGACGCAACTAGAAGCAGGAGTATAATTACACCTATGCAGCTAAAACTCTTAAAAAAGATCACACGAATGCAAGATAGTGCATGTGAAAGAACTTGGCACCCACTTTTAGTTTGATTCCACAAGCAGCATCAATAAGTGTGAGCTAGGACTGTAATAATACAAGAAGATACTGGCTCCAGAATATGGATTAGACTAGATCTTTGTACTCGACTTTCAATATCTCCAACTTGCTATCTGTGAAAACACTGCCTATATTAATACGTTGATGTGCATAATATGCATTGCTAGCTATCCACAAGTATCTGATCTTTCTCTCCGATAGAAAGAATACTAAATCATCAGTCTACTTGCTAAATCACTCATGGTGATTTCACAACTTCATGTTCGCAACATTCCAAGTTGACCAGACCAGTCTTTATCCTTCCCTTATATGGCAGATTCATGTTCGTTGCAAGAACATCTGTAGCTACAGTTAAACCGAACACTGCTAACAATGACATTATCATTGCGGCGTATCATGTTAGGATATATATCATTTTTTTTATGGGCTCCTCCCGGAGCGTAAAGTCGCAATTGTTGTTGGTTCCCTTGCAGGAATCCTACTGCAAGCGTTTACATTTTTTTGTAGTAGTGGTTTTTGTGACAATTTGTTTGACATGATGAGGTTACCAGCCACATGTACAACTTCATATTAGTAGCCTTGTACGAAATGCTTGAGTGAGCAGTAGTTATAGTCTTTCTCGTCTCTTCAGAGATCATCAGAAATTATCACACACACACACACACACATATATATATATATATATATATATATATATATATATATATATATATATATATATATATATCTATATATATTTATATATATATATATATATAGCTATATAGATATATATATATATATATATATATATATATATATATATATATATATATATATACACTACATATGTATGTATGTACATACACACACACACACACACACATATATATATATATATATATATATATATATATATATATATATATATTATAGATGTGTGTATGTACATACATAAATATATATACATATGAAAATAAAGGACAGTGTGCTGGAAAATGCCCTAAGGGGCCAGATATTCTTCGATCTCATTCCTGAAGAGGACATGGTGTACACATTGAAAACCAGCAGAAACACTGCTCCGGGTCCTGATGGTGTACAATGCCATCACATTAAACAGCTCCACGACACAGCTATTATAAATATGGTGAGCGATTTCACTACCAGCATACTGAGGTGCCGGAAGAATGGCTACACAGTTACCTTCGGCCACTTCCTAAACCTGGCAAAGACCCCACACTGCTCAACAGCTATCGAATTATTACACTACAGAATGTCTGTGGTAAATTACTTGAAAAGATAGTTGTAAGACAAGTAATGAACCACCTCGAAAATGCACACATTCTTCCTGATAACCTGGGTAGCTGTAGGCCTATGAAAACAACATGGGGTAACGCTGGAACGTTTGTGTACGATGTGTATGAGGGATTCCAGGGTAACTGAGAAACAGTGGCTGTCGCAATTGACCTAGAGGATGCTTATTACAGTGTGGACTTTGCAACCCTAATAGACTGTATGATGGCATGTGGTGTAAACCCTTGGATAACAAGGTGGATATCAGCTGCCTTAATGGAGAGATCAGTTGCATTTCTCTTGGGAACTTGGACATCAGAACCAATGCGCATTTGCCAGGGACTACCCCAGGGGTCTCCACTATCACCAGTGCTGTTTAACATCTACACAGCAAAAGTAGCAATCTTTCAACTAGCAGGACTGGGACGAACATTACCTTTTGCAGCTGACATACTCATGTATAGAGCTGGCTCAGACAGACAGGAAATGGTCCAAGGCATACAAAAGACACTACAGGCGGTTTCTAAACGGTGTGAGGAAAGCAGATCAAAGGTCAATCCCAACAAGGCCTGTGTGATGTGGTGCTCTTTGAACAACTCCATAGGGAAAGCAGACCTTCCAGACATCACTTTAAATGGGCAGAACATTGAAAGGCAAGACAAGCTGAAGTATCTGGGAGTAACATTTGACCGTGGGCTATCATTCAAGTATCATGTCGAACTGATCATACAGGTGCAAGCGAGGACTGGCAGCCTTAAAAGCAATGCCTGGTGTGGGCTTTGAACAGAGCTTATTGTTTGTCCTGTATCATCAGCTCGTGATATCAGTAATCGAGTACGGGCTAGGAATACTCACGCTATCAGTGTCACAATGTGAACGACGGGAAAGCATTCAAAATGAAGGGATGAAACTAGTTTTGGGCTGTACGCGTGATACCCCATTGTGACAATGAGATACATGCTCGGATTGCTGTCGATTAGGTCCAGATATGCGATTGCCCAGGCAAAAGCATATATATCAGGGTAACCTCTAATAAAAGACACCACATGAGAATGTAGCTGACATCAAAGGAGCAAGAATCAAGAGGGGGATGTCATGGATGGCACAGACAGAGGCTACGATTGGTCAGGTGACCAGGGTTGAAAATATATCTAAAGGGGAAGAGATAAGTAAGTTAGGGGAGAGGTGGATAAACTACCAGCAGGTCATCATTAGCCTTGGCACAGCGTGCAGATCTTGGTGCAATGGAAAAGCAGAGTTGGAGATTAATCACCTGATAAGTGATCATGCTAGGTATGATGATACCATTATGCACACTGATGGGTCTGTAGTGCGTGGTGAGAAATCAGGATGGGGCTTCTCTGCGAGAATAAAGGGCAGGGTCGTCGCTAAACAGAGTGGAGCCTACTTGACAACATCCTCCAGCATGAGAATGGAGGTAGAGGCAGTTACTGCAGCACTGAGGTGGCTGTCTGAAACTCCATCAACCAGGGCAGTTATATTGTCAGACTCTCTAGCCATGCTTCGGAAAGTTCAGAACGGATGGCTGCGTCAGGAATGGAAAACATCAACAGAATCCTCAAGTCTTTGAAGAACTGGTGTGGATCTACTGTCCTGGTCATGCAGGAGTACGTGGCAATGAGAGAGCTGACACTGGCCTCGAGAGCACCCATAGTGGGGACACTGGACATGGATAAAGGAGAAATACTAATGGCTATTAATAATCGCCTGCTGGATAATGACACTGCAATGGATGAATCAACAAGGCTGCCTGCGGCTGTTGGAGTTTGGCATCAAACTTTGGACTTGCAGAAATTGACGTGAGAGAGGATGCATCCGTCGTATGTACAACCAGCGTGCTACAGGTACAATTAGCATTCATACTCTTCCACATTTGCTGAGGGAGACTGAGCATCAATGGGTTTGCCCGGAGTGCAGTGAGATCGATAGGTCGATTCTGATTAACAATATATATATATATATATATATATATATATATATATATATATATATATATATATATATATATATATATATATATATATATACGAGTATATATAGATAGATAGATAGATAGATAGATAGGCTAATTGCGACTGATAACACGAAAACACGAAATACGACATCTCTTGCCATGCACCAATTCTTATGTAATGTGCGATGTTACATCAGGGAATCTGTGAGTTTGTGCCCACGACGATGAGCTCGATATCCGGGCATTGACTGGATTAGTGTACATTCACTATGAACGGACGTGGAACTCTAATAAAAGCATGACTTAAACAATTTTTAACTAGATTTACCATACGGTTATGTGAGCGCCATAATGGAGCAACAGCCGCTTTCACATGAAATGAAATTTAAAAAAGAAAATGTATTTATTAGCCGATAAGTTCATTATAAAAACAAATTGCTACAAAAACCAGAAGAGCAGGAGAACATGAACGTTTTGTTGCAAGCTTCCAGTAAGGGACCAGCTGATGTGCTAGCTGTATGCCCCATGTGCTAGCTGTATGCCCCATGTGCTAGCTGTATGCCCCATGTGCTAGCTGTATGCCCCGTGAGTAGTGGACAGGGACATCAACGAATGATTACCGCATTACTGACAATAATATATTACTGTCAACACTGTTCATTATTTTCACGTTTAACAGTTAATTAGTTCACCTATTCACAGAACGATACCTGTACAGTCAAATCTTGACATGAAGAAGTCTAAACATTTTTTAATCTGTAAATCTGCAACAGTTCATCAAACAGGAGAATGTAAATCATCCATTATACGTAGGGCGTTGTACGAGTTATTGTTCCTAGTTGAGGCTGTGGCCTTGACCTCGTATATATTACCGCAGGAGCTGAAAGGTTTGGCCGTCCTGACAGATTTGTTACTGCATTTTGTACTGCACGTACTTAGTGTGTTACTGTTACTAAGCGAAACTGAATCCACCGCCCTTCCTTTATTTCGCCTGACGTTGTGATCAAAAATGGCGGGTGACGAGCAGTACCTTTGGATTGTGTCTGTTGTCATTTCCTCCGCCATAGCTAATCGTTTCCTTTCCACTTGTACAACAATGAGACGATAAATCAATAGAACGATAACTATGGTGTTTTTACACGTGAAGAACATGTTTGTATGGCTCAGAATGTAGTACTTAAAAATCAGCAGCATTCGCAACATGAGAAACGGCAAGTCCTGCAGAAGTATCGAGATCATAATACCGTAGACGTCCGAGTTGCAGCAGCCATCGTAGCCAGACAGTTGGTTCATTGGTATAAGACCACTGTGGTCTCTTCTGACTCGGGAAGCAGTTAGAACGAGAGAGAACTGAACCAAGCTCAAGGACCATATTCCAAGGATTATAATACACAGCAGCCTGTTGTTGATTACCTGTAAAAGATAAAAGGAAAATCAGTAACATAACATAACATGACAGGTATGAATGTCACACAAAAGACGCACAATAACTTTTACAGGATTACACAGTCAATATAATTAGGACTAGAGGCTTTCTTCAGATCAAGTCAAACAGAGGAGCGGCAAAACATATTTACGATATAAATACAAGAAAGAAATATCTATCCCTAGCGGATATGTCAACTTGTAAAATCTGTATGACCACATGTATTACTTGTGCTTTCAAATCTTCAGATAGTTCTTTAGATGCCTGAGTAACACTGATATTTTTGGCCTTTCTGGCCGTTTCAATTTATCCACTTAGAAATTTACTCTTCCATTAACTATATTGGAGTGTACAGTAGCAACATTTCTTGAGAATCTGTTAGATATGTTATTACCGTACACTATTTTACAGTTATGTTTTCTTAGTATTGTTAAGGTAGGATGTGTGTAATGTTAGTAAAAGGGTAACAATATTCCAGAAATAATTTACATACAACTATTTACAACGTGAAACGATTTAAAAAGCCTCCATGAATACCTAATAATCCTTGACTCAAAATATAATGATGGTAATCCAATTATGTCAGAATATCATAAAACAAGTTTTCATGTGGAACGACTAACTTGACGAGCTCTGGTAAGTAACTGAAGTAATAATAATCCAGTTGGACACACAAGTTACTTGAATGAAAATCTATCTCAAAGTCACACATCTATTTCTGACTTCAAATTGGTTTTGGTTTGATTTTAAGGATTATCTTCATTGCACACGGACAACTCCATCAATGCTCCGATCTCCTCCCTTAGATCACACAAGGAGGGTCTCAGCACAGTGCACGAACTCCGTAGCACCGGCGAGAATCCCTATGTGTGTATAGAGGAATCACATATTCTATAAATATTTTTTGTAGTGATAGGTTTCCAATTTTTAAATGTTGCCAGGGCAACGGCCTGATAGGCCTATTCTTTACGATCTCCAACTGCCGTGGGATTTTTAACGTGCACAACTTGCACACAGAGCCTCCTATTTTATCGCCCTTATCCGAGACGGCTAGGCATCCGATCTCACTTCTCAGGATACCAGGGGGAGTATGAAAGTCTGTCCTGTACGACACCCATGATTCCCCACATTGTACTTAGTCACAACTCAAACCCAGGGGTGTGTGGGGGTCAGACCCCTCCCCGTAAAAACCAAACCACAACAAAAAAAAAAAACCCTAATAACAATGGCCAACAAAAAAAATCAACGTCACCTGAAAAAAAATCACACTAAAAAAACAACAAAAAAAAAAACAAAAACAAACACAAAAAAACCCCTTAATGTTATCAAAAAATAAAAAAACAAACAAAACTGGGGACCCCTCCCACCCCCTTAAGGGTCTCTCCTGGGAGTGCTATGAATCAATCACTGGGTACACCCATAACCCTCTGTGTGTCTACCACACACCCATTCTCATAGGGAATCAGTACAGGAGACCCCCCTCCTCTTCTCATACCCCACACCACTTATTTACACCCTCCCATCATTCAACTACACATTAAGCTCCAAACCCCTCCACCTAATTCTTTATACCCACTGTGTTTCACTCTCCAAACCTTATATCCATCCCGCTCACCCCCAATACCCCTAACCACTCCATCCCATTCCACACATATGTGTTCTTCATTTTCAACAATACATCACGCCAACGCTACCCCACCAAACCCGTACTCTGTAACAAAGATCCAAGCTATCAGCCTCTCGTCCCTCCCGCCTCTACTGAACCTCCCTCGCTGCTCTCACTGAGACATCCTCAAACACGAGTGTCCCCCAACTCCCCGCCTCCAACCCCGCCCCCCCCTCAATGTCACAGCGTACCCAACCACCGCGAACACCACGACGCTCCACACGTACCCCACCCGGCAACCCGCCTGGGGGGGGGGGGGGTGGGGGAGAAAGGGGGGGGGGGGGAACGCAATCCAAAGTACGCAAAAAGCGGCACCGACGAACAATCCCACGCGTATCAACCGGGAACTTAAAACGAACACACTACGACGATCGTCACGACCCGCGCATCTGAGATAGAACTATATAATTATAACATAACTACAACACCTAAGATCACTCTGTAATAATATATCCTCCCCCCCCCCCCCCCCCCTCACCTAGACAATATAATTAGTCACCGCTCTGTATCTTTTCTGTACTTAATCTTCTCAATTGTGTATCAATATCTAACCACTGTGCCCCATACATCTAATATTCTAAACAACATAATACTACTTATTAAACATATCCCCCCAAAATTAAAAACAATCCTAGTCTTTACTATCAAAACTCCTCTGTTCTAACCTCACCTCCACCATCAAATAAAATCCTCAAAATAAAAAAACTCAAATCTCAAAAAAACAACCCCACACCTAAAAAACTACAAACAAAATCCCCCCCCTCATCAAAAAAACAAAAAGAAAATAAAATCAAAACAAAAAAAATATCAAAAAAAAACTTAAACAAATCAAAAATCATACCCCCCACACCTCTCAAGAGTACAGAAAATAAAAATGCAGCTGTCTGAATCACCATCTCCTTCTTTTTGTAATGAGATATCACAATCCAAAAAAACAAGACACAAACACAAAAATCAAAAAAAAACCAAAAAAACTGTATCATCAAAAAGAAAAAAAAAACAAAAGAATAAAAAAAATGCCTCCAAAAAGACAAAAAACAAAACTAGCATGTTGTTTTATTTTTTTTTTTTTTTGTTCAAACAAAATCAATCAAACAAAAATCAAAAAAAAAAAGAAAAAAACCAGCAATAAAAAAAACAAAAAAGAAAAAAATGTGTCCCTTACCTGACCGCCACACCCTCCCCCACCCCCTCTATCACTCTCACCCCTAACTCAAAACCATACAAACTCCCACCCCTGCCCTCTTAAAATGACCACCCCCCGCACCCACGAGCGTATCCTCACCAGACACTCACCCCCCTCACTCTTTGCAAACCAAATGTCCACGCCAACCCCCCACCATAAAGTCCCTCCATCAGCACATATAACTCCACCCCCCCCCGAACCTCCGTCCTAATCCCCTACCCCCCAGTACCCCCCCCCCTGCCCCCACACCTCCCACCCCAACCCCAAAACCCACCCCACCAGATCCCCCCCCACACCACTACTATCCACAAATTCCCCACCCCACCACCCCCTGCCCACCCTCCTTCTCCCCTCACCCTCTACACCCACAAAAATCCACCACACCCACCCCCACAAATCCCCCCCTAAACCAGCTCCCTCACAAGAAACCCCTACAAGAACCCGGGATTAAACCCCCCCTCACCCGCCGCAAAAAACCACAAAAAACACCCCCCACCCCCATCTTGTAAAATCACCCTCATACACCACACCCCAGACCCAAAACCCCGCTCCCACCCCAACCAAAAGCCCGCAATCCCAACCCCTCATCCCCCCAATCCCATACACATTAAAGTCCAGCCCCCTTTGCCCCATGAAGCCGCACCCACCACCCTAGCCCCCCACTCCCCCCCCCCCACACCCTAACAAAAACCACCCCCACATCACATACCAACCTACCAAATCCACTCACGCCCCCCCACCAACCACACCCTTTCCCCCTTAATCCTCCCCCCCCTATCATCGTATGTCACACCCCCCTACTCCCCCACTGTCCCCCACCCCACAAAAATTGATTAGCCCCCCCCCCACTCAATCGCCATGCCCCCCTATGCTCCCCCCCCCCCAGAACTCTCACCCCCATTTTAACAACCCCAATCCACCAAACTCCCATACACCCCTACAACCCACAACCCTCCCAAACAACCCTGCCTTGGTTTGGTTCGAAGGGTTATAGACCAATCCCAGCAAGGCCACCCCCACCACCCCCGTCGCGACCCATCACCCCCAAATCACCCCTCAACAAACAATAACCCACCACCTCGCATTCCCCCCCCCCAACGCTTTCTTTCTCCCAAAAACCAACCTCCCCTTAAAATGTCCCCCCCCCCACCCCAAACTTGCACCCCAACACATCCACCCCTCAACCCCCCCCCTCGCACCACACCCCCCCACTGTTCACCCAGCTCAACCCACTGGCATACCACAACCCTCCTTCCATCTTATACCTACCGCACCTTCATCTCCTCCCCAACATGCCCCCCAAACCCCCCAAAACCCAACCACATTCCCCTAAGTCCCCCCATTGCACTCACCCCCAAGACCCCCACCACCTTGCCTTCTCAATAAGTCGACCCCGACTCCATTCCCGAGAATTAACATTCAAACCCCCTCACACCCCCCATCCCCCCCCCCCACCAAGCCCCCCCAACCCCCCCCCAAACCCCCCCCCAAAAACCCCACCCCCCCAATAACCCAAACCCCCCACAAAACCCCCCTCTTCCCTGTTCACCCTCGCCCTCTTCCCAAGGCACCCTAACATGTTATGTGCATAACCAGCCCCCACCCCATTTGTTTCACCCCCACCCATGTGCCGGTGCTACCCCCCCCCCCCCCACATGCCCCTCCAACGGTTCCCCCCGACCCACCCCCTTTACCCTAACATCCTGCCGATAGTCTTCCCCCCACACCAATCCCATCAACCACTTTCCTACAACATACATCAAACCCCCACCCCACCATGTCTTCCTCACCCCCCCCACCAGGACCAGTTGACAAACCCACATAGCTTCTCACCCACAAAACCCACTTAACCCCCAAACAACAAACCCCCAACCCCACCTTATAGTCCCCCACTTCCCCCCATACTTAAAGAATCCCCCATCCCCAAAGATCAACCCACAAAAAATGCCATTCCCCCACGAACCCACAATTTGCCCCATCCCCTCCACCTCTTATCCCCCTTCGCCCCAACCTAAAATCCACCTTCACACCTCCCCTCCTTCCCCACCCAAGTTCCGTCCACCAACGACATCCCCTCTATCCACCTCACCTCCTCCACCCCCATTCCACGCCCCAACCCACCCACCCCACTTATCAACCCCCCTCCCCCCCCAGACGAACCGCTCCTCCCCCCCCAAGATAAACCCCCACCCGTAACCCCCCCCTTCCAATTCAGAACACCCCACCCCCCCCCACATGTCTCCACCGCCCTGCCCCATCCCCCGAAGACAATGAAAATAAACCGCCCCCACCACGAGCCCCCACCCCCATACCCCCCCCCCCCCCGCCAAATCACGAACCATAACCTAAAGACAGTACCCACCAAACCCCTCCTTCCCACAACCCACCACCCCACCTCCACCCCACCATTCCAAAGCCCCCAAACATCCCCCGAACCCCCCAAAAGCTCACAACCGTTCAACCCCCTGTCCCAACCTGGATGGCCACATGACCCCCTATTTCATCCCCCCCCGTCAACCTAACCCAAAACCTCCAGAAGAACAACCAACCCCCCCAAAAGCACCCCCTTCCCGATTCCCCCCCTACAAAACTCCCACCCAGCATAACACCCCAAAAAACCCCCCCAAACCTCTCCCCCACCACCCCCTAACATCCCCGCACTACCCTCCTTGCCCCCCCTCCCCCCCCTAAACCCCCCTCACCCCTCCCTTGGTCACAACCCGTGGCTATGTCAATTTACAAAATCAAAACCCCCGCCCAAAAAACCATACATCACCCTCCTAGAACCCAGATCCCCTTCCCCCCATGACAAAACACCCTCTCTTATCCCCCCCCCATACCAACCCCCCCCCCAACCTACCACCCACCCCTTACGGCCCATCCACCCTTCTTACTCACATAATCTCCCAACCCCCCCCCCCCCCCACTAATCAAAATGTGCAAAAACCGTTCTTGCTCCCCCCTTGTCTGTCCCTGTGGCCCTTAAAACCCACCCTAATCCCTCCCCAACCTTTGTATTATTTCCCACCTAAAAAAAATATCGCCCTCCCCCCGAAAATAAACTTATAACCCCTACCTCCCCCCCACCCTACCACTCCTGAAAAAAAACAAAAATAAAATTCCCACCCCCCCTAGTCACTACAGAATGTGAGTAAAAAACTCCTCCTCAAATCAACCAAAACCCTACCCCAAAAAAAAATCAGCACCCCATACCCCCACCCCACCCCCAAATCCTATTTTTATTTTTGCCCCCCATGCGGCAGCCACCATCCCCCTCTAATCATATAACCCAAACCCCCCCAAGGACAAACATTAAATATAACAGCCCCCCCGCCTCCACCCAAACCTAACTTACCCATAACCCCCATTCCCACCCCACCTTAAAACAAATCCTATCCCCTTTTAAACACCCCTTCCGCCCCTTAACAAATTTTTATCCCCATCCATTCCCAACCCACCCCCAAGACAATCCTAATTCCACCCCACCAGCCCCATTTTATCCCCCCCCTTTCCCCATAATCCCCTCACCCGCCGCTGCCCCCCTCCACCCACTTTATCCACCCCTACACCCCCCCTATAAATATCCCCCCCCCCCACCCCCCCAATCGCCATTGACAAAATAATCACCCTCCCCCCCAACAAATATAGCAACCCCCCAAAAAAAACCCTTAGTATATTAAATAATAAAGTAGCACAAACCCAATTTCCCCCACCAAATCCCCAACTCCACCCCTGCAAGTTACCCCATCCTTCCCCACCCGTACCCCCCAACACCTCTAACACCCCCCCTTAATAAAAAAGATTCCCCCCTAATCCCCAACTCATTTAAATCACAAACCAAAGTTAAATAAAACCTCCCCCCACAATAAACCGCCCAAACAAAAAATAACCTCCCACAAAACAAAAACTTCAACAACACCCATTAAAAATACAAAATCAAACCCGATTAAAGCCCATATTTCCCCCCGGCCACCCCCCCCCCCACCCCCCCCACCCCCCCCCACAATAAACCAGTGCAAAAAACCCCAAACCTAAAACCCCCAATCCAATAGAAACCCTAGCATTAACCCCCCCCCCGAAACCTACCAAAAAACAAAAAAAACACAAAAAAAAACCCACACAAAAACACAAACAAAAACACAAACAAAAAATAAACAAAAAAAAAAAACCCACAACAAACAACACACCCAAAAAATACCAAAACCCACACCCCCCCCTTTCCAAAACCACCCCCCCCCCCAAACCAAAAACCCAAAAACAAACCCCCCAAACACAAACCCCCCCCCACAAAAACACCCAACCCACCCCCACAAACACAAAAAAAAAAACCTGAAAAACACCCCAAAAAAAACCCCCCCCCTACCCAAAAAAAAACCCACCCCCAAACACCCCCCACCACACCCCACCACCCCCCCCCACAACCCCAACCACCCACCCCAACCCCCCCCCCCCAAAAAATTACCCCCACAACCCCCCACCACCCCTACCCAACACCCACCACACACCCCACACAAACAAGAAAAACCCACTACACAACACCACCCCCACCACAAATAAGATGTACCAACCACACAAACCCCCTCCCCCCCCCCCCCCCCCCCCCCCCCCCCAACCCATATACCGGGTGTAAAAAGATCTGGGTACACCATGTGAGTCCCAGGTATTTTTAGCTTGTGTCTGTAAGTTTAATAATCATGACGTTGGATAATCCTCTAAAGAAGAGGCATCAAACCCAATTGTGCCACTAACCCCAAGTGGAATTTGGGTAAATGGGGTGACTAGGATTAGTAGAATCTAGTAAAGATGTGAGTAAGGTAAGAATTCGATCTGTGATCCTGTTTCCCTGGATGGGACACTACCACGGCTCTTAGATGGTTCTATCACCGCTCTACAACCTATGCTTTCTAGTCTCTGTCTTGACAGTTTGCGAAGATCGAGACAAACGGTACAATCTCAAATGTGAGAATTGGCATACCAAAGTGCATGATCCTACAAATCAACTACTAAAATTAACCGCTGTATTTGCCCTCTCACACCCAGGCAGAGTCAACCCTCCTTGGCTATGGAATATGGACCATCAATGAGCTTGTTAGACAAAAGTCAAATTTTGATAGAGTAAAAACAGAACGCGTGTATTATAACAGGTGGCCTATAGTCTACAACAAATCCATATACCCATATGGTCTGAAAAACATGAGGGCTTACAGTCAATGTGAGGATTGGACACAGGATTTTTTAAAACAAGGTTGTGAAAAATTTAAGAGGCTCGATGGACACCCATCATGTACCAAAAGGAAATTAGGGCTAAGAAGAGGCATGGCTTCCAGCGAACTAACTTTGTCGCCCAAGCAAAAGAAAAAATTAACAATAATACCATACTAGCTAGCTCAGTTGCAAAGAAAATCCCAACAAGCTCAACTATCCCACTGTGGAAAAATAAGATGCTTTCCTGAGTTAAAAATCTGATATTCCAGGCATTGAAGGTAAGGGAACACAGACAGAAACACAAAGAAAGTGTATAGCAACCAAGTATATTGACCAAAGATTTCCAGCGAAGCTTTGGACACATGCATATACTGATGGTTCGGCAACAAATGCAGTTGAAAATGGGGGTGCCGGCATCCTCATAAAATTAAAGAATAGAATTCACTCTATGGCAATTGCCACTGGAAAATACTGCAACAACTTCTGTGCTGAAGCAGAAGCCCTGAAACAGGCAGCTGAAACTCTTATTGAATGCAAAGCACAGGCAGAAAAAACAGATAGTAATCTTTTCAGATGCCCTCTCAATAATATCAGCGCTGAAGAGCCACCAAACTAAAGGATTGAAAGATCTGATAATCTCCCTTGAAAGACTGGCCGAATGCTTCAAGAAGTGCACTATCCAGTGGATACCAGCCCATTGCAACATACCAGGAAATGAAGAGGCAGATAGACTTGCTAAAGAAGGAGGTGCCTTACAGCAAAATGATATAGAGACAACTTACGCAACGGCAAAGACCACTATAAAGGCTACATTCAAGTCCAAATGGGAAAGAGAGCACCCGGGACATTTGAAAAATGACGCATATCATCAACTATCCAGAAAAGAACAGGTCATCATTTTTCGACTGCGCACTGGGCACAACAGATTGAGATACCATCTGTACCACAAATACAAAATTGGTGCAACAGATCTCTGCACCTGCGGTACCAGCCCGATGACAGTCGAACACCTGCTGCAGTACTGCCCAACCTACAGTAATGAACGGGGTAGCATATGGCAACAACCCACTTCTGTCAACGAAAAACTGTTTGGAGATGTCGGGAACCTTGAGTTGACTGCTGCCTTTATTAGAGTCATAAATGTGGAAGTCTGAAGGCGAACGAGGAAGAAGAAGAAGAAGAAGAAGAATTTCCCTTACTACCTGGCTGGAATGGGGACATCTTTTGTTTCTTGTGTTTTTGTGTGTGTATAGCCCTAAGATGGACGCTGATGTTCCAGTGAAGATAAAGAAAGAATATGGCTACTGCTCCTTCAGGCATGTCGTACAAGGCGACTAATTAAGGTTGTGCACGAGGCTGGGAACCTCATGATGTAAAACAAATTGTTACAGAAACCACCGCTACAACAGCACGTGATGCTTGGTCCAGGCTTCCTGCACAAGATGGCTACATGCTCCGGAAAGACTGCAAAGGAAAATGATTATGATCGCTACGATTTCCGGACAGTTAACGTCAATGCTCTGCTTTAAAGACGCGTCAACATGTGTGTGAAGTGGTGCAGCCAGTGCTATTTTTAATTTGGTCTGGACGGTTTGTCGTGAAATGGTGACAAAAATGATGGTCACAGGCTATGCTATTACACAATTATTAAAATTCATTCACACAACGTTCATTGCACGCATTGAAGTTACACAAAGTTTAATTCAGCAAGAGGATCAAGTCGTGCAATAGTCAAGTCCTACGAGTAACATCATATCCTACTAGCAATCAAGGCAATCATTATTATCTTCAAGACCGGACAGCAGTCAATAACCTGAAGCAGCTGAACACGGTCCATCAACCTTATAATAAATCCAAATCTTTTACAGACACTACATCCAATGTGCTCCATCAAGTGCTACACGTGAAATACGTACATTGCAGCAGTACTTGTACACTCTGAAATAAGACTTGCTACGCTTAACAGTCATTGCTCGTGATACTGAATGATCGTACAGTGGTGGACTCTGTGTATTATAAGGATGAGTGTTGATGACGCTTAAGTTATATTAGGAAAATAATTTCATTCAACAGGGAATTTCAGTTCTCATATTTAATTATGCACTACTCTTCATCCCACTTGTATAATTTCTTCAATAATCAACCTTTTTCCTTCTTACTAACCCTATGTGTGTATGTGTTTAACAAATAACAATTGTATGACCTTGTTGAACGTTAACGCATCTTTAAGTTAATATATCACTCGTGCTGTTCACCTAAAGGCACAATCCTGTTTGTAGGAGGTGGGGGTTGGGGGGGTTTCTTTGTCAAGATAACCCAATATCACTAAATATCTAGTCTAAATGAAACGGCGTGCAATAAACAATGACAACATCCGGTCAGCTTTTTTGGAAATGATCACCCATTAAATGAATACGCGTGTTTTGCAATCTGTTCGACGTCTCGTAAATACAGAAACAGCGCGCTTCGTACCTTGAAAGCTATACTGAACACCCATTAAAAGAGCACGCAAATCTTTCACATTTTTTTGTCCACAGACCATTGAGCTTAAGTCACGATATGTTTTACTATACAGACCATTGAGCTTAAGTCATATGTTTGACTACACAGACCATTAAGCTTAAGCCATGATATGTTTGAATTCACAGACCATTGAATTTAAGTCATGATATGTTTGACTACAAAGGCCATTGAGCTTAAATCATGATATGTTTGAATACACAGACCATTGAGCTTAAGTCATGATATGTTTGACTACAAAGACCATTGAGCTGAAGTCATGATATGTTTAAATACAAAGACCATTGAGCTGAAGTCATGTTTGACTACAAAGACCATTGAGCTTAAGTCATGATATGTTTGACTACAACAAAGACCATTGAGCTGAAGTCATGTTTGACTACAAAGACCATTGAGCTTAAGTCATGATATGTTTGACTACAACGACCATTGAGCTGAAGTCATGATATGTTTGATTACAAAGACCACTGAGCTTAAGTCATGATATGTTTGACTACAACGACCATTGAGCTGAAGTCATGTTTGACTACAAAGACCAAATCAAGTTGAAATGGAATAGAAAGGAATGACATAACCACATACACCAATGACATAACCACATACACCAATGACATAACCACATACACCAATGACATAACCACATACACCAATGACATAACCACATACACCAATGACATAACCACATACACCAATGACATAACCACATACACCAATGACATAACCACATACACCAATGACATAACCACATACACCAATGACATAACCACATACACCAATGACATAACAACATACACCAATGACATAACCACATACACCAATGACATAACCACATACACCAATGACATAACCACATACACCAATGACATAACCACATACACCAATGACATAACCACATACACCAATGACATAACCACATACACCAATGACATAACCACATACACCAATGACATAACCACATACACCAATGACATAACCACATACACCAATGACATAACCACATACACCAATGACATAACCACATACACCAATGACATAACCACACATACACCAATGACATAACCACACATACACCAATGACATAACCACACATACACCAACGACATAACCACATACACCAATGACATAACCACATACACCAATGACATAACCACATACACCAATGACATAACCACATACACCAATGACATAACCACATACACCAATGACATAACCACATACACCAATGACATAACCACATACACCAATGACATAACCACACATACACCAATGACATAACCACACATACACCAATGACATAACCACATACACCAATGACATAACCACATACACCAATGACATAACCACACATACACCAATGACATAACCACATGCACCAATGACATAACCACATACACCAATGACATA
The DNA here is from genome assembly GCA_024509875.1 of Oreohelix idahoensis. Taxonomy (NCBI): domain Eukaryota; kingdom Metazoa; phylum Mollusca; class Gastropoda; order Stylommatophora; family Oreohelicidae; genus Oreohelix; species Oreohelix idahoensis. The sequence continues at coordinate 309,199 of JAMPIV010004130.1, read as the reverse complement.
ACCACATACACCAATGACATAACCACATACACCAATGACATAACCACACATACACCAATGACATAACCACATACACCAATGACATAACCACATACACCAATGACATAACCACACACACCAATGACATAACTACACATACACCAATGACATAACCACATACACCAATGACATAACCACATACACCAATGACATAACCACATACACAAATGACATAACCACATACACCAATGACATAACCACACATACACCAATGACATAACCACATACACCAATGACATAACCACATACACCAATGACATAACCACATACACCAATGACATAACCACATACACCAATGACATAACCACACATACACCAATGACATAACCACATACACCAATGACATAACCACACATACACCAATGACATAACCACACATACACCAATGACATAACCACATACACCAATGACATAACCACACATACACCAATGACATAACCACATACACCAATGACATAACCACACATACACCAATGAATGCAGTCAGCAGACGTGCAGCTGAAACAGCACAACATAATTATTTCCCGTCACATGTTGGCTCGTTAGGGATGACTCCCCCCCTCCCCCAATCCCTCTTGGGTTATAACATCAGCTCTTCAGGATTGCTCAGATATCGCTATCTAGTAAAGAGAATTCGCCTTCTCCTCTGCTTCATCCCTGTCTCGACCAGCAATGCCTCTTTTCTTAACGAACCAGTTTCCGGAAACTGTATTAATATTTCATAGGTTATAATCACCTATTAAATTATGATACTGAGCAAGACCTACGTAACAACTGGATACTTCAGTGAGGAGAGAAATAAACGAACAATGTTGCATAGGAAACCTGCATTCAGTAACACACATCAGAATACAGAAGCAAATATGGTCGTTTGCCTAACTATGTGCTGAACCAACACTAATGATAGCTATCATTAACGGCGTTGTTCCAACACTATCAGAGCCATATCAAGACCTGTATTCATAATAAGCAACAAAATGATTGATGTAACTGGCTTTAATTATTATATACGAATTGTCTTACTGACCAGCATCCAGTCACAGAAGAACTCACACAAGTACTAATAGAAGGACTCCTAGAAGTACTTCACAAATATGAAAAAGGAGATACGGACAAGTAGATTGTAAAACATTTATACAGAAAGAGCAAATCAGAAACGATATGAGTCAAGAAAATAACAAGGCATTCAAGTCCTTGAAACTGTATTGTATCAACATATGCCAAGCGAACAAATGAAAAAAAAAAAAAGAAATCTTGGAAAAGGAAATTAATAGTGACAATTGACATTCATTAATAGAGACCCCAAGTAATCAATAGACTGTTAAAGCAGAATGAGATGGAACGCGACAGAACCAAACATAGAAATCCAAAACTCAGTGTAACAAACTAGGATATTATAACTGGTAAATATTTTACCAATTAATTAATAGACACGTTAATTAAAAGAACAGGCACACGGTTTTGTTTTTAACCGGATATTTTGCATGAATTATTAAATTTCACAAGGAATATTATTGACCAAGGCCTGAAACTAAGAGAGCAGTGCCATAAGATATTTCGCACTGCTCGTAGCAAGAAATCGACAGAGGTCTTTTCAGTGCAACACTTAAGAATGGTGAGCACACATTTTGTGTTTGAGGCCTGTATATTTAAAACGTAGCACTTTTTATTCATAAAAATATCTGTTGGTCCCATGTCTCAATGTTTTACTGTCAGTCAATTGGAAGCAAGTTGGGTATTTGAACATTTGCTGAGAAATAACTGACTCTGATAATGGTTCGCTTACCTTCTCCTCTTTAAACGCCTCAAAGAAATCCACAATATCAGCAGCTGTGCCAATAAACACTAGTAACAGCTGGGAGAGCTGGTCGTGGGTAAGCTTCCCTTTTGGCAAGATCCAACGACCCATGATGAGGATTAACAACAACAGCTGTTCTAAGAGTCGTATCCACTCATCCGACCTCAGATTTATGGGGATTTTAATCTGTATCTCGGCCTGCAAAAGACAGACTGTGTCTTAATTGAAAGCTTTTGGGAAAAAAATATATCCTCATGCCTATGAATGTGCGCATTCAAATAATGAACTTGTTAGAGCAGTGACAATTACAATAGTAACAAATACTGGGTAATTTTGCTGACAGAGGGATGTCGGTGACCATTTTAGATCACGAGCAGTTAGTTCGTGGTGAGTGTAGCCAGAAAGAAATATTACTATTTAAATGTGCTTAGCACCCATTCTCACATGTTCTCTCACATCAATACTAGCAATCAGAAACAAACATGAATGCAGCAGGCCAGATATTATAGAAGAAATAATATAGGTTAATACATTTCTACACACCGCAGGATACAGTGTCACATTAACATGAATATTAGCGCATGTTGGTATAGCAGGATATGAGCTTGTTGACAAGGAAGCTTAACGGGGAAGATTATAACAAAATACAAGTATGCCTAGAGAAATGTGAAATTAAGAGCACAAGCAATAAACAAAGAATGGATAATAGCATGTGACCAAAGCAAAAAAAAAAAAAAAAAAAAAAAAGGAAGACACTCACAGAAAGTCCTGAGAAAAAAAACCGTGCAAAAAAAGTCAAATACAAGATAAACCTAAAATACCAATTAATAAAAAATTGCTAAGGTTCAAGCTTGGAACTGGAGATTTCATGACAGAGGTACCCACATTCCGAAGAGCATCAAGAACCAAATACAAAATTAGACACTTTAGACTGCAAGAAATATGACCAGCACAGGAAGACATTAAGACATACTGCAATAACCACAAGGCAAAAATGAGCGTAGAAAATCTTATAGGCATTAAGACCCCACCAGAAATACGAAAGCTTTTAAAACACTATTTTACAAAACCAAAAGCTAACATATAAAAATATGGTTCCTAGCCAGTAGTTTATTGTGGTAGTTTTTCCCCAGAGTGACTATAAATAAATATTTAGAGTCACACATATACATTGGCAGCAGTATAGACACATCTGGAGCAGACAATCTTATCAAAATAAGAGTACACAGAGTAAGGGGAATTTTCATTGCATTGAAAATTAAATAGAAAAAAGAAATAAAATCCAACTCAAAAATCATAATTTTCAATTCAAATGTTAAGTCAGTCCTATTGTATGGAGCTGAAACATGGAGAAGAACAAACAACAATAACCAGAAAGATACGTATTTTAATCAATGGGGGTTTACGTAAAATAAAAATAATGAAATAGTGTGGCAAAATCACTAATGTGGGCCTGTTGACAAGAACCAGATGAGAAGAAGTCGCTGGCAATGGATAGGATACACATTGTGGGAACCTGCTGATATCATTACCAGACAGTCTTTGTTCTGGAATCTCCAGTGTAAAAGGGTGGCGAGAGACCTAAGAACACACACACACACACACACGCACGCATGCACGCACGCACGCACGCACGCACGCACGTGATGGCACGTGACAGGAAGACGTGGCAGAAGTTTGTTGGATTTATGGTGCTTGGGGAACTGAAGGGCGATGATGCTGATATATTACAGAGAGGCAGAAGAACGTGTTTAGGTAAGAGGAAAGAGGCAGAAAGAAAAGCTCATGTGATAGAAGTGAAAATTAGATAGTAATTTTTTTAATGGAAGAGAGAAGAAGAAAGGAGACATTTGTGATAGAAGAGATAGGTAGAAATGAGATTCTTTTTGAGGTAGAAGAGAGGGGTGGAGAGGAAAGCGTTTGGGATAGAAGAGGTAGGAATACTTTAGTATAGAAGAGAGAGGACGAAAAGAAGACTGTGATAAAAAGCACTTGGAGAGACTGAGAGAGAAGGGAAAAGTTGGTAGGACACAAACGAAGGCTTTGGAATAAAAGAGGAGGTAGAAAGGAAGACTTAAGGAAAGTAAATAGAGGCAGAAAGGAATAGTATGTGATATTAAGAGAGGCAGAGAGGAAGATTTTTGGATCATTAAAAAAAAGAAGATTAGACAGAAACAATTGTAGAAAGTTATGAGCTTTGGACACCCGTCCAAGCGTTCTCAAAAGCCGGTTAGGTATCTATGTAAATGTGGGAGGAAAACAAATCTCACCAGGAAAGTCTTACTTATCTTCTTGAGAAACTATCTTGCAAAGAAGCATCGAATCTTAAGGAACTGATATGGATCTTCTGTCCTGGTCATGCAGGGGTATGCGTCAATGAAAGAGCTGACAGACTAGCTTCAAGAGCACCCATATAAGGTGAATTGAACACGGATAAGAGAGAAATACTGAAGACAATTCACGATCGCTTATTTGATAATGACACTGCAATGGATGAATCGTCAAGGTTACGACTGCTGGAATTTGGCATCAAACGTAAGACCAGCAGGGATGGGCGTATGTGAGGACGCATCTGGCGTGTATACAACCAGTGCGCAACAGTCGATTCTGATTAACATTAACATTATCTTGCAAAATTAGCTGGTGCAAAGAGGCAAAAAAAAAAAAGAGTCAACAACGCCATTCGACAACCAGATCTAAAAATACCATCACCAACAACCCATAGATGAAGACACATACAAACCTAGATAAGTCCCCGTTCACTAGAAAGAAACTCACGGACGATGTTAATTGTATGACTCAGTACAAGTGTTGTAGTTGTCTAAGACGTTGAGATTGTATTTCTCTAATAGAGTGTCCGATTGGCAGAGTGGTTACAGCGATGGCCTATCGGGGCAAAGTTACCCTGTTCCGCGCTCGAAACCTGGTAACGTCATTGTTAACGATTTATTTGATGGAAGATACTGGTGGGGGTCATCAAGCAGATAAATGTTATTATTACTTTCGCTGATAAATGGCGATCAGCATAAGTCGGGCTTACGGATGGCCGATAGGTGTGTGACTATAGAAATATAACATACGTGAATGTGTATAGGTTCTTTTAGTGCGTACTCACACCACAGCAACGTAGAAGTCAGGAAATGTAAGACCTGGTAACGTTATACAGTTTATTGACGAGACGGTCACGTAGACATCATAGCAAGACAATTCACAGCATACTCATGAAGCAGCATGTGAGTAAATCCATAACAACGGTTGCATAAACCACCACAGCAAATCATGGGCATTAAGTACAAAATATCCATCAGGAAACATGAATCAGCAAAGAGGTGAATAGGCTGCAGGACATAGCAGCACATATTTCATCTCATAATAGTACAGCAAAAATATCATTCCAGTTCTCAATTGTCCATGACTTTGAATCAATATGAATACAATGCATTAACAAGCCAACGAGATCCGTGGCTTTGAATAACAAGTTCCCTGGGAGAAAACAACATTCTCTTCAACACACTATCTATCTGCAAAACAATCCATCACAGGAATATGAATATGGAATAATGGCCTGTACAATCCGTGGCCTCATGATATCTTCAATAAAGTACATTCTACAATTATCAAATATTCCTTTCACAAAAAGAATATATGCTGGAACACACTAGCAAAAATGGTAAAGTGTCCATTTTCAAGCTCTGCCAGCCAAATACTGTCACGAAAAATCCGCTGCTTAAAACAGCTCAGTAAAAATCATTCAATCGCAAACTCGCAGCTTTAGATGTGAGCTGAATTCATCCGCCTTTCCCCCCAAAACTAATTCATAGAATATTCGACCAGATTCTTTCCTATCTTTAAACAAGGTAACCACTGGTCCAGTAACAGTTTAAACATTACTCCGCCTTCCACCCCTCAACTAAGAGATTCTCTCATCACGCAGAGCGTGTTTACAAGCGTGTACAAAAAAACCGACCCGTATATTCCAGTCTTTAACACTTAACTCCCCTTAATTAAAGTATGACTTAACAGACTACACCGACCCCCGGGGGAAAAAATGAAATGATCATTTATTATTTTTTTTTTAAAATTACATCGAACAAAAAATTAAAAACAATTGAGGTCGATGCAATCATAGTATCCACACATAAGGATTACACTATGTTAAGCCATGTTAACAAAAAAGAACAAAAGAGGGATAGAAGTAAGTGTAAAGTAAACGAAAATGAAGTATAGAAAGATAATGAGATAAGGATACGAAGATCAACAAATTCAAAGAAATATGAAGTATATCAAGTATAGACTAGCTATGACATCATAAGTGAAAGTAAAAAGACCAGGTGAAGTACAAGAAGAATGAGCAGACAATGATATATCATGGTAAATAATAAGTTAAACAATGCATATTTATACCAAAAGACAAATAACTAGTCACCATTTAAAAAAAAACATAATGTGCATGATAACCAAATTAATAAACTTATAAAGTACCAATGATGAACTTATGATAGACATCAATTAATAATATCGCTATTCGTAGTTACCCCTAGCGTACAATCAAGCGCTGGGCAAAGAAAAAATACATCACAAAATCAGAAAAAACATTTTTTCATGTACTAATATCGCTATACATAGTTACCCCTAGCGCACAATCAAGCGCTTGGCACAGAAAAAATACATCACAACATCAGAAAAAACACCTTTTCCCAATGTACTAATACCGATATACATAGTTCTCCCTAGCGCACAATGAAGCGCTGGGCAAAGAAAAAATACATCACAATGTCAGAAAAAATTCCTTTTTTCTTGTCTACATTTTCTTTTAAAAAAAAACAATACCGAAATGTATCGCAATGACAAGTTAAGTGATAAATAGAATCATCATTACAATATCATACGATCAACGTTTATCAAAACACAGTAGTACAAGAACAATATGATAATGACATGGTACATTATCAGAATAGAGTCATATAAAAATAATATGGTAATGAAACGGTGCATAAAGATGACCGAACATACTGTCTTAACGAAGTTATATTATATCCTAATACAATACTATCTAATATACTATACTATACTAATATACAATATTATCTACTGTCCTAAATAAGTTACATAGAAAAGACAACTCAAGTAGTCTAGGACCATCCTATGCACCCGAAGATACCAAAAAACATCTAGAGTGGCGTCAAACTGCCGACTGGCTTCACTGGAACAGCAAATCTTGCGATATATCCCATAGGTTGAAGAGTAACAGCCCAATCAAACAATATAGCAGCTCTGACTCTCATCGCAAAGCCGTGGCTGTGAAAAGACACAAATGAAAAATCTCTGTTTGGTAAAGGTAAGATTTTATGACCGACAACAGTTAATTTTAATTTTAACCTATTAAATGTGGTCGTGTAAACTTCCGACCCCTGTATGATGTTAATCAAACCTTCCTCCGTTACACAAAAAAGGGTAACAGAGAAAGTAGCACAGTCTAAACTGGAATCATTAATTGTATAGGGCGATATAAGTGTTCGAGAAACATAGCAGTGTGCAATGATGTATGGAAAAGTCGTGAGTATACACATGATACCTATGTCAAAAGGCAAATCTAGAAGATGGTAATGATGACTAAGAGTGTCATAATGGCTGACAATATGAGATTTTGCGCAAGACAAAGGAAATGCAGTAGACAAAGGCGTACATCTTAAAGGCTGAACTGAAGTCATAGCCTGTGTACTGGGCAAAGAAAAAAGTAAGAAAGATATAATAAAGATGTAAAAGCATACAGTAGTAAACTTGGACCAACGTCGAAGTTTAAAAGGAAAGCAGAAAGTACGACAAAAAGTCGTAAAAGACGAAGATACCGAGCTAACCGGTCCAGCAAGAAAGCTAAAGAAACTCATAAGGTAAAGATATGTACTAACAATTAAGTTCGTACATGTAGCAGAGAAAACACTATTCATTGCGGTAAAGAAGTTGCAATCAACGTTACTGGATATAGATTCAGTCTTAGCGATAGAGTTAGTGTGTATATCAGACAAAACAGAAAGATCCTCTTCTATAATAGTAGTTAAATAAGAATCAGGGTTAAAGTTGCGACGTACTGAGGTATGTCGAACTGGGCTAAAAGAAGCTCCAACATTAGTATGATGAACAATCGTATCATCAATACTGCAAGATTGCACAAAATTAGCAGAATGTATTGCGTTAGCAGAATGTACTTGGTGATAAGATTTTGGCATAGTGGCGGTAGTAAGATTATGTTGCCGTTCCCAAGCAGCAATTTGTACCGGCGCACACACGTTTACACCATGTATCTGTCCGACAGTAAGGTCAGCGATAGGCGCTCTGAGCATACATGCGTGTATATAACCAGTAAAAATGGTGTGGCAATGTGGACTATGGCAGTCGGAAAAGTCTCAACTGTCCCACCAAATGTCACACATTTCACCATATTACCTGTAGCGCAGGATGGATGGACTAGAGACTGTCTAATCCCAACAGTCGTGCATCCAGAATCAAAGAGAACTGATACTGGATTATTATGCACAATTCTTTTATGTAGGGTAAGAGACCCTCTTCCGTCATGTGCAGACAAGGCAGGAAGAGTAGTCGGGAGAGGATGACCGCAACTCAAGGTAGTTATAGCTGTAGGTTGGAACAAAGTTGTGCACTCCGGGCACTGATATGCTCTCTCGAAATCGAAAGCAGAGCAAGCAGTAGCATTAGAGACACTATTATCATTGTTACCTTGATCATTAAAAAACTGGGGCTCTTGTTGAGCAGAGTTAGCATGGCGATGCGATCTATTATTTGGAGATCTACTGTCAATTCGCGATCTATCGCGACTATTATCTCTATTGGAACCATTGCTATTTCCTCTATTGAAATTATTGTTCTGATTTGAACCCCAGTTAGCATTGTTGCGATTACTATTTCCCCTTTGATCAAAATATCTATTCGATGGATTTTGTTGTCTTCGAGAAAAATTAATATATGGTTGATAATCTCTATTGTAGTTACTCCTTCCAAAATTTCCATGATTGTTGGAACCAAAATGTTGAGGACCGTTAAATTGTCTCCAGTTCCTTGAAGAAGGAGAATCACTACGTGATGGGCCCCCTTGGTTCTGTCCGAAATTACGATTATCTCTCCTACCAAAATTGCGCTCTGCACTTTGAGATCTACGTCGCAAATTAGGACCATATGGTATTGCAGAAGCCACGGGTAAACCTACTCTGACCTGAGAATGGCTAACAGTCACATTTGGGTGTGCAGTGACGTATTGGCGACAGTATTGTTCCATATCTTTCAAGTTTGTAGGCTTTCGCTCATGTAAGAAGGAAAGAAAAGACTCATTCACAGACGACATGACTTTGCCGCGAAGCAATAAGTCCATAAGGGCTTCATATGTGTGCTCAGTTTTAGAAAGTTCAATCCAACGTGAAAACGTTAGAGTATATTTGCTATGAACTCTGAAAAATCTACCCCAGTCTCCGGTAACAGAGTCTTAAAGCATAGACGATAACCATTTTCGTCAAGTTGGTATTTCTTCAATAATTCAGCCCTGGCTGTATCATAGTTATTTTTTGTCAGGCCCCTCCAATCTACTTACAACATTCATTGCATCACCCGTAAGTAGGTCCATACGTCGTGCACACTATTCCGACTTGTCTATTTTCTGAGATTCACATGAAAGTTCAAATCTATTTAGGTAAAATAAAATATCGTCAGAGGTAGGATTAAATTTAGGCAATTTGGGTCTATAAGAATGATTATTTGCCTTATTAGAAATTGTTTGATTGTCCGTCGCACTCTGTGTATTAATCCCATTCACTACCTTCATTTTCTTCAGCTCCATAGCTAACAACTTTTGCTCGTGGAGTCTAACATTTTCTTCAGCTTGCATCTGCAGCTTCTTCTCCTCCATTTGCATTTGCATTTGCTGTTGAATTTTTCTCTCTTCAGCCTCTAATTTCTGTTTTTCAATTTCCATTTGCTGTTGAATTTTTCTATCTTCAGCCTCTAATTTCTCCTTTTCAACCTCTAATTTCTGTTTCTTTTCTTCTGACTTCTGCGCCTTGGCATATTCGGCAAGTGCAAATTCTTTTACTTCCTCAGTAGTCTTACTAAGGGATTTCCCTTGCTCAATGAAGTAATCTAAAGTAGACATTATGCTGTATTTTACAAGATATGTAAGTAATGTAAATATCCAGGAGACACTCACTCTATCCAAACTTCGTGGGTGACAAGTCCTTGCTTAAGAACTTGTACAATTACCTTTAACTATTAATAATGTAATTAATTATCTGTATATTTATTATGCATTAAAATCTTGACAGTGCATGACAAAAATAGATAATACAAACAAGAGTGACAAAGACAAGATATAAAGCACAAATGACCACGTTCGCAGAATCAACTAAACCTGAAAGCAAAACCAAAGAAAAAATATTGCAAAGAATGCAATGACACTGCGAAAAGTAAGACAATACAAGCAACAATACAGTGTATAAACGAAAAAGTTGTATATTAATCAAAGATAGTAAGAGGAGGAAGACACTCACAAACAATTAATAAAAAACTAAGGTGCAGAGAAAAAATATAACGACAACAACACTGAGACGTTTCGCCACACCTAAACAATTACTGTCGTGAGGGACAAGTAACGGTCTGAACCTTGGCAAGGTTTTTAACCTTGAACCGGAATTGCCGCTCAATTGAAACTCACAATCTCGACCCTATAGAACGCTCATGAAGGCCCCGTGTGAACTGGGATATTCCCTTCATAAGTCACCGCTCCAACCGCCCACATAAACATGAAACATATAATAAATAACACGTGAAAGAATAAATAGATTATGCTCTGAGGAAGGCTCAATGTTACACCGAACAGTGGTACAGTTTACAAACAAACAAACCCCTTATCTTCAAAAGGACAAAAAATCCCAGCCTCCGCAGCAACAACAATGATGTAATTCAGGTATCATACAGTCTGAATAAATCCAATGGTGATCGGTACTGGAACTCCAAAGTGATAGCGGCTTTCAAAGGAAATTCGTGACATCGAGTGCTGAAATCCTAAGTTGGCGCACGAGAAGAAGGACTGGAACACTGCCACTCTTGACTTGAATAACTTGTGCATAAAAGTCAGTACTGACAACACTGTAAATCTAGCTGAATTGACATCCCAGTAAACTTCTGGACTGTTTATACCCCGAATCACTGGCGACCACTTCTGTTAAAGATTTATTTGATGGAAGATACTGGTGGGGGTCATCAAGCAGATAAATGTTATTATTACTTTCGCTGATAAATGGCGATCAGCATAAGTCGGGCTTACGGATGGCCGACAGGTGTGTGACTATGGAAATATAACATACGTGAATGTGTATAGGTTCTTTAAGTGTGTACTCACACCACAGCAACGTAGAAGTCAGGAAATGTAAGACCTGGCAACGTTATACAGTTTATTGACGAGACGGTCACGTAGACATCATAGCAAGACAATTCACAGCATACTCATGAAGCAACATGTGAGTAAATACATAACAACGGTTGCATAAACCACCACAGCAAATCATGGGCATTGAGTACAAAATATCCATCAGGAAACATGAATCAGCAAAGAGGTGAATAGGCTGCAGGACATAGCAGCACATATTTCATCTCATAATAGTACAGCAAAAATATCATTCCAGTTCTCAATTGTCCATGACTTTGAATCAATATGAATACAATGCATTAACAAGCCAACGAGATCCGTGGCTTTGAATAACAAGTCCCTGGGAGAAAACAACATTCTCTTCAACATACTATCTATCTGCAAAACAATCCATCACAGGAATATGAATATGGAATAATGGCCTGTACAATCCGTGGCCTCATGATATCTTCAATAAAGTACATTCTACAATTATCAAATATTCCTTTCACAAAACGAATATATGCTGGAACACACTAGCAAAAATGGTAAAGCGTCCATTTTCAATAAATAAATATGAAACAAATATAAAGGTATGTTATCAGGCACTCGCAGGAAATAAAGAAGTAGAACACCAGACAACAGAAAAACAACAGACATGAGTGGCTTACCCAGGATTTGAACACTGGACCTTCCGTGCGATAACCCCGCCTAGCCATGCAAGTAAATCACACTATCCTCCCTGCCATCTACGCATCATCAAAAAATGATGTTTCAATTGCAGGTCATCAGTGCGAACCACAATACACGACACCGGAAGTCCATCGTGAGCAGTTCAGCCTATTAATGACGCAATCACTTCTGTTGTTTCTCTATCCTGCAGTATAGGCCAATCCAACAAGACAAGGACCTTAATACTGTGTCCAGTAAATGGTAGTAGACTAGAACAGTGAGAACAGGACAGTGGGTAGGTTTGGTATTGTATAAACATTTATTACACATAAGGAAGGGAAACCCGAGGCCTATAAACAGTAAATTAATATGAAACAAATATAAAGGTATGTTATCAGGCACATACCAAGCTTCGTCTGTTTAATTCAAATGTTATCTCAGTGTTAACATACGGCTGTGAGAGTTGGAAAATAACAAAATCATTGGAGAACAAGCTGAATACATTCGAGAACAAATGTCTTAGAAAACTCATGAACATCAGTTGGAAAGAATTCAAGACTAATCGACAAATAAGAGAAGACTCTAGGCAGAAATATGTCTCCAACTATATAAGGAAAAGACGATGGTCATATATCGGTCATGTCCTACGAATGCAAAACAACAGAATACCACTACAGGCGCTCACTTGGGTTCCTGAGGGTAAGAGGAAAAAAGGAAGACCAAAAGAAACACTTAGAAGAACAATAATAAGAGAAGGAAGAACGTTGGGCCTAAATAATGTGCAAGAGCTAAGAGGAGTGGCGTCACAACGAACAACCTGGAGAGCACTGGTTTCTGCCTTATGCGCCGTGTTTGGTGCTTAAAGAATTATTATTATTATTATTATCAGGCACTCGCAGGAAATAAAGAAGTAGAACACCAGACAACAGAAAAACAACAGACATGAGTGGCTTACCCAGGATTTGAACACTGGACCTTCCGTGCGATAACCCCGCCTAGCCATGCAAGTAAATCACACTATCCTCCCTGCCATCTACGCATCATCAAAAAATGATGTTTCAATGGCAGGTCAACAGTGAAAAATCCGCTGCTTAAAACTGTTCAGTAAAAATCATTCAAGCGCAAACTCGCAGCTTGAGATGTGAGCTGAATTCATCCGCCTTTCCCCCCAAAACGAATTCATAGAATATTCGACCAGATTCTTTCCTATCTTTAAAACACAGTAACCACTGGTCCTGTAACAGTTTAAACATTACTCCGCCTTCCACCCCTCAACTAAGAAATTCTCTCATCACGCAGAGCGTGTTTACAAGCGTGTACAAAAAACCGACCCGTATATTCCAGTCTTTAACACTTAACTCCCCTTAATTAAAATATGACTTAACAGTCACTTTCCAGTCGTCCATGCTGTAAAAGGGTGCCTCATTCTGCTTTTGAGTTAGGGAAGGCAAAGACAGCTATGAAGAGACCTGATCAACCCACCTCAGAAGCCTGAACATAATGGTCTCTAACACTAAACTCCCTTACACAATTATCTGCTATTAGACTACCTTGACCTCTGCCTTAAGAATAACTGAAAAAATGTTTGAGTTAAACCCTATGACCTTATGATATAACATTGTTCGTAAAGGAAGGAAAGAAAAAATATACGTGTAAAGTATTTACCTTGAATTTTTTTGTTTTAAATTGATAATTAGTTTAACTACCACATGTCTACATTTGAAAATGTTTATTGAGGCTCCGTGTAACGAAAATGGTTCTCTATTTATATTCAATATTAAAGAAAGAATTATCCATTCCCACTATTATTTCAACTTATATTATTCCTCAAATGAACGTCAAGTAGAAAGCATCGTCTGAGCCTATTTATATCAGTACTAGCTGTCGGATCTAATCTATCCTTATTCCTGTGGTTTCTTGGATAATTCTAGAAAGGGCGTGACATTGATCTAGACCAGTGTTCTCAGCCTGTTTTTGACCATGCCCCCGCCCCCACCCCTTCTGAGCCTTATTTACCTCTGTGCCCCCCTCATAGTTGTAGTTAGCTAGAACAAAGGTATTTTACCATCTTACTGAGGTCCCCTAGAAATATCGCAGGGGGCTATATGACCCTCGTTGAGAACCACTGATCTAGACTCTGAACAGAGCATTCGCTCTGTATTCTCCTGTGTCACTCGCTTTCTCTAGAATCTCACATATAATGTTATCTCACATATAATTTTAAACATTTTAATATGAGCCGAAACGTCTATTTAGAAGATTTTCTTGAAATATTATTGAACTATCCATTCACTATCTTATTTATTATCTATCATCTATCTGCGACCTTCTTATAGCAGTGGCGTATCCTGGTAATGCGAGCTAGGCATGCTGCTACTTAAAATGAATATGTACGCCTACTATTTAACTTCTTCCCCTCTTAATTTAAAAACCAACTATATTCAATTACGCAACGATAGTTATTAGGGGTATATGTCAATTATCTCCGAAATACTAATTAACTTACAACTTGAAACTCACTGTCACTGTAATAATCTGCATTCCCGGCAACTAACAAAAATTAATCACAAAAAACACTGGACGGACACAATTTTTACAGCCCGAGAGCTGCAAGACCACCGCACGCATGTTCGTATTGTATTGACGTATCTGGCCATGACCCCGATCCACACAAACCAATCTTTAGACGTGAATCCGAAAGGTACCGCACGCATTGTGACGGAATTACCCGAGAAACTTCGGGCGATTGCAACCAACCAATAAAAACTGTACTATAAAACGCGTCTGGGAAACTGAAACTAGATATACTGTACTCGTAAATTCTATGCGGGAAAATCCGTTATCCTGATGCGTGCGGTCCGAAAGCAGAACTTTAGAAGAGAAATATTTTATAGAATAATAAATTAAATTTTTATTCTCCTTCGGGCATAGGTGTGCGCAGCACGCACAGCACACATAGAGAATACGCCACTGTCTTATAGTCATCTAAGGCGCCGCACACACCAAGAGCTAACTACTGTATTAATCAAACATCCAATAAAACAGCTAGCTTTTAATGAATGACGTACATCTCAGTAGTAAATAATTATATCTTTATCAGTAAATAACATCCAAACCAGTAATAGATGAGATCCTAGTCATAGGATAATATCATAAACAATTACGGACATTCTTTGTAATAAATGTCATCTAAAGGATAAAACACTCTAACCATAATTGACATCTGCAATAAATGACATCATAATCGGCATCACACATCTTGCAACGTAACAAATATACAGTTATTAACACAATAAGCAGGATCGTAAAATATAAAAAAAATCTTGGATTGGCAGGGGAGGAAAGAATATAAAAAAAACTGAGACCAGAGCCGGATTAAGAACTCCGCAAGCCCTAGGCTAATAAGATATTTTGGGTCCCCTCTCCAATCTTACTTACTTAGTCGTTCCCCTTCTACCGAGAGGTGTAGAGGTTTGGACGAGAGAGCGCCAGACTATCCTATCGGCTGTCTTCCTCCTTTCCTGGTTCCATTCTAGTCCTCGGTCCTTCAAAGATTGTCTAATGATGTCCTCCCAGTGGACTTTGTGTCGTCGTCCTGGGGGTCTGGATCCCTGGCTCTTTGTTTCCCATGCTTGTCGTGGTAGCCGATCTTCTCCCATTCTGCAGACATGGCCAAACCATCTTAGTTGGAACTGTTCTACTTGGGTCTGCAGGGGGTGGGATTTTAGGCCTTGACATATCGTCTGGTTGCGGACCATGTCTCTTCTTGTTATTTCAACCACCTTCCTCAGATACCTCATTTCTGAGGTTTGGATCTGGCTTTTGTGGGTCGTAGTCATTGCCCATGACTCGCATCCATATGTCAAGACTGGGACATAGGTGGAGCGGTATACAGCCATCTTCGTTTTCTTACCAACCTCTCTCTTGCCGAGGAATCCTCGATTTATGGCCTGAAAAAGTCTCCCAGCTGCTGCTTTTCGAGTGGCCAACTCTTCTTTGATACCTTCCTTTTGGTCTATAATATTTCCGAGATATTTAAAGTGGTCGACCTGCTCCAGGACCTGTTCTCCCAGCTTAATCTGATGTACTCTTTCTTCTCGTGATATCACCATGGATTTTGTTTTAGAGCTGATTATGACCATCCCTCTCTTCTCCAGCTCTTCCTTCCAGACTTGCAGGTTGGATTGGAGATGTGCCTCTGATTTAGCAACCAGGGCAACATCATCAGCACATGCCAGCTCTGAAATACATACCTGTCTCATCTTCCAGTACCCCACTGGATACTTTCTTGTTCTCTCCTTACATGCCTTGATAACATCGTCCATGAGAAGTATGAAAAGATAAGGTGGCAGGATATCACCTTCTCTTACACCAGTGGTGGTCCGGAACTCTCCTGACTTATGGTTTGCTGTCCTCACATAATTTCTGCAAGACTTGTAGAAGCTCTGTATAGCATGAATCAGAGAATGTTCTTCCTTACCAAACAGTCCCAAAGTTTGCTCCAGGGGACCCTGTCAAACGCCTTTTCCAGATCTATGAAACAAAGATGGATCTCACTCTTATACTCAAGAGACTTTTCACTCAGCTGTCTGAGTGTGAAGATTAGGTCTTGAGTGCTTCGGTTTGCTTGGAATCCGCACTGGATCTCATCCAATTGTGGCTCAGCTAGGCGTCGGAGTCTCTGCTCTAGGATTCTAGAGTAGATTTTACCAGGGACAATTAGAAGGGATATGCCTCTGTGGTTTCCACATTGTCGATTTTCACCTTTTTTGAAAATTGGTGTTATGATGGCAATCTCCCAATCCTTTGGTATGGTCTTGTTGCACCACGCTGCCTGTAGGACCCTTAAGATTAATAGGTCACCTGATGCTCCTATGTACTTAACCATTTCTGGTGTTATACCATCATGCCCTGCTGCTTTGCCCATCTTGATTTTCTCCAGTGCTGCCTTCAGTTCTTCCATCTTTATGTCATATTCTTCACCATTGGTTTCCTCTTCTGTGCTAGTGGTTATCATTTCTGATGCTTGACCTTGCTCACCATCAAGGAGTTCTGAGAAATATTCTTTCCATCTTTCCATTACTTCCTTCGAGGCAGTAAGCAATTTGCCTTGCTTGTCCTTTATAAATTTGAGAGGGCATTTTTTTTTCCTTCCTCATGTTCTTTAGGGTCTTATAGAACAATCTCTGATGTTCTTGCGCATCTTTTTCTAGCTTTTCTCCAAATTCTTCCTAGGACTTCTGTTTTGCTACTAGTACCTTGATCTTTGCTTCTGTTCTAAGTATCACATATTCTCTATATTTCTCTATTTGTCCTGCTGTCCTCTTTCTCTTGTTCCCATGTCGGACTTCACCACATGCTTCTGCAGCAGCTGTCTTTATGATGTCCTTGAATTTAAGCCAGAGGGTTTCCAAGTCATCAGGTTGTTCTTCTGTGTTTCTCACCTCTGTAGCAATAAGCCCCTGATATCTGATCTTAATTTCTGGCTCTCTCAGCTTGTAGGTCCTAATGCTCATTTCTCCTGCTCGTTTACTTGGTTTCTTGCGTGATGTTGAGCAGTTCCTAGGCTGAGCAACTCTTTCAGTTGTTCGTTTGATTGTTAGCAGGTAGTGATCACTTCCAATCTCTGGCCCCCTCCAGACTCTAGCATCCCGGACATATTTGAATGAGCTCCTCCTAACAATGGCATAGTCGATCACTGACTTCTCATTCTTTGTTGGTTCACATCTAGTGTATGCATGTATGCGCTTATGGGGGAACTTTGTGTTTTTAATAATCAGATTCTGCTCACTGCAGAATCTAAAGAGTCGCTTTCCATTGTCATTGAGAGTATCTTCTCCATATCTTCCGATAACTCCACCCCATCTAGCATGGTCATGTCCAACTCTGGCATTGAAATCTCCGAGCATGATAATTTCATCTAGGCAGTCATCCACTGACCTTTGAAGCAGCTCGAAGAATTCCTCCTTGACCTCTGCTCTCTCATCCTCATTTGGCCCATACACTATGACCAGGCTGACTATGGTTTCCCCTTCTTTTCATTTTACAACCATAATGCGCTCCGAGACAAAGTTCCATCCCTTGATATTATATTTCTGGTTTTTGGCCACAATGCAACCCACGCCCCCTTTAGCTCTTTCAGATGTGGGTACACCACTGTAGAGCAGCGTGTTGCCATCGAGATCCATGACTCCTTGTCCCCTTTTCTTTGTTTGCCGTTATAGTTAGGATTTTTAGTTTTGCTTTCCCCATCTCTTCCACCAGCTCCTCTTCTTTCCCATTTATACTTCTTGTGTTCCAAGTTCCATAAGTCGGAGTCCATAGTCCGTTCCAGTTCGTCGCCTTTAGAATCAGTCCGGTTTTCTCTCTTGTAGTTCGCGTAATCATGTTTTAAAGCAAACAGGTGATTGGCCTGTTGTGCCTTTGCATGGTGGAGGGGCTGCCTCCTTACGGCCTCCATGCAGGCCGCCCTCCTCCTTTTTCAGCCGGGCTTTGGACCAATCTTCCAAAAGGTATAACTATAAAAAACATTTAATGGATTTCAGTTAAATGTTTTTATTAATATAATATGTAAAATAAATAATAAATCCATACAAACATCAGAAAATCATAGAGAAATATTTAGAATAAAAGTTTTCTTGATTTTTGTATTGTTAACACATTAACTACCGAATTGAAAACACACTGTGGCCGAATTAAATTTTTTCCCATTTTCATCCTGTAGGTGTTTGCACAAAGTAAGCTGTAGTTTTCGTAATTATTTACATATTTTTATGAATTACACGTCATTTTAAAGATAAATGAATGTACTATTACAATAAACACCGGTTGTAACTCTAATAGAGGTTGTTGCTATTTAACGGCCCTCCGATGGCCGAGGACTTGCAATATTTTCACAATTATAACTGCTTGCTCTATCAAAATCACAATTTCAATCAATGTGCACACCGTTTTCACTCTTGTCCTCGTCACTAGATCTATCAGTCAATTGTTGAAACACGTTTCTATCCTATTCAGCCGTTAGACGGGATGTACACGCATTTTTTGTAGTCCTATCACTAGTTGCCACGGTAAACCGTTTTACACGATTTGGTAACTAACCCAAAACGCTGAAAAATATGAACATAATATCAATTTTCCAGTGTTCTACAACAACCATGCTTTGGGAATTTGTTTTCCGGTGGCAACTTAAAATCTCGAACCAGATTAGAGAGTGTTTCAGTACATTTTTCATTCGTTTTATTACTAATATTAGATTGGCGCTGTGAGCGGCTTGCGGTCCAAATGTGTTTATTTTGTGAGCCGCTGACAGCGGCTTGCTGTAGTTAATGTGTTAAATCTTTAGTTTTTTTTTTTCGATATTCAAACCTGGTGCTTTATTAATGATTTAATATAGCGTTTTTAACATGTTCACTACCTAGTTTTTAACATGTTCACTACCTATCATCACAAAATTTCAATTTAAAAAACCAAAATGCAAACTACAATAAGGATAAAATCTTCTTCTTCTTCTGCGTTCGTCCTGACAAGGACATTGGTTGCGTTTAAAGTTCTAATCAATCACGTTTGTTTAATAGTTTTGCCCCGTTATTTCAAGTTGAACATAATACCTAGTCAAAAGGTCCCTCGGTTCAAATATAACAATAAAAGATCTTGATGTGTCCACAAACAAACTGAAGAAGCCGAATCAAGGCTGGACACAGGAAGTATAAACATACAATTGAAAACTGGGCATTTGAAACAGAGAATTCAAACTAGTACTGATGAAAAATGGAAAGAAAATTGGTTTTACGTTAAAGACCATCACTGATTGAAAAATTACAAAACATAAATAAATAAAATAAAAAACAAATTAAAAAAGAAAAGATGCAAGTGGTTTGGGGGGGGGGGGGGGAGAGAATGAAGTTGGGAGAGGGTTCATGGATTACGCAGATATAATGCTGTAGCAGAAATGAAATATTTTATGATTGCTATTTTATGTTTCTTCTAAATATCCAATTAGCTTCATAACTTGTTCATGCCCTTCACGTTATCTTCAGATGAAGTCACATTTTTGATGAACTGGAAAAGTAAACTTGTGTTATTTGGAGATATTTATGTCATGTATCCGATATTTGGATCGGTGTATACACGCTTAAATGTTGAAATCGATACCTTCGTCATGGGAAAAAAATGGAAAGAAGAGAAAAGCGGAGAGTTCTGATAATCCAGTTTAGTTCATGCACCATTCAACCTATGAGACAAATAATTTTTGTTTTCTTTGTGTTCTTCCTGACACTTGGTCTCTGTGGATTTCAAACATCTGAGATTCAACTAAACACGCTGCGCCGCTGGGATATCATTGAATACAACATTACAAAAAAAAATAAGCTAGTAATGGAGAGCTTGTGTTGTTCTTTAGTTCCATCTAATTTGATTTCACAGAAGCTAAAATGTACGGTCTCCAGGTTATGTTTGATTGAACCACTCATTTGGCTGCTGAAGTAATGAAAGAAAAAGGCGTGTTGCCAGATCGCTACATTGACTCTTCGATGGGTCAGGAATGTCTACTACGAAAGTTAACGAACGTAAACTGATGACGGGTAACTTAAATTACCGACAGGTATTTAAAGTAACAGGTGAGAGTTATGTATAGAGTCTCGGTATCTCACAACATTAATTACATCACGCGTAATTTGTAAATACTTGTAAACGTACACTGCAGGTTGTCATAAAAACTGTCAACGAATTACATAAATAAATTAGATGAACTGTTACATTCCTCTGCATGCCTCTGTCTGCTAGAAAGCCAGAGACTTAGGCTAAAAATTCATTGATAGCTATGTTCAGGTATAATGTGTCGCTAGCATTATTCCTTTCCGTTCCTCGTGGAGTATAGGACCGCAATTGTTGCTCTCCGGCTTTTTTATGTTTGATCGTTTTCTTTGGCTCCGTACCTGAAGCTCCGATTAATTTATTTTGCTGTATTTTTGTCATTCTCCAAGATCTATTTCGCCTACTGACTCTTCTCTTACACTGTTGATGTCAGTAGAGAGGAATGTCTGCTTGTACTGATTGTTTTCTAAAATCATGTCTATACACAGCTTTCATCTTTTAATAGCCAGCGTTTGGAAGATTATTACAAGGTAAATATAATGTTATCAATAGAATCCTCAAGTCTTCGGGAACTGGTGTGGATCTATTGTCCTGGTCATGCAGGGGTACGTGGCAATGAGAGAACTGACAGACTGGCCTCGAGAGCACCCATAGTGGGGACACTGGACAAGGATAAGGGAGAGATACTAAGGGCAATCAATGATTGCCTGCTAGATAATGACACTCCAATGGATGAATCAACAAGGCTGAGACTGTTGGCGTTTGGCATCAAACGTGGGACTAACAGAAATTGACGTGAGAGAGGATGCATCCGTCGTATGTACAACCAGCGTGCTACAGGTACAATTAGCATTCAAACTCTTCGACATTTGCTGAGGGAGACTGAGCACCTATGGGTTTGACCGGATTGCAGTGAAGTCGATTCTGATCAACAATAACAGTAATGTTAAGAAGATTAATACAAGGTAAATATAATGTTAAGAAGATCAATACAAGGGAAATATAATGTTAAGAAGATTAATACAAGGTAAATATAATGTTAAGAAGGTTAATTGTCACACCCAAATATATTGTGCACTTATCATAACACAATATTAATACTTATAGGCTCGCTCGCTAGGAGCATGACCACAACATATAATGGCTGACAAAGAAAGATTAACACTTTCTACAGATACTTCCCTTTAATGAATAAATGCACACACTACCGCCACACACGGCTAACAAACATATAAAATACATATATCAATGCCAGAGAAAACTTGCATCAATAAATTTATCTACTAGCCTCATACAACACAATATGATGGCCATGTGCAAGCAATGCACTGATTACCGCTTACCATAGCGGTCGAAATCTATGACAATGAAAATACCCAAAACATAGAACACTTATAATCTGCGGTATCTAGGAAATGCCACTAGATAATACACACAAATCTAGAATTACACAATGTGATCCACTTAATCCGCAATAAGGCAAAACGTAGAATACACCTCTCATGGCACACTTCTCAGCAAGAATGCTGGCAAGGGAAAACATAGGTACGTCCTCACCCGGACGCGGCTAGGCGACTAATCCCTATCTTGGCGCCTAAAAATTCCCGCTTCCGCTAATCACATGACTTGCGTGTAGTTATCCCCAATGTTGCCAAAACTCAATGTTGCCAGTCTGATATTTCATCACTGCGAAATAGCGCCATGACATCCACCCCCCCCCCCCCAAGAAAGAAAACGTAGTTTTCTTCCACCGGAGGAGCTTCGCCCGACCCCTTTCGGAGTATGCGCGAACATATGCCATCATAGCATCTCCTCATCTGACTAGAGAATACCATAGTTCTCCACCACCATTGTCGTTCCTGCCTTCTCCACCTATCCTCAACACACAACCTGAGTATGACATAAGTTATCCAAGGTTCTGGCAGCCGTGAAAAACAACAGCGGCTGTCCCCCCTGGTCACCCAAAACACAGTGCATAATACATTTATATATACTCTGATATATTCACCCATAATAGTAGAAAAACTCATAACCTCAGCAGTCATTAGTAACATGGTGTAGATATACATTACATTCGATTATAGAGCACATTGCCTGTATGGCACCATGATACATCCATTACAAAGCCTGACATAATATAGCATCAACATGAACTTTAAACATTATAAAACATCTCTACTGTGGTTGCAATTCATTACTACCCACTATCACATGCAAATATCTCTCATCGGACACTCCAGTCCTTACACCTCCCTTATACAGTTGTATAGACAACTTCTATTTTATCAAACCAGAACTGGTGGCGTGGGTCAAACTCTACAGTTCTGTTCGCGTTAACTGAAACATCCTACTGGACGCGAACCCGATACCTAACCCTACTATTGCTGGACTATCAGCAGGTGGTTATGGAGCAACGACATGTGCTTCCACCTGACTGCATTACGCGCACCCTACCTATTCGCGAAAGTCACTCGTGGAACTTTAGTATTGTCCCGCAATGACAATACTTCCACGAACTTCACTGGCGCGACTTCATTAAACTCTCGTCTGAGTGTGCGCCCACTAGCACCCAGGGGAACATTACGAACCCAAACCGTGCGATCGCCAGCTATCGGGCCCTCGTATATGTTTCTACTGCTCCCATTCATGTCACTTGGCACATGCCGCGAACCACGTCTCAGATGTACCTTCTTGTACCTTCTCTGATCGTCCGCCTCGGAACTCTGGTGTTGCTGAGCCTCTGCACTATGCACTCCCCGTACATTGCCGACGATCAGATCGACAATTGGGTCCTCGAGGACAAATGCGTTTACTCTACCCGACAGGAACGGGGTGTCCACATTAATACACGCCTGGGGGAAAGACTCAACTTTGCCCCAAATGTAGTACATTTTACAGTTTTGCCTGTAAGGCAGGACTCGTCGATACACGACCAACGCACCCCAATTGTGATACACCCAGTGTCCCTCAATACGGAGACTGTTTTCTTCTCCACTATGCCCTTGTGGAGAGCTACCTTACCAGTCTCATGGACCGCCGACAGACATGGTGCCGCATGCCCGCAGTGTAGCACTATCTTCTCGTTCGTTGGAACAGAGGATGACACCCCACACAGTCCTCGCTATTGATAGTGTCCAACACAAACGCGGAATTCGCGTGTTCGATTAGGATAGGACACCTGTCAGCGCAATGATTATTGCCACCACAGTTGGTACACAGGTGGAGCGACTCAACGCGTGGACTCTTGTTGGGGCCTTTAGCTGGTGACGACCGCGCATCGGAGTCGGACGATCGACTCTCTGAGGAACCACTCCTCTGCTTGGGATGTTTTGTTTTATACCAAAATCGATCCTTGTCCCGCGACTCCTCGAAGCGTACCTGCTTTCGCGTTTGGCACTCTCCTCTGTCGCTATCACTTTTAAATTGTCGGTTATGCCAACTCGGCCGACCATTCCGATGGGATCGGAAGTTACTATAATTACCTCTACATGGTTGATAGGGACTGGAGGACCTATCGCGCCCCTACTCTTGGCACCTGTCTGCCTCGCCTGTCTGATTTTTCCATGGTTGGCTTTGTACTTTGCCGACACCAGCAACTAAGTCGTCTGACAGACCCGACTTCTGAATGGGTTTGCCCGTATGGGCCAGGACATAATGGTACCCCAATTGGGCCATTGAATCAATGTCTTTTGGCTGGCGCTCTTGGAAAAACGCCACCAACTCAGTTGAGCACGACGACAACACTTTGTCCCGTAGCACCAAGTCTAACAAGTCATCGTAGTCCTTATTTATCCCCATCCATCTCGATCCATCTATTAAGCAGAAGTTTAATCTTTGAGATAAAGTCCTCGAAGTCTTGGTCTGCACTTGGCATCGCGTTTCTAAAACGCGTCCGGTACCCGTCAGCCGTCAGACGGAACTTCCGGAGCAACCGTTCCTCTACTTTGTCGTAATCTGCCTTTCTTCTAACGGGAGGCTATAGAAAGTCTCCATCGCAGGCCCCACTAGCAGTGTAGATAACACTGATCTCTGTCGCCCTTCCAGGCCAAGCATTCGGCCTCGAACCTCTCGAGGAAAAAATCTAACCTGTCAGTGTTATCATTAAAATTAGACAGCCGCAGCCTAAAGGGGCGAAGAGACCCCCCGGGAGTCGAGTTCTGACCACTCGCACCCGCTTCTAATCTTTTTAATTGTATTTCCTTATCAGCTTCTACCTGCAGTCTGTTTTCCTCCGAAGCTAATCTCATTCTCTCTTTCTCTACTTCTAACTTTAACTCTCTCTGTTTCAAATCGTTAGCTTCTTTCATCTTCTGTTCTTGTAATTCTCTATCTTCTTTTATCTTCTTTTCTTGTAATTCGAACTCTCTTTTTTGAGCTCTAACTCTTCAACACGAGCATCTCTTAAGGCATTCTGGTTCTCTTTTGATTGGAATTCTGCCTTGGCATAATCATTTAGTTCTTTACCAGTGTACCCACATTGGATGCCTATCCGAATGAAACTCTCGAAGTCCATGATGTATCTTCACACCACTAAATACTATCTATGAATCTATTTCTTTTGCTATTGATTCTCACAATGCAGCTATTCAATAACCTAAACCAAAAACACCTCACTTATATCAACTGATACCTCTCTGCTACCCAGGTATGCCATAATGATATGAAATAGCAATATCCTTTCTCAATGTACACACATATGCATGTAAGTATAAACCACCTCACCTCTCAATGTATACACTTAATCCACTTTACCTCTTTTTGTATAAATATAATCCTACTTTGCCACTTGGCTACTGTCTCCTTACTTAGTCTCTGTGATACAACTAACAGACCGTTACTATAGTCGACAGTTGTATTTCAACAGCTGATCATACTTCTTGGTGCTATGACACCACTGTACCAAATTTGTCAATAAATCAGCTTTTATACCATAGTCTGTTATTGGCACCCACACTGGTGCTGTACTCTGACAATATATCCCTAAATAATATACTAAGTTATTCAAATGTTTACACTGGCAAAATGAACACTACACAGATGAAAAGACACACACCAAACACTACACTAAATCCCAGTCACGAGGAGTAAGATAATAGAGAAGATCAGAGCAGGACTAGACTGATATATACAACACGTGACTGACAACGAACGAAAACAAGGGATACCTGTAAACGTATTTTCAAGATTGCAAGAAGGAACGAGAGATCACACCACTTAAACACAACAAAAGAATTACTGAATGTACAAGACAATGTAAATACAAACCACACCGGTACACCTAACAACAACCGGGCTTGGAATGTTAAGTAGGGCAGTCACAGGAAACACTTCTGCCTTACTCCACCACTAAACATACGCAGCCGCACCCTAGAAAGAAGTCAGTCTAATCCAATCTTTTCCCACAAGTGAGAAAAGGAAGCATTAAACTCGCCACCCGTCCACCCTTAAACACACGAATATAATATAAAACACAGTAGATTAAACAACAACTACACTTAACAATGAAGTGCTGAGAGCTATCACTTTCTCTAACCACCACCTTAATCCCACAAATCAAAATAAACTAATTAACATATAAACAAAAATATTACTATAACATATAAAAGATTTATTATATATACCTTGTATAATAGTTGAGACCCCAAGAAATGGGAACTTATAGTGAAAGATCCCACCTACTAACAAACCCCATATAAAGATACAGACGGTTGTTTCTACCAAGAAAGCGAGAAAAAAAACACAAAACAAAAGGAAAGAAAAGCAACAACAAACCAATACACGACCTCAAGAAACAGACGTCGAAATAGAAGAAAGCTTGTTGCTAACCTAACACGACCCCGCCAAAACTGTCACACTACTCTAGAGGACCAGACTGAAAGATAAGTAGTATCAGGTGGATAGACAGAAAAGGAAATTTTGGAGGAAGAAACACAGGATTTAGAGGAAAAACAAGATAAATATAACAAATCATACAGAGATTAACAAACAAAAAACTTAACTGATGGTCCAGTGACGCTTAGCCACGAAGCTCCTCAGCACCGATGATGAAGATGAAGACGAAACTAACAAGTCTCCACACACTTGAAATATCGAAAATGAAAGTAATGTTCCACCCGGTGCTACCACAGCACTGTCCACCACAAAATCAGGATCGTAAATCCAATAGTGTTCAGAAAATCAGACTACACAAGTCTATGTGCCAGACAATAACGTTCATGATATTAATGTTCTTTGGCACTGTAATGCGTCTAATGAGTAAAGTTCAATACTTCGTGTCTTCAGAACGACAGGAACTCACCAGTCTTCCCACTTGAGCACAGGACCCTCAGATCAGCAGACCTCGGTAACCGGCATCCCTTCAAGCGGTATCATGGTCACGACAGAGCATGGGAAGGCTCCCACTGGAACGGGACATCAATATGGCTTGAAAACGACAGACCTTCGCAGGAACGCAGGAAATAAAGGTCCCCGGGTAGGTCTGATCAGTTCGAACAATGGCACTATAGCTGATTGGCTACATGCTCACACAGGTCCAAACAAGAGGAGTTCCACATATCCCGAGATACCTCTGCCACTATTGACCTTCTTACAATCCACCAATTTCGACAATCTAACTTCCCTCCTGACACAGTGTGTCACTTGGGCCAAACTATACCAAACTTGACAATCTATATCCCGCCTGACACCATTAGTTACTTGGGCTAATCTATACCAAACAATAATGACATCTTAATCTCCGCTGCTTTACCTCGATCAATATCACTAAGCCACAAAGTATACCTTTCAATACCTCAAACTGAAACGCCAGAAGCCAGCTCCACCTTTATTCTATTACTTTTGACACATCTTCCAACACTACTTTCCAACCTAGCATCACAATTACCTTGCAACACAGTGTCGAACACAATAACTGACAAATATTCTCAGAGCTGAACATACCAATTTTTACTGAGAAGCTGTGACCTGTTCCCTAACTAGGTCAGCTACCGTTAACGAGGTCACCCGACCGTAACAGCTCACTGCACAATAGCTAACCAAAACCCAGCACACTAGCGTGAACACTGTCGTAAACACCAGGCATAAACACAAAACCACTATTACTTTAAATCAATCTGTGTGCATACTTTCTAGCCTTTCTAATGAAAGTGAAGGCACTACGGCCTTTTGGCTCACAAAAGCCGGATGCAGCCCTTAGCTGTCCAATATAATATTGTATAATGTTGGCCCCACGCCCTCTAAATAATCGGACCAGAGCTCCTCAGTTGTCACACCCAAATATATTGTGGATTAATCATAACACAATATTAATACTTATAGGCTCGCTCGCTAGGAGCATGACCACAACATATAATGGCTGACAAAGAAAGATTAACACTTTCTACAGATACTTCCCTTTAATGAATAAATGCACACACTACCGCCACACACGGCTGACAAACATATGAAATACATATATCAATGCCAGAGAAAACGTGCCTCAATAAATTTATCTACTAGCCTCATACAACACAATATGATGGCCATGTGCAAGCAATGCACTGATTACCGCTCACCATAGCGGCCGAAATCTACGACAATGAAAATACCCAAAACATAGAACACTTGTAATCTGCGGTATCTAGGAAATGCCACTAGATAATACATAAAAAACTAGAATTACACAATATGATCCACTTAATCCGCAATTAGGCAAAACTTAGAATACACCTCTCATGGCACACTTCTCAGCAAGAATGCTGGCAAGGGAAATTATAGGTACGTCCTCACACGGACGCGGCTAGACGACTAATCCAGTCTGATATTTCACCACTGCGAAATAGCGCCGTGACATCCATACAAGGGAAACATAATATTCAGACGATTATACAAGATAAGTATAAAGTTAAGATGTGTCACGGGTTGCCTTCCCTTTACATTGCAGTGATGGTCCAACAATGGCCAAAACCTAGAGTATCTAGTGTGGGTCTTCAAAAGTATCTACTTTCGCACAAAATTACTCTTGGCAGTGATACAGATAGAAGGATGATGTTGCTTCTACCTCAAGGGAGTTTTCACAAGATATGTTAGAAGTCAAGAACAATGCTGAATGTGTCTTAGCAATGTTAACTTTTATCTGCCCGAAAACATTTGTGAAGAGGTATTATATAATTTAATTTAGCTCGTACAAGACACCAACTGAATTAACAGTGAAATGTTCCTTATTATTTGGCTCTATAGATATAAATATTGATATATTAAAGATACTGATTCATACTTGTATACTCCTATCTATAATAACTGAATTAACTATGAATTTGTAAAATAACATATAGCAAATGTAATGATCAATTAGTATGTAACATTTAAAAATAAAAAAGTTTATGTTTAGATGAGATGCAGACAAATTTGATTATCGTCATCGATACTTGATGGAAGATGAGTGTTCGTTGCTGTGGCATGTTTAATAAGCACTTAGCTGAAAATCGGTGAGCCCTGCTACTGTTGTTCGTCAATTCATCTCTCTGTGAAAAGGGGCACGTCCCGAGCGAAGGGCATAGGGGGTAACCTCTCCTGATGTCAGTGCAGAGTATCTTCACAGGCCCGTCAGATGTAGCCGTCCAATGCAATGTCGACAATCAGTTTTCTGAATCACAGACTCGTAGCATGAACTTTAGAGAAAATAAAAAGAACAAATGCCTCTGCTAAGTCTTCATTTTTCTAACATTAAAGAGGCGCCTTCTCCGCTGTCTGTCCACCCAGTTTTTGTCCTCTCTGAGTATATGCAGCATAACTCAGGGAATATGATGCGAAATCACTTTCATCTTTTAAGTAATTTAACGGAAAATGAGATGGACACTGGCGAATGCATTTGGCTTGTGCCTGAATGAACATGATTAAGTTTACATATAACGCACAAAATGATAATATAAACTATGCACATGCTGATGTAATCATCACTCACTCCCTGCTCCACTCGGAGTCTGGGGTTACCTCTGCTTTTGGTTCCCTGTGAGAATTAGCAGGAAGCAATCACCAGCGCTTGCTGTGGTTGTTTATGAATATAATCTTTTCATATACTGATTTTGCCAGCCTCGTATGGACTTTTATAGCCACTAGCAAGTACAAACATGTCAGATTAAAAGTGTAACATTTATGTTATAACTTACCCCAAACTAGTTGGGAACTACTTTTCTTGCTCAGTAGAATAGTCTTGGCAACTTGATAAAGATGCATCGAACACGCGTCATGGGTATTATTTCTAGTTATAGTCCCTCTGTGACTTTTTGTACGTTCTGTTGGAGTCCAGTTTCCGTATTAACAGGTAAATCTTCCATGCTGTAGTGTTCAGAAGGAGTTCCGATATATGCTTTGTCCGGTCCAATAAGGTCAGAATCCTAATTCTCTTCTTTCCTGGTTTCAGTCCGAGCTGTCTGTTTGACGATTTTGGAATGCAGTGTGTTTTGGCCTCCAAATTTGCTAGGTTATATTGCAGTTTTCCTCCCCACGCTTCAATCTTGCATTTCCGACAAAACGTCAAATCAGAATAAATGTTTATTTCTGATTCTCATATGATCCAATCCATGAGCAGAATGTAGTGGGTCGGGGTTGTCAGTTATTTACTTTCCCCCGCATGTTTTAAAATATCATTTTAAAATTTAAACACCAACCTCTTCTCCCATATATCGCCCGACTTCTTCCGTTCTCTTTAGTAACCTTGCAAATTACCATTTGTCATCGCTAATTTGTCTACCCAGACGGGGTTCTCTGTAATAATCACACAGACAATGTCTGAACGGAAGGTATTAACCAATTATCACCTGTACTTTCCTGGGTCCTAGGAGGATAAGCCACGACATATCGCTGCATCCAGATATTTACCCCCAGACAACATCTGTATTTCCTTTTGTAGTATCCGCCCAAGTGTCTGAACGCGTCTGTAGTGAACAATGCGCCTAGACGGTCGTTCGTGTCTGACGGGAAAAGATTACTTAGAAAGTCACCAATACTTTCCATTGACCGTATGAAGTGAGTCAATCTGGTTTAACAAGTTAAGCGATTACAATTAATTCTTAAGGATCGTCATTTAGCCGTGAAATGACACTATTGCAATAAGAACAGAGGTTAACAAATCTATCGCCGATGGGGGTAGGTTTATGTGCGAAAAATGAAGAAATAAATTGAGAAATTAGGAGAGAAAGAAGGGGAGTAAAAGGACACAACTAAATGTTGTCACAAGAAGATTAATACAAGCTAAATATAATTTTAAGAAGATTAATACAAGGTAAATATAATTTTAAGAAGATTAATACAAGGTAAATATAATTTTAAGAAGATTAATACAAGGTAAATATAGTATGAAGAACATTAATACAAGGTAAATACAATGTTAAGAAGATTAATATAAGGTAAGTATAATGTTAAGAAGATTAATACAAGGTAAATATAATGTTAAGAAGATTAATACACAGACAACTTTAGGATAATATTAGACTCTTGGACCAAAAATGTAAGAGGAATAGCTGATTTTACAAACGTGTTTTAAGGTTAACGTAGGAATGTGCACTACTGTACCTGCTACTTAACTTCGGTATGGATAGATAACACCAGAAGCCAATCCAGAATCGGACATCAACAAATAAATTACCGTTTGCAGATGACCAAAGACAGACGTTAAAAGATTCAAAAAGAACCAAAACGTTCTCAATATATCATGAGAGATACAAATGTGAAAATAAACACATCTAAAACTGATGCAACAGAAATTCAAGCACACGTAAAAATAGTACACGATCAAACATGTCAAAGAGTTCAAGTACCTTGGAAATATGTTCAGAAATGAATGGATAAAGAAATATAAACATAATGTCTTAAGTCTAAACGCAGTTGTTTACAAACTGACTTTTCTGTGCAGGTGCCCATTCAATTCTGTTGACTCAAAGCAACAGCGGATACATAGCATTTTCATATCAAAACATTGCTATGAGTGTCAGAGGTGGGTCCAGTCTAAGCTATGGCAGACAACGATAACAACATGTGCGATAGAACATGTGGACTAACTTACAACTATCAGCGTAGGAGATAAATGACAAACGAGAAAGTTGTTTGTCAAAAACACACAAGCGTAAGCAGATGCATACATTACCATGCATCAGTTACATAGAGACACAATCATAAAATGGTATGGATAACTTAGCAGAAAGCAGTCAAATCAGCTACTATCACGAGCCTTTAGAGGCATGGCAGAGGGAAGGATTAAAGGAAGCTGGATAGACAACGTTAAAGCAACCGTGAGAAAAGTTCTTTCTCCTGACTATCATACTGCACTCTCCATTCACATTTGTGAAACTATATCTGTCTATAAATGCATGTCTAAGTTCACACTGTGCTTCATGAGAACGCTGCCCCCAATAAGACTGTGCGTGGCGCTCCTATACGAACCTTCCCAGTTCAAATAATGCAGAGCTGTGTGTGTCGTTTCGGACGGCGTCTTTTGGCAAAGAAGTAGAAGCAGTGGCTGCGCCATCGCCACCGCCGCACAATGACCCCCATTACATGGTGGAGAACCATCCTGCTCGTGGCATTGCACACACGCCAATTAATGGGTCTGGTGTGACCTTGTGACCTCCACCAGCTGCGCCTGCTGAGTCGGGGAAGTTCTCTGGGGTTGCAAGAAAGCCCAAAACCAATACCCCAAATTTTGTTGCAAGGGTAAAAGAGTGAATAACTCGAACCTGTGGGGATCGGAACAAACATATATGTCTACTGTCAAGCATTTCACTCGCAATTTAATAGCCCTCAGTCATCTTCTTCAAGCACCTCACGATAGTAGGATAAAGTGTTATTACATCCAGCCATCTAGTAGGAGGATAAAGTGTTATTACATCTAGCCATCTAGTAGGAGGATAAAGTGTTATTACATCTAGCCATCTAGTAGGGAGCATAAAGTGTTATTATATCTAGCCATTCAGTAGGAGGATTAAGCATTATTACACCTAGCCATCTAGTAGGAGGTGACGAGAGGTTATTTAGTGTGTCAGATAAGGGACAATCAGGCGTATCAGATGATACCAGAATAGTGCCAGATAAGACACTGGTCTTAAAAGAAATACCCCACTCTCTGAAAAGAGTAATGGTGTATCGAGGTCAAAGGTTAAAGTCAGGCTGTATAGATTACTGGGTGAGATGGTAATGTGCAATCCCAGTCATCCATGATGCGTCCTCTCGCATAGACCAACCTAAGACTATGGCTTATCTAGGGGTAATTAATTATCAAAACAAGTAACTTGATCCAACGTAAAGGATTTACTCAAAACAGATACAATTAGTACTTTTATTTATGTACAGTATCTTTTTTGATCTTCTTTTGAAAATTCAAAATAGAATTTATAATCAATTCAAAAGAAAAAGATGGTTCATTTACACTATATATATATATATGTGTGTGTACGGATTTCCTACATCTTAGGCTTATATTACTCATTTGAATGAGCTCTATCAATTGAGATATCTAACTTAGTTTATCCGACCTTTCACTGGAGCAGCCGAAACAGGGAAAAACACAACAAGGTTCATGCTCCACTGTCTTCTTTTCACAGTAACTTCTGCTCTACACCACATCTAGTGAAATTATAGATATCTGTCTAAAGCTGATGATCCCTATTATCAAACCTAGTCCTTCTTTAACAAGGTACTCCATGTATATTCACATACTGCCTTCCGAAATATTTCCATCATTCTGCACTTTCGCTGTCTCCGTGTTGAATAGCCTAACATATACCCGACACTACGTGTACCAAGCTGGCGTTTCATTGGCCAGTTACTTCCACGGGTGTTGCACGGTGTATAATTTTCAATGATTGCCGAGATATGGTTCAGACTTCACTACATGGAGGATAAAGTGTTATTACATCTAGCCATCTGGTAGGGAGCATAAAGTGTTATTATATCTAGCCATCTAGTAGAAGGTAAAGTGTTGGTACATCTAGCCATCTAAGTCGTGAGCACAAAATGTTATTACATCAAACCATCCAGTAGGAAGCATTATGTGTTATTACATCTACCCATGTAGTAGGGAGCATAACGTATTATTACATCTAGCCATCTGGTAGGGAGCATAAAGTGTTATTATATCTAGCCATCTAGTAGAAGGTAAAGTGTTAGTACATCTAGCCATCTAAGTCGTGAGCACAAAATGTTATTACATCAAACCATCCAGTAGGAAGCATTATGTGTTATTACATCTACCCATGTAGTAGGGAGCATAACGTATTATTACATCTAGCCATCTTGTAGGGAGCATAACGTGTTATTACATCTAGTTATCTAGTAGGGAGGATGTCTCAAATCCATCAGCTGGTGAAAGCGAGAAGTTTGGATATGGCATTCTTGGTGAGTGTGACGTTGTCTCATGAATCTGCAGCTGTGGTCCACAAAATTGTGGCCAGTAGGCGAGAGTAAAGGACAGTTCAGAAAAATATATAACACATTTACACAAGAAATATTCATAAGAAAAAACGAGTGTATTTCTATACAACTATTTCTAATGGATAAAGGAACGGAAAGTGTAAATAGCTTGAAATGTTTACAAAAAGCCGTACACGGTTTTGTCCAGCCACCTATCCTCAGAAGAGATATATCTTCTTCTTCTTCTTCTTCGTTCGCCCTGAAAAGGACGGTGGTTGCGTTGTGTCTGTTTACAACGTAGCTGTGATATCTGCACCTTTCGGTCGACACATCCGACTTCTGCACGGCATTTTTTAGGACCGGATTTGCCTTCCCATTGCGATCCGTGCTCGCTCAGCCAGCCTGCATTGCTGCATACTGTTTCCAGGACCACCACGTGGAGGTGGAGCACGGTCTTGACCAGCTCTGGTTCGCTGGTCCTGACGCAGGCAGTCAAGCTATGAGTCGCTGACTGCGGTCTCTATTGCTGCGTCTTGAGGTCCCAGAAGAGATATATAATAGTAAAGACAACTGGCTCGATAGACGGTGAGTGTCTTCCTGAAAAAAAATGTCTTCCAGAAAATACGATTTACAGAAACTATGCGCTGCAGAGTTTTCCTATTCACTGGTGGATTTATCAAAACGTCCACTGTATGGCTAGTGATATTTATTTGTCTATCAATAATATCCTAGCACTAGGGCTGAAATTTGTTTCCTTTTACGTCATTGCAAATTTTAATATACATTACATTTTAATCACCATCGGTCTGCGTTTTTAAAATGATTTTCCAGGTGATTTGTTGCGACCTAATCACGTCTGGAGCTCTTTGTTTCAAAGTGTGATTTTTCGCTGCATCAATTTGTCAAGTTTAAATACTGTACGTCAAAGGTTTAATTCTAATCTAATTTTATAGCTGATTGATAAAGAGACGACAAATATTCTCTTGCTACAATGTGCAATCAGCTGGTCCGAAAGTTTGTTGGCCATGAGGTAGATAAACGTTATGGATTCCTTTTGTGAGGGTAAAGAAACCTAAATAAATTTGAATGACGTGCTATATCCAACGTCAATGTCAAAAGGAGATATATTTGGCAGGACCATTGGCCCGGCCAGGCATGATCGTAGGAATTCTGATGAAATTACTTCACAAAAATGTACCAAAAGATAGAAAATAAGAAAAAGAACAACAGATTGAATGAAGGCAACGGAAGACTAGAAAACGACGTCAAGACAAAACAATGGACTTCATTTTGAGATATTGAAATGCGACATCTTATATTGTACTGTATTATCATACTTTCGTTTATGTCATGTCATTCCAATTGCTATCTAACTATCTGTCTCAATATGTCACTCTCTCTCTTTCTCACTCCCCCCCCCCCTTCCCTCTTCCTCTCTCTCTCCTTTCCTCCATTCCCTTAATATGTCCTTAAAACAAGATTCAAAGTGTTCTAAGAACAATTTTGAGACACGGAGAAAATTGGATTTTGTTTGACATTACTCACAACACTTGTGTTGCCTGTTGTCTCAGGCGGACAGACAAGAAACGAAAAAGAAATATTACTCCTAGAAAGTGTCCAAGAGATGCGCTAAGTCCTTCCGTTTCGTTGCTCAATTCCTTCATAGTGCTGTTGCTGGATAAAAGCTTTTTCTCCAGTTCGTGGAGCTTCAGGAACCAGATAGTTGGCACGATACACATCAGATAGATGAAGACGCTAGGGCAGAACCTGGAAATACATTGACGAAAGAAATAACATACAGAATCGTTGTCTTAAAGCTATTTGTAACGCGGTCAGACTCTCAAACATAATAGGCATGCACTTAATAATTCAACCTGGCTCTACCTAGTATTAAAGAAAAATTAAAATAAAGAAGGAAAATTATAAAGTAGATAAAAAAATCAGGTGTAACGTTGGGGCTACACAGAAAAACAGTGTATGTCTGACTGTGTGTGAACACAGTTATAGTAATGTGTCAAGCCGGCCGTTTGTATAAACTGTGCAGAACTTGATTGTTGAACTGATGCTTGTAATTGTTAAGTGTATGTCAAACCTTTTGAGTAAATAAAACAGAAGTTGAGTGGTGAGATGAGTAAGTAACAGTTTAAGTCTTTTTCTGTCCATACTAATATTTGATTTATTGTTGCCAACCTCACAAACGTCAACTCACAGCATCAACTTCCACAACGGTAACAACATTACAAATTGGGGCAAAAGCAGATAACACTATGTTTTACGCATAACGCGTAATAGACTCATCACAGTAGCCAAGAGACGACAACTTTGCCAAAGGAGAACAAAATCGTCACCACCTTATGCCAGACGACCACATTTAATTTTATTAGGTATAATGTCATCACATTTACTGGCCAACCATCATAATTCAAACAGTAGATGAACTGTACCATTTCTTTTAAACTGAAGACAGTGACAAAGATATTATATTTTTAGCTCTTTGCACTACAAAAGGAAGTATACGAGACCACATCAGCCGTCACATTACAGAGCTCCCTGAGGAGATGTGAACACATTTTAAACAACATCCCACTATTATACACGTGTGTATTCAAGATAATTGCCACTCAGGAAAGATATTTATAGAAATTATACAACAAGACAACACAATCACTTCAATGTCTGGAGACAGATTACTTAATTTGGTGGAAGAAACTTTCATAAACAAAAACGTTAATAAGAGACTTAAATGTTCAGAAAGAACATCTTCAGATTGTCATTCAAGATCCGTCAAATAGACACAATAAAAAGACATTGATAAGACAAAGCTGAAATCACCAACAAAGTTAGCAAACCAACAAAGATAAAATTCAGACCATTAGAAACCTGTGATCCTACTCGTAGGTAAATTAATATTAGACAAACATAAAGGTATGTTTTCAGGCACTCGTAAGAAATAAAGAAGTAGAACACTTAGACAACAGGAAAACAACAGACATGAGTGGCTTACCCAGGGTTTGAACCCCGTACCTTCCGTACGACAACACCGCCTAGCTATACAAGCGAATCACACTAACCTCACGGCCAGCTAGGCATCCCCAAAAAAGGATGCTTTACTGACCGGTCATCAGTGCGAAACACAAGACAACACCGGAAGTTTACAATGGGCACCTCAGCCTATTAATGACAGTATCAAGGTCTTTGTCTTGTTTGGACTGACATATACTGCAGAATAGAGGAACAACAGAAGTGATTGCGTCATTTATAGGCTGAGGTGCCCATTGTAAACTTCCGGTGTTGTCTTGTGTTTCGCACTGATGACCGGTCAGTAAAGCATCCTTTTTTGGGGATGCCTAGGTGGCCGTGAGGTTAGTGTAATTCGCTTGTATAGCTAGGCGGTGTTGTCGTACGGAAGGTACGGGGTTCAAACCCTGGGTAAGCCACTCATGTCTGTTGTTTTTCTGTTGTCTAGTGTTCTACTTCTTTATTTCTTACGAGTGCCTGAAAACATACCTTTATGTTTGTCTAATATTAATTTACTGTTTACAGGCCTCGGGTTTCCCTTCCTTATGTGTTATTAATACTCGTAGGTAACTCCGACTTTAGAAAAGTAGGTTTTCTGATCGATTATATTGGATATTACTGCCGCTTTGTTTCAGACTTTTCTACCCTGGGTCAAAACATTGATTAGCTTACACAGAAACACGCCATGTTCTTGTTATCTCAAGAGATTCAGCGTGCGTTTGAAGACCGAAAGAAATGATTGACAACCAAACTATTGTTGGTGCATCCTGATTTGGGTAGACACCTCATTTAATGAAGAGATGCATCGGGCAATAACGTTAGGGAGGCATGATGTTGCAACCTGCCAAGGAGAGAGAAATAAAGATAATGTTAGGAAGGAAGAAGAAAAGATCAATTTATTGTCTCTCACATAAGCTTAGCAGTTTGCAACAACAACAACAAAAAAAAAAATGAAGGTGGTAATAGACAAAGAATGTCTTACGAAACATTATACAGTGAAAAGCTACGAATGTATTTACTATTGATAATGCTGATTGTCAACTGAAGGAATATTTAGAAATAAGTAAACAACTGGCAATAAGAAGGTCTAGAGCTTTTAGTTTTTTTCCGAGCCATATTGTCCTGTACCATCCGATCAACTTCTTTTTACGCTTCTTTCTTTTGTTTTTTTTAAAGGTCGATCTGTAATTTTCCTCTCCGAGCGTTTTTTGGATGTCCCTCTATGTCTTTTAACGTGGAGATGTCAGAGCAAGGGCTGCCATGTTATACTATCAGCTGACATACTATCAGCTGACATACTATCAGGTGACATACTATCAGCTGACATACTATCAGGTGACATACTATCAGCTGACATACTATCCAAAGTTAAAGTTTCCTCAGCTCTTGTTCCACTAGTATTTGTCTGTCTCGGTCCCTCAGTTCTTGTTCTACTAGTATTTGTCTGTCTCTGTCCCTCAGTTCTTGTTCTACTAGTATTTGTCTGTCTCTGTCCCTCAGTTCTTGTTCTACTAGTATGTGTCTGTCTCTGTCCCTCAGTTCTTGTTCTACTAGTATTTGTCTGTCTCTGTCCCTCAGTTCTTGTTCTACTAGTATTTGTCTGTCTCTGTCCCTCAGTTCTTGTTCTACTAGTATTTGTCTGTCTCTGTCCCTCAGCTCTTGTTCTACTAGTATGTGTCTGTCTCTGTCCCTCAGCTCTTGTTCTACTAGTATTTGTCTGTCTCTGTCCCTCAGCTCTTGTTCTACTAGTATGTGTCTGTCTCTGTCCCTCAGCTCTAGTTCTACTAGTATTTGTCTGTCTCTGTCCCTCAGCTCTTGTTCTACTAGTATGTGTCTGTCTCTGTCCCTCATTTCTTGTTCTACTAGTATTTGTCTGTCTCTGTCCCTCAGTTCTTGTTCTACTAGTATTTGTCTGTCTCTGTCCCTCAGTTCTTGTTCTACTAGTATTTGTCTGTCTCTCAGTTCTTGTTCTACTAGTATTTGTCTGTCTCTGTCCCTCAGTTCTTGTTCTACTAGTATGTGTCTGTCTCTGTCCCTCAGTTCTTGTTCTACTAGTATTTGTCTGTCTCTGTCCCTCAGTTCTTGTTCTACTAGTATTTGTCTGTCTCTCAGTTCTTGTTCTACTAGTATTTGTCTGTCCCTCAGTTCTTGTTCTACTAGTATGTGTCTGTCTCTGTCCCTCAGTTCTTGTTCTACTAGTATTTGTTTGTCTCTGTCCCTCAGTTCTTGTTCTACTAGTATGTGTCTGTCTCTGTCCCTCAGTTCTTGTTCTACTAGTATTTGTCTGTCTCTGTCCCTCAGTTCTTGTTCTACTAGTATTTGTCTGTCTCTCAGTTCTTGTTCTACTAGTATTTGTCTGTCCCCGTCTCTCAGTTCTTGTTCTTCTTGTATTTGTCTGTCTCTGTCTCTCAGTACTTGTTCTACTATTATTTGTCTGTCTCTGTCTCTCAGTTCTTGTTCCACTAGTATTTGTCTGTCTCTGTCTCTCAGTTCTTGTTCTACTAGTATTTGTCTGTCTCTGTCGTTAGTTCTTGTTCTACTAGTATTTGTCTGTCTCTGTCTCTGAATTCTTGTTCTGCTTGTCTGTCTCTGTCGCTAGTTCTTGTTCTACTAGTATTTGTCTGTCTATGTCCCTCAGTTCTTGTTCTACTAGTATTTGTCTGTCTCTGTCCCTCAGTTCTTGTTCTACTAGTATTTGTCTGTCTCTGTCTCTCAGTTCTTGTTCTACTAGTATTTGTCTGTCTCTGTCCCTCAGTTCTTGTTCTACTAGTACTTGTCTGTCTCTGTCCCTCAGTTCTTGTTCTACTTGTATTTGTCTGTCTCTGTCTCTTAGCTCTTGTTCTACTAGTATTTGTCTGTCTCTGTCCGTTAGTTCTAGTTCTACTAGTATTTGTATGTCTCTGTCTCTCAGTTCTAGTTCTACTAGTATTTGTCTGTCTCTGTCTCTTAGTTCTTGTTCTACTAGTATTTGTCTGTCTGTGTCTCTCAGTTCTTGCTCTACTAGTAAATGTCTATCTCTCTCCCTGTTAAGTCATGTTTTATTAATGGGAGTTAGGTGTTAAAGATTTGTATGTATGGGTCGGATTTTTGTACACACGTTAGTTAGCACGCTTTAGTGATGAGATGATTTTTTAGTTGGGGGCTTTATGCTCGGTAATTTTTGAACACAGCTCAACTGAGTGGTTGCTAGTTTGTTTTTTAAAAATAGGATAAAGAAAGTTTTCGAATGTTCTTAGGGAGGTTTTTGGGGAAGAGACGGTTGAGCTGAGCTATAGTCTCACGCGGTTAGTTCCCATGAGTAATTTTTAACTGAGCTGTTCTGAGAACGAGTAATCTCGTGACAGTGTGTGACTGTCAGGGCTCCGGGATGGTCGTTCCATCTCGCGAGTGCGTTCCAGGGTATTTTTGTAAAAGAGAGAATTTGTTATATTGAAGATATTTCGAGGCCAGGGATTGTATGGGCCATTATATATATATTCATATTTCGTGGGGGCAAGCGTTTCGTCTGCATAACGAACCCTCTGTGGGGTGGAAGGAGCTATGATGCTGATTAGCTTCTGACCGGGTTGGTAGGAAAGTCCACAGACACCCCAGCTTTACAGTGCCAAAGGGCTTTGTCCCATGGCCGCTGGTTATGTCATCATCATCATCATCATCATCATCATATTCACATTTCCTATGATGGATTTTTGAAGATAGTTGGATTATTTAAGAGAATGTTCTTTCTCCTAGGAGATTTATTATCCAAGTCAGAGAGTATGTTGGCTCAGGCTATATTGCTGTAAACTGCAAGGTTGTCGGCGTCTGTGGCCTAATGGATATGAACGCAGTTTCATAATCCAGATATACCAGGTTCGAAACCTGCTGCAGGCGGTTTGGTAGCAGATCGCTTTGTGTGGATTTTTAACAATGGTATAAGCGCCGTACCGTTCAGAAAGCAATGGCAAACTACTGAATGAAAAAAATTGCCTAGAAAAATCACAAACAGCCAATAAAAGCTGGGGTTGATTGCTACGTCCTGTAAAGGATAAGCAACTAACTTGCAAGGTTTGCAGTTCCTTTGATGAATATTTTTGCTGTGTTATCTAGGATTGTGAGCTGCTGTGTTCTGCAGCCTATATACTTGGGATTTTTTTGTACCTGTAACTGAGTTGTACGGATTTACTTACCTGATGCCTGATGATGTACTATGGGCTGTTATCTACGATTATATCTTTTTGGATTATGCACGCTGTTATGGACTTATTTACATGATGCCTCATGATTATGCTGTGAACAGTTTTTTATGATGTCTGCGTGACTGTGCTGTCAATAAACTATATAACGTTACAGCGGGTTTCAATATTTCCTGACCTCTACGTTCCTGTGGTGTGTGATCGCAGTGTGTAGTATGAAAGGACCTAGTACATTCGCGTATATGGATATACATCTTTACACACTTGTCGGCCATCTGTAAGCCCGACCACGGCTGATTATTATTGTCAGCAGACTAATTTGTCTTCTTGCCACCGTCATTGATCAGACGCATATCCCGCCACTGACATCTACATAAGGATTTATATCTTTACATAGAGTGTTGGCCTGTGTGGGCTATTGAAGAGGATGTTAACGCAAACAAACTTTAACAGTCCCTCAGTTCTTGTTCTACTAGTATTTGTCTGTCTCTGTCTCTCAGTTCTTGTTGTACTAGTATTTGTCTGTCTCTGTCCCTCAGTTCTTGTTCTACTAGTATTTGTCTGTCTCTGTCTCTTAGTTCTTGTTCTACTAGTATTTGTCTGTCTCCGTCTCTCAGTTCTTGTTCTACTAATATTTGTCTGTCTCTGTCTTTCAGTGTTTGTTCTACTAGTATTTGTCTGTCTCTGTCTCTCAGTTCTTGTTCTTCTAGTATTTGTCTGTCTCTGTCCCTCAGTAATTGTTCTACTAGTATTAGTCTGTCTCTCAGCTCCATTTCTACTAGTATTTGTCTGTCTCTGTCCCTCAGTTCTTGTTCCACTAGTATTTGTCTGTCTCTGTCCATCAGTTCTTTTCAACTAGTGTTTGTCTGTCTCTGTCTCTCAGTTCTTGTTCCACTATTATTTGTCTGTCTCTGTCCATCTGTACTTGTTCTACTAGCATTTGTCTGTTTCTGTCTCTCAGTTCTTGTTCTACTTGTATTTGTCTGTCTCTGTTCCTCAGTTCTTGTTCTAATAGTAGTAGTCTGTCTCTCAGCTCTTGTTCTACTAGTATTTGTCTGTCTCTGTCTCTCAGTTCTTGTTTTACTAGTATTTGTATGTCTCTGTCCCTCAGTTCATGTTCTACTAGTATTTGTCTGTCTCTGTCCCTCAGTTCTTGTTCTACTAGTATTTGCCTGTCTCTCATTTCTTGTTCTACTAATATTTGTCTGTCTCAGTCTCTCAGTCCTTGTTCTACTAGTATTTGTCTGTCTCTGTCTCTCAGTTCTTCTTCTACTAGTATTTGTCTGTCTCTGTCCCTCAGTTCATGTTCTATTAGTATTTGTCTGTCTCTGTCCCTCAGTTCTTGTTCTACTAGTATTTGTCTGTCTCTGTCCCTCAGTTCTTGTTCTACTAGTACTTGTCTGTCTCTGTCCCTCAGTTCTTGTTCTACTAGTATTTGTCTGTCTCTGTCCCTCAGTTCTTGTTCTACTAGTATTTGTCTGTCTCCGTCTCTCAGTTCTTGTTCTACTAGTATTTGTCTGTCTCTGTCCCTCAGTTCTTGTTCTACTAGTATTTGTCTGTCTCTGTCCCTCAGTTCTTGTTCTACTAGTATTTGTCTGTCTCTGTCCCTCAGTTCTTGTTCTACTAGTACTTGTCTGTCTCTGTCCCTCAGTTCTTGTTCTACTAGTATTTGTCTGTCTCTGTCCCTCAGTTCTTGTTCTACTAGTATTTGTCTGTCTCTGTCTCTCAGTTCTTGTTCTACTAGTATTTGTCTGTCTCTGTCCCTCAGTTCTTGTTCTACTAGTATTTGTCTGTCTCTGTCTCTCAGTTCTTGTTCTACTAGTATTTGTATGTCTCTGTCTCTCAGTTCTTGTTCTACTAGTATTTGTCTGTCTCTGTCTGTCAGTTCTTGTTCTACTAGTATTTGTCTGTCTCTGAGTTCTTGTTCTACTAATATTTTTCTTTCTCTGTCTCTCAGTTCTTGTTCTACTAGTATTTGTCTGTCTCTGTCTCTCAGTTCTTGGTGTACTTGTATTTGTCTGTCCCTGTCTCTCAGTTCTTGTTCTACTAATATTTGTATGTCTCTGTCCCTCAGTTCGTGTTCTACTAGTATTTGTCTGTCTCTGTCCCTCAGTTCTTGTTGTATAGGTCTATGCATGGTCATAGCAACAGTGACATATTGATGTTACCTTTTGCTTACCTTAGTGGTGTTTTCTCATATCGAAATAATGTCAACTTCGTTTGCCATTATTGACCGGGGGATGGGAGTAGTTGTTATGACTCAATTCATAACAGGCGCTATCGCACTCGACAGGTTTTATGTACTCATTTCCTTGTTGATAAAGCGTTGCCCAGACTACCCCAGAAGTACGTCATATAGTCTGCTGATATTAAGCAGACGATTCGTTGCCGGCTTCAGATCGAAGATTTGAGCTGTAAGTCTGTCTTTTTTGCTGTGTATTCACTGTGTGAGAAAGACGTGTCTGAACGAGCTCCAGAAAGTGTACTCTTGTTATAGAGTTTTATGATCTTCATATCAGCTAGGTCGTCCTACAGTTGGAGCCTAAGCGTGATTATATTTATACGGACTTGTCAGTGCTGAAAGGAGAGGAATAAGTGAGAAATATTATATTAAATACTTCAGCAAGATGACTCTGACATTGTTGCCGTAGTCTACATGACGATAGACTGATTTTATGGACGGGCTAGAGATTGCCATTGTCTATTTTATGGATGCATTCTTTGAGGAGCTACGTTTCGTTCATTAAAATATGTATTGTATCAAACGTCAATCAGGCATTATGAAGTTTTCTACTGTTGAAGACTAGCCTTACGTTTTGAGGACTTTGCAAAAGTTGGACTTAAATTAAACATCTACCCTAGACAGCCTGGACACCATATTCCAGCTACTTGAAATACTCAGA
Source organism: Oreohelix idahoensis (assembly GCA_024509875.1). Lineage (NCBI taxonomy): Eukaryota > Metazoa > Mollusca > Gastropoda > Stylommatophora > Oreohelicidae > Oreohelix > Oreohelix idahoensis. Next base: position 265,207 of record JAMPIV010004130.1, on the reverse strand, counting down.
TGAACCCGTAACAGCTAGGAATACTCACGCTGTCAGTGTCACAATATGAACGACTGGAACGCATTCAAAATGAATGGATGCGACTAGTTTTGGGCTGTACACGTGATACCCCCAATGTGACGATGAGATACATGGTCGGATTGCTGTCGATTAGATCCAGATGAGCGATGGCCCAGGGAAAAGCATATATGCTGGTAACCACCGAGAGAGTGCAGATCTTGGGGCAATGGAAAAGCAGAGCTGGAGATTAATCAGCTGATAGGTGATCATGCTGGGGATGATGACGCCATTGTGTACACTGATGGGTCTGTAGTGCATGGTGAGAAATCAGGATGGGGCTTCTCTGCGAGAATAAAGGGGAGGGTCGTCGCTGAACAGAGTGGAGCCTACATGACAACAACCTCCAGCATGAGAATGGAGGTAGAGGCAGTTACTGCAGCACTGAGGTGGCTGTCTGAAACTTCATCAACCAGGGCAGTTATATTGTCAGACTCTCAAGATATATTTCGGATAGTTGAGAACGGATGGCTGCGGCAGGAATAGAAAACATCAATAGAATCCTCAAGTCTTGAAGAACTGACGTGGATCTACTGTCCTGGTCATGCAAGAGTACGTGGCAATGAGAGAGCTTACAGACTGGCCTCGAGAGCGCCCATAGTGGGGACACTGGACTTGGATAAGGGAGAGATACTAAGGGCTATTAATGATCGCCTGCTGGATAATGCCACTGCAATGGATGAATCAACAAGGCTGAGGCTGTTGGAGTTTGGCATCAAACTTTGGACTTGCAGAAATGGACGTGAGTGAGGATGCATCCATCGTATGTACAACCAGCATGCTACAGGTACAGTTAGCATTTATACTGTTCGATATTTGCTGATGGAGACCGAGCACCTATGGGTTTGCCAGGAGTGCAGTGAGGTCGATTCTGATTAACAATAACATATAATTTTCCATCGACTGTATTTAAGAGTCATTTGTCTCCCATAGAAGTAAAATCCGTGGACAGGAATGTTTGGCCCTAAAGTGTGATGGCGGTTTAATGATGAGCTCGTCCATTTTAAGTTTTGGATTGTGGTGTAGCTATATATCTCTAATGGCTAGGATATATTTGATAGGAGGGGTGTCATTCTACAGCCGTTGAGAGGTTAGGGAGAAGATTTTAATCAAGTGTCCACGGTTCCAGCTGCAGATAATAGGTAGCCACATCTTCAGATGGACAACCAGGGAGGAAAACACGTATGAGTGTTGAAATATACTGTTGGAATAGTTTTAAAATTACCTCAATAACCCAATTTGCCCAATAAAATAAATGAAAACCCATAACGCCCAATAAGGGCGGTAGTTAAGACTCGGAAACAAGATGAATCTAAATGTAACTTGTTGATTTATCCACAAGTCCTTTTTTAAACCTGTACTTTAAAAATCACTTTTATCAAGGATGTATATAGATACAGGTCTGTCAAAGAATCAACGTTGGAAGGGAGGCGCCATCGTAGTATACATTGTGATCCTACTCTAGCATGAAATGGAGACGTCCAAGTGCATTTTAATTATTAATGGGGGGGGAGGAGAAGGAGTGTAGGGGTTGATTGTCACCATCGCGAGACTACGAACCACCTTCAAAAACATCCCCTGGGACGACTCTACAACTAACATGTGGTAAACTGAGTTAACCACATATGTGTGGTCTCCGGGGCTGTTCTTACTTGTTTACCAGTTATCCATGACTTACTTCTGTATGTTAGGATTGACTAAGCGCCATCATTTTGTTTTTAAATTAGTGCACTGTTCTCTGGGAACTGTTTTATTAAAACAGTGACAGCACTGAGAAATCGAAGCAATTCATGAGGTACCTGCACTCCTATTATTTCCTTGCTTATCCAGACACCCCCGGGTACTACTCGGGGCGTGTTATTATTACATGCGGATTTGTTAATGTAGCCGCGCCATCTTGTAATGGTTATGGCGTCTGTCGTTTAACAGCGCCATCTTGTCATCTCCATTGTCTCCGTCGTTCACTGCCTTTTTACCACAACATCTTCAAGAGGAAGATATATTACTGTGCCACAATAAAACCTAGAAATAGTTGTGTTTTATATTTGTGTTTTTGCTCCTTCTAGAGCATCCATCGCGTGTGTTATTTGTGTGGCCCAATTACTACGCGCGCGCATTACACCGTGAGTGATTAGGCCTAGCGGCCCATATAAAGAAGTGCGCTGGCCAGCAGAGGCTAGAATTAAAAACATACTTAAGAAAAAACAATATAGACATGAAAGGGGATAAAGATTTAAGTATAGATACCCCAGGGGAAGCCCAATCAATACTTAAACGATGTGGTGGGATTTGATGTTAAAAGGTTAAGTATTAATTGTCTACAGATGTGCTTCGGAGGAACGACTTGTATCATCATGTCAAGAAAACTGATTGATATATTAATGATGGAGAGTATGGTTAAATGAACTAACACACGCCCGTGGACAATTGGGCTTAACTTTGTGTCATAGAACTTGTGATGTCCTTCTCACAACCACCTTCTTCCCTACTGCAACGTCTGAATACTGCTTCCGAGTCTTTAGAATAAAGGCAAACAGGTAGTTTTTGCCTCGAGCTTGCAGCTTCAGGAGTACGTATATTTTGGTATGTGGCTCACTGATTGTCTCAAGATAGAACCCTGAAATCAGAGGATTAATGCCTCCTCAGTACATCATACACCTATCTCCATCTCTAAACAATTAAACATTATCAATATTTTCAAGATCAGTGAAGTTGCTAAATAAATAGCTATCGTTACTATCTGATTTGGTGCCCTATTCATCATCAGGTAATCTTCAAACATTCGTTTGATACATTCCTTGTCATAGAAGAAATGATAGTTAATTGTATAAAGTCATGTGCAAACACTGTGACTTTGCTGAAGACGGCCAGTGGTTTGCTGGTCTTATGTCATAATAATGTCATATTTTATTTTCAACTATGTCTCTTCATTCACTCCCACAGTTTAAGTAAGCCTGTCTTGCTTTAATACAAGGTGATAATCTTTCCTAATAACATTTGTGGCATGACACAAAGGTTTAGTTTGGCGCCTTTCTGGTGGTGCCTCTACGCATCAATAAGGCATACACATTCAATAATACAGATACATATCAATAACACGTTTTATATAAATGTTCATCTTACCGCATCAATGAAATAATACACAATTTGTAGGTTAACCGGCGATCAATGGGCACATTCAGATCGCCACTGATGCAGAATAGCGAAGGCACTGGTCATGTATTCACTGCGTCTGAAGCTAACACTACTTGTGAGATTTTAATTTTCGGATGGCAACTAATGCTGGTTTCAAATCGTTTTTATCACTCCTCTTAGTCTATTTGACCACAGCCAATCGAATTATGTTATGCCCACTAGCCTCTTTTTTTCAAAAATAAATTACACTTTCAAAAAGGTACCGTTCCACCCCCCTTTTTCCCCTACAGGCAAAGTTGAGTGAGGACTACAATGCGTATGTCTCTGTGTCTTCTCTTTACCATATTCTGTTATTATCTAAGCGTTTTTTACTGTAAAATATTATAACATTATGTGTAGTATTATCTTCTAATAAACAAATATTTGCATTTTATTTGTCAACTGTCCTTGCTTTTATTTTATTATTCAGCTAGGTTTCATTGGGCCACCCCTTCTCTTCCCTTTCAGTATCACACTGCATAAGCTATCTTTTCAAATATAATAATAATAATAATAATAAATTCTTTAAGCACCAAACACGGCGCATAAGGCAGAAACCAGTGCTCTCCAGGTTGTTCGTTGTGACGCCACTCCTCTTAGCTCTTGCACATTATTTAGGCCCAACGTTCTTCCTTCTCTTATTATTGTTCTTCTGAGTGTTTCTTTTGGTCTTCCTTTTTTCCTCTTACCCTCAGGAACCCAAGTGAGCGCCTGTAGTGGTATTCTGTTGTTTTGCATTCGTAGGACATGACCGATATATGACCATCGTCTTTTCCTTATATAGTCGGAGACATATTTCTGCCTAGAGTCTTCTCTTATTTGTCGATTAGTCTTGAATTCTTTCCAACTGATGTTCATGAGTTTTTCTAAGACATTTGTTCTCGAATGTATTCAGCTTGTTCTCCAATGATTTTGTTATTTTCCAACTCTCACAGCCGTATGTTAACACTGAGATAACATTTGAATTAAACAGACGAAGCTTGGTATGTATATTCAATGATCGTAATTTCCAAATGTTAGATAATCTATTGAAGGCGCTAGCTGCCAAAGCAATTCTAGTATGGATTTCTCTTGTTGTGTCACCATCCTGAGTCATTTTACTGCCTAAATAATTGAAACTTTCAACTTTCTGTAGTTTTTCCCCGTTCAAGATGATATCAAAGGTCTCGTTAGAAAAGTTCATAGCTTTAGTTTTAGAGGCATTTATTTGGAGACCTATTTTAACCGAGAGATGACACAAATTATTTATTGCTTCTTGGGATTGTCTTGGTGTTGAACTTAAGAATGCTACATCATCTGCGAAATCCAGGTCCCCCAGGAATTTTCCATTTGTCCATTTTATACCCAATTGTTCATTGTGGGTATAGTTTCTCATAACCCAATCAATAGCTATTCCAAAAAGTAGTGGTGACATAATACAGCCTTGTTTCACCCCTGTTTCTACTGTAAACCATTCTGTATTCCCTTTATTTGTTCTAACACAACATCTTGCATTGTCATATAGCGCTTTGATTATATTCACATATTTTGTTGGAAAACCATAGATTGTAAGTATCTTCCACAATGATGGGCGGTGTAGACTATCAAAGGCTTTTTGAAAAATCGACGAAGGTGATAATAAGTGGCGATTGCCTTTCCACTGATTCTTCTATAATTGTTCTTAGTGTGAATATTTGATCAATACATGATCGTTTCGGCCTGAAATCCGCTTGTTCTTCTCTGATCTTTTCGTCAGCATGCAATTTAAGTCTTTCTAACATCATGCAACATAATAATTTTCCAGGTACTGATAATAGAGATATACCACGCCAGTTATTACAGTCTGATAGATCACCTTTCTTCGGTAACTTTACAATAATACTGTCTTTCCATTGTTGTGGTGGTTGTTCTTCTCTCCATACTTCAAATATTTCAAATATGCCTCCATGCAAATCCCCCACTTACATTTCTCTCTCTCTTGCTCGTTCGTTTTTTTTTTTTCAAACCGACGCAACGTGTTAGGATTTCATCAGAAAATACTATCACGGTATACAGAAAATGCGAGCCTGTCTGTGTGTTTATACTAATCGTCTCCCTATCTAAATGGTTATACATTCAAACTGCACTACTAATGAACGGGGTGGGGCAAGCGGTGGGGTGTCCTTTCATTCAAATAGCAGACACTACTGCTTTATTTAACTTTAACTTTTTGGGAAAAAAATATGCCCCTAGCAACAGCGTAACTATGGCCAAGTAGTTTTTAGTTTCAAACTTCCAACCATTCATTCGCGTTTAGTGTTAGACTAAGCAAGTCTGTGACGTCAGCTGTCGCCTGTCGTCCTAGTTTGAAATTAGAAAAACCAACGCTTGTCAAGGTTGCATTTTTCCTTCTCTCGTTTCATTCCTCCGTTTATTTTATTCTATCACTCCGTTTGAAACTAACTATGCATTTCGGTCTGTCAAAAGGCTTTTATTTTAGAGGAAATGGGTATTGCGGAGAGTGGAAAAGCTAACAGTTTTTGCGAATCGTTTACTATGGCGTACTGCTTGTTAGAACCAACACGACGGCGGGCTATGGTGACGATGTTGAACACTACCTCCCTATTTTATCTCTATAGTTTTGAATTTATAAGCAGTAATATTTTATCTATTTGATCGGGGTATCAGAGATCTTACTACAAACGATATATATATATAAAACAAAGGAAAACATATAAGGTTAGTAACAATTGCAATATCAAACAACAATAACAAAAATGATACTTCAGAAAAGACATTCAACCAAATAAAAATTAAGCAACGAAAACTAACAAATCATTAAAAAAATAAAACCAGAAAAATTAGCAAACCCATTAACTACTCATAGGACAAGGAAAGACAACGAGATTTAAAAAAAAAAAAAAAAACAAACACTAATACAAATTAAAACCAAGTGCAAAGGACAATAGTTATCTATATACAATACAAAACTGAAAATAAAATGATAAATACTAATATAAATTAAAACCAGCAGCTGCAAAAGACAAAAGTTATTTAAACATAATACAAAATTAGTAAATAAAATGACACTAAATACCCCAATTATAACCAATTTTCAGGTCGAACAGGGTAGACCAAGATGGAACGAGAAGAGGCAATAATGGGCAGCTGTTAAGTGCCCGCTCTCCACCCATCACCTTTTCAAAACAACAACAACAAACAACAACAGCAGAGGCCTTTTTCTTCGTCAGTCGCCCCAAAGAAACCAGAGTAAGAAACCAGAGTCGATCTGAAGATGCCTTGAATACGTGAGTTAATTTAGGTAGAAGGTGATTCCTCAACATTTCGGTCTATAGTGCCTATAGGGATGTAGGTCTGTGTTACGGTATTTTATTGGCATGGTCTGCTAGAGGTTAGCAGCATAAGATTAAGAGGTGACTGATAAGGGTGGAATTAGGATGCCGTCAAATTACCACCTCTATCGACACCAGGTATTACAATGCAAGATGTGGGTGTCTTATCTGGTTTAGATTGTTGCGGTGTGTGTGTTGCAGTAGAACAGTTCAGGGTACACCACAGGCAACATGACGTGTAGAGTCATAAAAATGGTAACTTCGCTTTAGGTTTATACCATTTATTGCACGCCACAAAACAGTCATGATACTTATGTTATCATCAGCATAGTATAACGAATGCAGCATTCAAACTCATGTTAACTGACAGCCATGTAGGAGTCAATACTCAATAGTTGTATGGAAAACAAATATCATAGCGAAGCTTGATAAATAATACATATAACTTCTGCAACCGTGGTCCGCTGCAGATCCTTAATGTTCATAGACAATAATAATTATTCCTTCCTGATGCTAGCAGATCAGATGTATACAATACGTCCGTTTACTGTCTGCACGTGAGTAGCATACATGGATTACAGGTCAGCTCGACCTTTATAACCTTCCTAAGTCTAACCATCTGACTTGGACGTGATCTCTGATATAACGAATCCTGGAACACAGACAATAGTCTTGTTGGTCTAGAGCGACCCATAGATATATAACTAGTTCAGGTATAAAGATACCGATGACTTAAGGGGTTTCCCTACAGTGAAAACTAACTTTTGTTCTAATAACATTTTCAAACGTTTTATGTGCTCAATAGACACAGTGTATGTCCATGAACCAAATTCTACAGTTTATTTTGTTAAAAAACATGTGGTTACCATGGTAACCAAAAAAAAATCCTCCATATTGGATTTTCACCACTTTTCGAGAGCTAAAAACTTATGTTTCCCATTGACCAAACTTTACCAAATTGCACACACATGTTGTGACTGACAATTAAAACAATTTATCAGGGGCTTTTTTTGATAAGTTAAAAATTCTATTTTTAATGATTTTTTTAAAAAAATACACTATATTTGTATGAAAAACAATGAAAAAAAAATATTTAAAAAATATATCAAAGCAAATTACCAAAATATCAAAAATAGCCCCTGTCATTTTAAAGGTATATATGTGTCCTACATGCATGCCAAATTTCAGACTGATCTATTAGATAGTTTGTAAAAAATAACATTTTTTGTTAATAAAATGTTAGTTTTGAGAAAAATGCATTTTAGTCACCGAATGACTTGTCTTGTCCAATATACTCCATTCTGGGGGGCTGAATGTGTTTAAAATTGTCCAGCACTATATGCTGCACCTCCTTCAGCTTCCTGCAGCTGCTCCTCTTGCCTTTATCTTGCCTAATTTTTCTTCTTTCCTTCTACATGGTAACCAAAAAAAAAACAACCGCCATATTGGGTTTTACACCAATTTTCAAGAGCAAAAATCTTATGTTTACCATTGACCAAACTTTATCAAATTGCATACACATGTTGTGACTGACAATTAAAACAATTTATCTAGGGCTTTTTTTTATAAGATAAAAATTCTATTTTTAATGAGTTTTTTAAAAAAATACACTATATTTGTATGAAAAACAATGAAAAAAATATATTTTAAAAAATATATCAAAGCAAATTACCAAAATATCAAACAAAGCCCCTGTCAATTTAAAGGTATATATGTGTCCTATATGCATGCCAAATTTCAGACTGATCTATTGGATAGTTTGTAAAAAAAAAACATTTTTTGTTAATAAAATGTTAGTTTTGAGAAAAATGCATTTTAGTCATCGAGTGACTTGTCTTGTCCAATATACTCCATTCTGGGGGGCTGAATGTGTTTAAAATTGTCCAGCACTATATGCTGCCCCTCCTTCAGCTTCCTGCAGCTTCTCCTCTCGCCTTTGTCTTGCCTAATTTTTCTTCTTTCCTTCTACCCTGGTAACCAAAAAAAAAAAACAACCGCTATATTGGGTTTTTCACCAATTTTCAAGAACAAAAATCTTGTTTCCCATTGACCAAACTTTATCAAATTGCACCCACATGTTGTGACTGAAAATTAAAACAATTTTACTCATGATTATTTTAATAAGTTTAAAATTCTATTTTTAATGATTTAAAAAAAAAAAAAACTATATTTGTATGAAAAAATATTTTTTTAAATATTTTTTTTTAATTTATAAAAGAAAATTACCAAAATATCAAAAATGCAGATGTGTTACTTTAAAGATATAGATGTGTACTACTCATGATTATTTTTATAAGTTTTAAATTATATTTTTAATGATTTAAAAAAAAAAAACTATATTTGTGTGAAAAAATATTTTTTTTTAATATTTTTAAAAAATTTATAAAAGAAAATTACCAAAATATCAAAAATGCAGATGTGTTTTTTTTTAAAGATATAGATGTGTACTACATGCATGCCAAATTTGAGACTCCTCTGTTTGATAGTTTTAGTGAGAAATCGTGCATTTTCGGCACAAATTTGAAAATCATAGCATGGGGGTGGTGCCGGCAATATGCTTTTTGATACATCAAATGCATTTTTTATGTTATAAAACCTTGCTCAATCGATTCCTCGATGATTATTTAATAAAATAAGCTCAAAAGTAAAAAATCTATATTTTGTACGTAAAATCCAGTTTTCATAGTAGTGGACCTCCTTAATCCTAGTCAAAGTACCTCTCCATTTTGAATCACACAGGCGAGCAAAAAGGCGACAAAATGACGAACCTCTAGATGATAGCCTAAAGTTCGATACAAGAGGAATTACCTTATTTCGGAAAATCAACCATGAACATATGCCTCCAGGCAGGCTTGAATAATACGGGGAAATAGTCTAGTTAGCTAACTAACTCACAAAGACAATGTATTTCCCTCAGAGAATCACAAGACGCAGTCGCGTCCGCTCGCTCATCAGTCCATTTCTCAACTCCCCGACCTGGGCGGAACAACAAACGACAACCAAGTCGAGACATGCGCAGAGTGACAATCTCTGAGTCGCTGTTCACAATAAGACGATTCTAAGAACATTCGAGATAAAAGTCTTACACAGTCGCGCCTTTTATGGACATGAACAGAAGCGTTAAGAAAGGTTTCAAACATCTACAACAGTTGACTGATACTACCAAATAAGGAGATATGGTCACGCTTCGTTCAAGACATTATAGACCGAACGTGTCTCTATACAAGAGGAGGTAAACTCATAAAAAATAGCAGTATCGATATTTCGGGTTCTGTTCCTTTGACCATAAAATATATATAACATGCATTTCAGTCAAATAATGATCATACATACGAAAAACGATCATACAAAGACTTTGGAAAAAAGTAATTATTTGTGCGTAACAGTGACCACGTTTAATGTAATGTAAATAATTGTTAGTTTAGTGTACGCGATACACACGATTGATTATGACGTGTGTGCGTTGGTATGTCACGCACCGTGACTAGGTTACCACACCCTTTCTTGTATGACCGTCGAACGGATAAGACGGGTCCTTGTATTCATGCAGTGTCGGGCATGGAGTGCCACACAGATTATATTATAATTAATGATGGACATGGGTCAGTCCAATGTTATGATTTGGAAGAAGATGTTACAGGTTAGTAAGTGACTAAACCTAAGTCGAGATAGATTTATAATTATTGACGAACGCATAATCTCACTGTCGGTCGCTGGGATCACCAGCCACGCGTGCATACAGTTATGTCGTTCTGTCTATTTGTTATTTGACAAGGACTGAATTGAAGATAAATCATAATTCAAGGAAGGAACAGAACTTTATATATTTATGCTTCATGACAACCATTGTTTGAAATATTGTCTATAATCTTCTATGTAATAAATACATGTGGACTCATAAAGGACTTATCCCATTATTGAATATCAGAAGTTCAACCGTCAGTATAATGGATACAAAGCTTTACACCACCACTTGCGATATTAACCATCTATCAGCACGATGCTCTATAATGATGAATAATCAATCAATCATCATGATTGACTAACTCTCCCCGCAATAACATAACCTCCAGCCTTGCAACGAGAAAACCGTTGGGCCCTTACGCCACAACAAGAAGAGGCGTACCGCCACAACTAGAACTAACCGCCACAGTCTGCCACCTATTTGGTATCGTGTTTAATGAAATAGATAAATAAATGTGTTTCATAAGGAGATTTCTTTTAGGACATTAAATTTAGTTTTTAAATGATAGATTAGTGAGAATAATGTGTGGATATGTTTTACTAGGCGTGTTAAGTACAGATCACGGCTGTGAGAAAATAGAAAGAAAATATTTCATACATGGAACTGTACAGAGATGATATCAGGGACTGAAATTTGGATATTATTAACTGTTGGCAAGATGGCAGCCAGGGCCACGTGTTAAATGTGCATAAAGATGACTCATGTGAGCGACAATAACATTTTTAGTTACCACGTGCTATACGCCTAATGATGTTAAGCTATTTATTATTTGAGAGCGCAGTGGGCCAATTATAACGTTTGTTAGCTTTGTTAGTCCAAAAGTTATTTTAGTTTTTTCTTTACTGCGAATGTAATTTAGTAAGTATATTTCACAATGATTGATTATAACTTTACTGTTTATTTTTAGGGGGTTAAACATGTTTATTATTTAGTGTTGGATGAAAATTGGGTTATTATAAGAGGTGCTATTTTAAAAGTACAAGATTAATATAATTTTCTCCATTCATGCCAAGATAGTTTATTATAGTGGAACGCGAAGTAAGTTAACGAATAATTGTATGGTGTTACTTTGAGATTAGTTTAATTACATCTGTTGTGTACACAGTTTTGTAGTGCTAAAGTTCCCTTTGAGAAGATGAATCTAGCTTTAGGTATTAATTAAGATTTCTTGTGGACGTAATGCTACTCCTTTGTGCGTAAGGCACATTGAGACATAAGTGTTTCACTGTTTGCTCCTTGCGGAGCATGGAGACACCAGTGCGGCTGGGTCCAACAGCTTGCGCGAAGCATTTATATGCTATGGCAATGGTTAGTTTCCGTAACGATGCGATTAATATGATGAGGTTTCCAGTCTTATCAGTGGTCATATACGACACGCTTGTTGTCAGGTGCGCCAGTCGTCACATACGACATGCTTCACAATGTAGGAAAGTATATTGATATGGATCAATTGCGAGGTGGTAGTTATTCTCGTTAAGGAGAATATTCGTTGTACATAGCGTTTAAAACTGTATTATGCTCATTTTAGTGTTATTTAATTATTGTTATGTGTAGAATGGTTTATGAGAGCACGTGGGTTGACTTGGAGATATATATTTCTCTTATCGCTCCTTATGGAGTATGGGGCCACCAATGTGGCTAGCCTCCGCATGAAGCATTCAAATGCTCTTGCAGTAGTAGCGATCTGTGTTACATGGTGACTTTGCCAGCCTCATGCACAACATCACACTAGTCTCATTGGAAGACATGTATGAGAGTGGATGTGTGTGTAATAGTGGGATGTTTCAGGTAGCGTGGAAGAACGGACTGTTTGGCAGGTGAGAGCACGGTGTTTCTCATTAATTATTTATTATGATTTTAACTAGTCAGTGCTTTGTTTGTGTTTCAGGTTAGCAATTGAGCACTGGCTGGGTGTTTTGTTTCGTTTGGTTTACTTTATAACGTTTGCTTTATGTGCTTGTTGTCGCTGATAGGGTTGTGTGAATAAATACAGCCCCTGCCTTAGAATCAAGAGTTTTATTGTTGTTCGGGTCGGTGCGAGTGTGCAAGAAAGTGATCACATATCACAACAGCATCTTCATCTCTCGCCCACCCTAGCACATTAAAAACCAGAGAGATTAATTTATTCATTTGGTTATGTTTTGTCAACCCTTGAACCAGTTTTGTGTTTGCTGTTGTCCCTGAAACCTAACCGTCCTTTCAACTGATTTATCTAATTTTCTTTTTCCTAACGAAGACCTAACTGTCCGAAACGCTGGTTATTTCTTATCGTGATTATTAAAAACTCTCGATTTTCTCTACTTGCTACATTTAACCCTGACACTTGCCATGGAAACCATCTGTCAGTATGATGAAGACATTATCCATGCTTACACGACGGATCAGCTTTCAAAGAAGTCATAAAGGCTGGATATGGGGCCATAATCATCCCACCCAGTACAGAAGAACCCATCAAAATTGCAGGCCCCTGTGGTACCTGGTGCACAAACTACGAAGCCGAAGTAGTCGCCATCCAGAAAACTCTAACTAGAATTTTTGAACTCTTTGAATCAAACGAAATGGAACCAAATGATGTTGTAGTATTCCCAGACTCGCAGGCTGCCCTCTAGGCAATAGAAAACTGGAAAACCAACCCAATCAATACTATCCAGAAGGTCCAAGAAACATGCCACAAAATTATGAACTTGTATGGAACAGAAATATACATGCGATGGATACCTGGCCACATAAACGTCACATTGAATGAAGTAGCTGATAGACTGGCAAAGAAGGGAGCAAAAATCAAAAACAAATGTAAAGAAGTTTGGCTGAACACGTGGGCACAGGCTAAAACAGGAAGAAGACTCTTCATACACCAAACAGCCCCAAATAAGGAAGATGCATTGAACCATATCGAACGAAGATACCAAACCAAAATTTTCAGATTGAGAACAGGTCACTCTGCACTAAATGGCCACAGAAACAGAATGTGTTCACAAAATATAGCAAAATGTAGACACTGCCCAAACCCGTTGGAGACAGTGAACAACACCAACTACAGTGCCCTGCACTTCAGGGACTGAGACAACAACTGCTACCACACAACCCATCCATAGACAATACACTGTATGGCAGCTCAGAACAGCTTATACGAACTGCGTAGCACCATATAATGGCATCAAGGTCACCAAGAGCTGACGCTCAGTGACAGTGAATCAAAGTCAAGTCAAGTCAAGTCAACCATGACAATATTATGTTGACAACAATATTATGGCTATAATAAGAATCACCAACAAACTGCAACATAGAAAATCCATAACGACAAAATACATAGAGAAACATTACTCACGCAACACCAGGATCCATGCATACACAGATGGATCAGCAACAAATGCAACAGAAAATGGAGGTGGGGGTGTCTTTCTGACCTTAAGCGCTGGTGCAGAAAAAAGGCTGTCAGTGGCAACAGGACAATTCTCAAGTAACTTCAGAGCAGAGGCAGAGGCCTTGAAAACTGCAGCAGAGGTTATATTGACAGAAGAAAGCACAGAGAGACAAGATGCTTTCTTTACTGATGCAAAGTCAGTAATTGCAACGTTGAAAAGCCAAAATAATACAGACCTGGATGACCTCAGAATAGTGCTCCACAAACTTTGTCAACGATTCAAAAGTGTTGTGATCCAATGGATCCCATCTCATTGTAACATCACCGGCAATGAAGAGGCTGATAGAATGGCAAAAGAAGGTTCACATCTACCTCAGCCTAACAAGCATAACTTTCGAGGAGGCAAAGGGTTTTATCAGATACAGAAACAAATGGAATGTAGAACATCCAGGTCACACACAGAATGATGCTTACTACCAGATGTGACGGTATTGCCTCCCCTGCTTTGCAGTAGTGGTCCACCAGTGGCCAAAACTCAAATTATAGGCTTCAATGGAGTCTATCTTTACGCAAGATTACTCTTTATGAAGAATTTAAACAATGGTTTATTCTAGCTCCTTACGCCCCCACCCCTGAGTTAATCAGTGGAATTATTATTATAATATAGCTCTGTTTAGAGTTGGTGTTTAGTAACTTTGACTGAGACAAACATGTAATACATTTAAAATGATTGAATCGAAGTTAAATTTGTAACATTACAAATAACAAAATTTAATAATCACTTTAAGTTTAACAGTTTAAAAGAAAGGAATAATAGTTAATTACAAAATAAGGTTTTCATCACTCGGGTGATGGTTTTTTATAAGAAGTTCAAGTGGCAGCATAGAGGTTAACTTAGCTGCCAATGATGATTCTAATCCTCCTCCTAATGGGTAGGTTTTCTGTACACTACTGTCACTCGTCTCTGGTCAAAGTTAAAGCACCGCACGTTCCCAGAACGTCAAGGAGTAACGGCCAACCTGGTCCTGCGTCTGTCTATAAGACACTCTTATGATAGGGTCTCGCACAACGTCAGTCCACTTCTACCTTTCTTTGGTTCCAGAGATAGTACTTTCTGCTGGTACCACCAATAACTGGTAATAGAAATAGAAACGAAACGCTCTTCTGAGTATGGCGTTTTCCGACACATAGTTATGTGCCCCCCTCTTCTATTCTACCATCTCATGTCATAATTTGCCCTCGATGAGAATTAAATTTAATCCCTCGGGATAAAACTTCCTTTACATTTAAACTGAATAGCTTTAGCTTTACATTACATTTAAATGAAAAGGTTAAACGTACAGATATAATATGTTTTTACATTTACATCTCCACTGTTTGAAAACAGTGTTCACAATATAAATTGATTTATGTTTCATTTACATTTACACTTATGGAAAAGTATGAAACTTCTATTAATTTAAAATGAATATTTTCACATAGACATTTATACTGGTTTAAAGCTTGAAAACTGTAAGTATTATTCTTGGAATGTACATCATTTCTTTCGTCTTTCCCTCCCTGCTCCATAGGGAACCTGGAACTACTTTATGCTTTTTTAGTTATCTTTACGAAACTATCAATAAAGCAATCACCAGCCCGTGCAGTTGTGGTTCATGAATCATCATTCTATACGCTGAGATTGCCAGCCTCAAATGACTTTGACCTCCAATAGCGAGTTTCACCAATTAAAATTCACATGGTGTTATATATATATATATATATATATATATATATATATATATATATATATATATATATATATATATATATATATATATATATATATATATATATATATGTTAGTTCACATGTCAGTAATAAAACATAGAATGAAAATGCACTACTTACGCCAATCTTGGCTACAGACTTGTTGCTCAGATGAATAAAAGAGACGAGTCGGTCTCTTACACGCGTCTTGGGGTCTTAAATTCTACAATAGATTCCCTACCTACTCCGTGTGTTTTTTTCAGTTTCCTAGTGCCGGTGTTCCTTATTAAAATGTAGAGATTTCCTGTGCTTTGTAAGTCTTTTTGGAATACTCTGTTAAAAGGTCCAGTCCGATAAAAGGAATTATGAATTTAGTCTTCACTCTGGCGAGGTCTGATGTTGTTTTGGCGAGCGTGAAATTCACAGTGAAATAAAACTGCGAAATGGTCAGACTATATTCCTATCTTCCGAAGCGTTGTTTGTTATGGAGTTAAATAAACGCTCCAATCATATTAAAACAGGTTGGGTGTGGTACTTTCAAAATATTTCCGACATGGAAAATTTTTGCAAAGGTCACGTCTTCCATATATGGTAATATGATGTCCGATGCCCTTGTGTACAAACTTCCAAACACACCTGTGTCCATCATAATATTATGACAGTGTTTTTCTGGCGTAATGGCCCTGGGATGGTCGCTAGTCACATGTGTTTCGCCAGACAAACAATTCTGGTTCTATTTAGCACTCCTGCCCAACACAAACTTGGTGCTTTTCCAAGCACCGTCGCTTGAATAGATGGTCAGACAGATTATGCGATAAAATATTGTCGCTGACCGTCTAATAACCTGGCGTAACTTAACACGTCTTCGTGAAGCGTGAATGCGACACAATAAGATAAGAATTACTCACGTAGCAAATACTGCCCTATGGCAGCGTAAAGAGTAAAATGTATGAAAGGGAAAAATGAAATGCCAAATAACAGCGATCGGAGAGAAAAATGAAGAAGAAGAAATGATACTGCCGTAGGGCTGGAGGTGTGAGAGATTACACAAAAGGACAGGGACAGACATTTCGTCACACCAGGTCAACAGAAGAGAACAATTGGTAATCTTCAGACTCCATACTGGCCACAACAGATTGAGATACCATCTATTCAACAAGCTAAAGATAGGAACTACCGATCATTGTAACTGGGGCACTGTTAAAATGACTGCTGAACATCTGCTTCAAAGTTGCCCCTTATATGCGGTACAGAGAAAGCGCATATGGCCGACACCAGCTCCATTCGTGGAAAAGCTTTACGGGGATTCAAGTAGCCTAAAACTGACTACTGCTTTCTTTGAGAACATTCAAGTGTACGTCAGAGAGTGTACGAAGAAGAACGAACAAACTTTATTTTCAAAGGGTTTAGAATTGGGCACGCAGGCCCGTCTAACATTCTGCCTTTCCTTTCTCTCGTCTTCCATACTGAATCCATTAATTCTCACATGTATCTTAAAAATTACTTAAATAATAAAATAATAGAATAAAATACAATAAAACAAAATCCCAACATTGTAACAGTACAATAATAGTTACACAGATTTACAGTACCTTATCATAATTAATACTAAACATAACAAAATTATCTTTAAAACCTACATATGATGTTATATAATTATTTAAGAATATAACTAAACTAGGGTGGCATATAATCTGCACTCATGATGTATTTGAAAAGTTTGTGATTGAATGAATATGGACTAAGCGTGTTTTTTAGGTCGTGTGGAAGATTATTCCACAGATGAGCAGCAGAAAAAGCTAAACATTGCTTGAATAAGTCGAGCCTAGGCTTATGCATGTGTAATTTATTTAAAGCGTTGACTGTGTCTTCCGCTGTATTTGAAAATAGGCCACAAATACGAGTACAAGACTTATGTCAATCCCCTTGTACGTTGGAGCATTCTGTGATAAGATTTTGTGAATAAATTTGGCTTTGTTGAAGAGAAAGCGCTTTCTTAGTGGTAATATGTTAAGAAATGTATATGGGTCTACACACTGTGTCAGATTTTTTCTGAAACTAGGCGCACTGCACGTTTTTGCAATGAATAGAGTCTTTTAGTGTTGGACTTGGAGCAGCCATCCCAAATTGTGGAACAATAGTCTAGATGTGTTTGTATTTGGGATGTATAGAATATTTTTCGAGTCTCCTCATCTAGGAAATGTTTGATTTTAGCTAACTGGTAAACATTTTGTGCCGTTTGTTTGGTTATTGTTTGTACATGCGAATTCCAACTTAAATGTTGATCAATTATGAGTCCTAGTGTTTTATTTTCATTTACATTTTCAATTAAAGAGGTTCCAATGTTGAGCTGAAGTGTTCTTTTCAGTGAGTTTTGTAATTTTTGTCTTGTTGAATTTATAATACATTTTGTTTTAATGATATTTATTTGCATGCAGTTTTCATTGCTCCGCTGAATAAGATTGTCTGTGTCGCTTTGTAATAATATTTATAGCGTGTTGCAACTTTTATCACTAGTATAAATGGTACAGTCATCGGCAAATAGGTCGCAAGATGAGTGCTTGATGTGTAGTGGAAGGTCATTTATGTAAATGGAAAAAAGTATAGGGCCGAGAATAGAACCCTGAGGAACACCGGTGTCAATAATAGTTGGGCTTGACAAGAAGTTATTGTACCATACTACTTGCTGTCTGTCGGACAGGAATGATTTAAGTAATGTCACTAGTTTAAAGTTAACTTTCATTGTTTCTAATTTTCTTATTAAAACCGCGTGATCTAACATATCAAATGCTTTCCAAAAGTCTACAAAGATTGCTCCACATATGTTATCGTTATTGATGTTTAGGTGCAAGTTGTCTATCATCTTAGTTAGAGCTGTGTGGCATGAATGCTTTTGTCTAAGCCCTGACTGACTGTCAATTAGCAAGTCACTGCTAACTAGGTAACGTAGTATTGTCTTATTTATGTGTTTTTCTAATGGTTAAGATAGCGATGATAAAAGAGAAATTGGTCTATAGTTACCAAGGTTACTGTTATCTGGCGAACCAGGTTTGAAGAGAGGATATACTTTGGTGATCTTAAAGGCCGAAGGAAAATAACTTTTGGCGATACATTGATTATATATATAAGTTAGTTAATCACTGATAGCTGGTGCGGCATAACGCAGTTTTCGATTGCTAATTCCATCAAGCCCTGATGAGCTATTATCTTTAAGGCCAAGAAGATAGTTATACACTTCATTAACTGTCATAAAAGGAATGTCGGGTGGAACTGAGTTTGTACATTTGTCCTCACATCACAGAATGCTGACAGTTTGTCTAAGTCGCTAGGGGAATGTGGTATTGTGGATTTCAGACTTTTTATTTCTGCTTGAAAGTGATTGCTGAAGTCTGTGCAAGTAAATGAAGTGTTGGAAGATAATGAGTCTGGTGCATTACGTTTTTTCGCTAAGGTGTTAATGGCCTTCCATATTTCCTTACTATTTGATTTGTTCTGAACCATATTTCTAAAGTGATTTTTCTTTTCTTTGCGAATGAAGAAAAGAAGAAGAAATTATAAAAAAAATAAAAAGCTGCAGGATTGCTAGCAGACATTAGGGCAATGAAACAGACGTAAAAGAAAAATAAAGTGGGGATTGTGGCAAACCAGGAATGCTCACATTGCACGTTAATTGGTGATAAATGTGAGAGGAGGGAGAATATTCGCTTCCATTATTTTCTTTGAATTTTTTTTTAATTGATGCATTAAGCTGGAGAGATAAACTGCCGGGAACTATTAGGTAATCCCTGTACAGTAATATAATGAAAAATTGGTTTAGAAACCACTGAAAAACGAACGAAAACAGTAGATAGGGCACGCAGGAAAGCAGGCAAATAAGATAGATAAATAGATAGATAGATAGATAGATAGATAGATAGATAGATAGATAGATAGATAGATAGATAGATAGATAGATAGATAGATAGATAGTAAATAGTCAGATAGATAGTCAGATAGTGTTACGACATATTTAACTATGTCGTCTGCTATAGTTGGCAGTGCGCATTTTGATGTTTAGAGATTTAATGTAGAATGATTGTTATACTTCATGGTTTAGTGAACGCAATCCGCACGGTCGGATTGTGACGTGTGAGCGTTGATATGGTCACGCTTAGTGACTAATGTAGGGCACCCTTTGTTACTTCACCGTCACGCCATGAAGACACGTTTTTTAATCCTTCCGGAGTTAGGCTACATATTGCCGAAATATATTTGATTTTTATGGACGCTGGGTCAGTCCATATTTGTTAATGGATAAAGGAAATGAATGGTTAGTATATGACCATTGTATGGAAGGATCTTCGATCAGTGTATGATATATATATTCGTCAAACACAGGCGTTTCATTACCGTCTGACTGGGTTACAGCAGAGCGTGTACATCGTCTGGATGTTCTGATGACAACTAATTGACTGGAATACTTACGATACCATATATTCCAATTTTGAATGAAATGCAGATGTATTTTCTTATGATACTGAATATCCGTATGATGTCGTCACATGTATTGTATGAATAAATGGATGTATATTGGACTCAAATCGAAGGACTTACCCCGCTCATCAATCAGTTTGAAGGTGGGCTCTTTATGCCATTTTTTATTGATTGTTTTCGTGTTATACCTAATATGATCTTCTACGAAGAAAACCACTATAACTTGTTTACCAAGAGAAGGTTCGCAAGGAACCAAACTGATTGTCAACGATTAAGATACAGACAAGACAATATATTAATTGACTCTTTAATAATTGTCTGAACCCGAACCCACGCATCAACCAAGTAACCTGTATCAGATAGATAGGTAGACTAGATAGATAAACAGCCAGACAGATAGATAAATAGAAAGATATGTGACGAAACGTCTGTACGTGTTTTTTTTGGTGGCTCTCTCGCACCTTTCGCCACTACGGAAGTATCCTTTATTTTCTTCATTTTCTCTCCAATCGCTTTTATTTGGCATAATTGTAATGCCCTCTCATTCATTACTTTGCTCTCTACGCTGGGTCAGTAGGGTGAAGTCTCTAACACTCCACTCCCCTACTGTAGTATCTACTATGGGATTGTCTTTATCTTGTTTACCACTCCTCAGACGTATTTACGTTCCGCTGGGTGAACGGTGGTATTATCGCAACAATACCCGGTCATTAACACAGGTCAGCGATGTTATGCTTATCAATCGACTCAGTCGCCGGCCACCTTTGATAGGAGACGATCCTCGTTTAACACAATATGGTCTCGTACGAGGATGAATAGGTAGCCAAGATTGTCTGGAGAACACACGATCACAGACGATATGAGATAATCGTTTGCGGGACCATCCCTGTGTGTGATTATCACGAATATAATCTGTCTGGAGAGACAATGTTGGCGACAGGTAGCATCTGGACATCAAATGAGTTCACAGATGGTGTTTATGAGTTGTGCACAAGATACTACCGGAAATATTACCGCATGATTAGACAGAGGTCACGCGTGAAATATTAAAATTAATATTTTAAAACACGCGAGGGGATAATTTAAATGAAACAACCCAACCCAGTGCTAGAGAGATTTGATTGGTTTGATTTGAGAGCCGGAATATACAGTGAATTATGTTGGAACATTCGGCGGAAACACAATCTGTGATTTGAACTGAGAATGAGAAATATAATATAGCGAACTCGGAGATACAGAGCAGACAGCTTCGCAACTTCAAACGAGCTACTCCGAGAAAGCCAGAAAGAAAAAGAGAAATTGGACTTAGAAATTCCACAACTATAAGTAACAGATCGAGTATTGGGCAGCTTAGGAATTTACAAGTAAACCTGCATTTTTAATACAAGACTGGAAACTTAGGAATGTGTTCACAAGTCATAGAGGAATTAAACAAAAGTTTTCCCAGGCCCAGTGATCTTGCAGAACACTCGCCGTCAGAGAAATTAACTCTAATTTCCCAGACCAAGTCATAGAGGAATTAAACACAAGTTTTCCCAGGCCAGTGATTTCGCAGAACACCCGCCGTCAGAGGAATTAACTCTAATTTCCCAGACCAAAGTGATTTCGAAGCATCTAATACAGAGCTGTGTCCAGTCTAAATCTTTGCAAGGAGACTGTGTATTCCCAAAAATTTTGGGGTAAGTGTAAACAGATTATTTACAAATGTGAAATTTGACATGTTTCTTGCTCAGTGGTTATAAATGAGGCTGGCAATTTCAACATATGAAGAGAGTAAATTCATAAACTACTACAGCAAGCGCTGGTGATTTCTTCTTGCTAGTCGTGCGGGAAAACCCGACAGCATAGGTGACCCTAGACTCCGACTGGAGCAGTGATGAGTGATCATTACATCACATGTGCCTCAAGTGTAGCATATCAATTTGTGAGATATATGTAACTTGTTAATGTTAGTTCAGGCACAAATCATTATTCGCGCTGTCCAGACACAATTTCCCAAGTTAATCCCAAGAGGAATAGTGGTGATTTCTATTCATCTTTCCTGAGTTACACTGTGTATACTCAAGAATTTAATTCTTCCGAGAGATTAACATTGGTGGGTGAACAACGAGAAGATGCGCCTGTTAAGCTTCCAACTCAGTGTACTTAGCAGAGGCATTTTGTTCTTTCTATTTTGTCCAAAAGTTCGTGGAACGAAGCTAGTTGTGAGTGAAACGCAGGAAATCAACACCAACCGCCTACATCGGACAAGTTGTGTGAAGAACTGCCCTCATCACCAAGCAGTGACGAAAATCACAGCTGCAGGACTCACCTAAAAGTTAAGTGCTTATAAAAAGGCACCAGCAAAAAGGACCTACTTTTTCTGAACAATATCCTCACCCTTAATCTCTGTGAAGAGAAAATTTGATTCTTGTATAAAATCACCAGCATTTTATTTATTTTAAACTGTTAATACTAAATGATTATTAAATTATTTACCTGTTGTTTAAAAACTAAACAATCATAGTCGATTCATTTTTGTACATGTATGAAAGCAAACGTATGAGCCATAACAATATATATATATATATATATATAAATATATATATATATATATATATAGTTATATATATATATATATATATACATATATATATATATATATATATATATATATATATATATATACATATACATATATATATATATATATATATATATATATTTATATATATATATATATACATATATATATATATATATACTTGAACGGGCTAAAAACCATTGCTTAAATCCTTCACAAAAGGCGACAGACAGAAATAAGTTAACCATTGCTCAGCGCTATGCCGCATGGTTCTTGACTTCTGAATTATCTTGTGAACTCTCCTTTCGGATAGAAGCGTCATTGCACTTCTATCTACATCTCTGCCAAGAGTAATCTTGTGCGATGGTAAACACCTTTATCGATCCATTTCGATACTCTTGAGTTTTGGCCATTGTTAGACCACTTCTGCAAAGCAGGGGAGGCAATCCGTGACAAGATAGATAGATAGATAGATAGATAGATAGATAGATAGATAGATAGATAGATAGATAGATAGATAGATAGATAGATAGATAGATAGATAGATAGATGTACGGATGGACGGACGGATGGATGGGTGGATGAATGGACGGATGGATGAATGAAGGAATGGATTAATAGATGGATGAATGGACGGACGGAAGGATGGATGGATGGATGAATGAACGGACGGATGGATGGACGAATGGAAGGATGAATCGATGAACGGACGAGTGGATCGATGAAAAGACGGACGGATGGATGAATGAACGGACGGATGGATGGATTAATGGGCAGACGGACGGATGGATGGATAGATGGATGAATGGATGGACGGACGGACGGATGGATGAATGGAGGATGGACTGATGGATGAATGGACGGACGGATGGATGGATAGATGAATAGGTGGACGGACGGACGGACGGATGGATGAATGAATGGACGGACGGACGGATGGATGGACGGATGAATGAATGATTGGACGGATGGAGGGATGGATGAATGGATGAGTGAAAGAATGAACGGACTTTTGGATGTATGAATGGACAGACGGATGGATGGATGAATGAATGAATGGACGGATGGATGGATGGATGGATGGATGAATGACGGACGGATGAATGGATGAATGGACGGACGGACGAACTGACAGACTGACATACGGATATTAAGCAAATGGTTTGAATATAAGTTAACTACAGACAGAGAGACAAACAGAGAGACAGACAGATAGACAAACAGAGAGACAAACAAAGATACGGACAGACCAATAGACAAAGAGAAAGACAGACAGACCGACAGACAAACAGAGAGACAGACCGACAAACAGAGAGACAGACAGACAAACAGAGACAGACAAACACAAAGATAGATAGACAAAGAGAGAGACAGACAGACACGTGGATATTAAGCAAATGATCTGAATGTACGTTAACTACTTGTTGACGTGTACTTGTTAAGAAGGTCGTCGCTAGCAACTTGAAACAAAGTACACAACTATCTTAATTTCATTCGCATATCCTGGATTTATTCGTTACCCTTTCACTCTTGGTGGAGCATATGCCTTCAACAAATCCACTACTAGCTGTCCTATCATGTGCCATTCGTTCAAGTTATTTCCAAAACTTCTTTATACGATCATTTCATTCTGTCTCAAATTTCCTTCACCGTATGATTTTCGGTGTCCCTCTTTGTCTTTTACTCTGTGAATTCTAGAACAAGAATTGATTTGTGATGCTGTCAACTGGTTTCATTTTGTAGGCTTATTCAACGCGGTCTTTTCCTTACCTCTTTGTTCTAGTGGTATTTTTCTGGTTTTTTCCGTCACTTCCACATTAGACACATTGTCATACCATTTTAACCCTTCTATTTCTGCGCCAGAACTCATGCATAAAGATTAGCATCTTCTTATTTTCGTCTTAGTCAGAACTATGCAATACCACTGCTTAGACATTTAAGCTGAGAGTCTAATGTTTCCATTGGACATGATTTAAAAAAAAAAACTCCTATAGTCTTTTTTTATTTTGATATCATAGTCCGCTCGTTGAAAACTGTCTATGATGCTGCCACAATGTACTGTGCATATGAGTCTGTATCATGTAGGTGTTTCTCCAAGCACAATATAACAATCTTTTATTGCACCATTCTAATAACTTTTGTCATGTCTTTCTGTATTTCATACCCATATGCTGTGACATCATCTAGCATTCTCATTTTGTCTTGCGCTTGGTTAGTGTCGTGGGATAAAAGAGCTAAGTCCAAGGAAACATCTAGGTAGCTTACTAACAGAAAGCGTGTAAATATCCATATAAATGCAATGTGTATCTCGTAGAAAGAAACAAAGTACTTTACAAGTAAAAACTTGATTCTATGGAACACTGTAGGCGTGACGATATATATCACTTATTATCATACACGTCATGGAATAAAGTTATAAGCAACATATATATGAGGTTAATTAAGACACTTCATCTTATTCACTGCAAGGTTACTCTTCTACGTTTGTTAGCCAATTAGTCAGCAAGTAATAATAATTAACATTGACACTGCTCAGTGCTAACTGGCAAAAGTTGCTGACAGGTCGAAATGTCTTAAGACACGTAGTCAGTCTCCGATGTTGACTATCGTAGTACATTGTACAGTTTGGAGTGCTTGGAATTCTTGTTATTTCAAATAACAATCGAGATATTAGATAAAAGCCTTCTGTTTCTTTTCTTGGCTACGCGTTTCTATTGAGTACCAAAACAAATTTACAGGTTCTGATTCCTTTTATTTCTCCTCAACTTTGAACTAAAATTCGCATGAAGGTGTTCAAAAGTCCGACACGAGCATGGACCCAAGCATTCCCAGGGTTAACATGTGCTCACCTTGAGGAATTAAATGTGTTTCCTGGACGCCGCTGCTCTCTCATTCGAGGTGAAATATTAGTAACGAAATGTGCTTACAATATATAGGGTCCGAATATCCTATTCGATGGAGCAGCATCGAGCTTGGAATAGTGACTTATCCCGTGTGTGGGAGTGAAACCAGCAAAATGATAAGTTCTAATATACTTCTTTTTTAAAAAAAATACAATTTTGCCTTGTTTTGGCAAAGCGAGTTCAGTTCAACCTAGACACAGAGTCCGTCATTTATAATAGGGCGTATGTCCAAATATAAAAGACAGTGTGGTATGATAATGTTATTTTGATTTTTCTTTACCATAATAAAACACATTTATATATTTGTCAGAAGAAAAAAGACAGGGGTCGCGGGTGATACTGCGCCAAAAGAAGAGGGATTAGAAGACAGGGGTCGCTGGTGATACTGCGCCAAAAGAAGAGGGTTTAGAAGACAGGTGAATGAATGTAATAAGAATAAGAGGAAAAAAGAGAAGCCTGGAGAGACGAACTAGCGAATATGATTCTTGAGGAGCTCTTCTTCTTCATCTTCAAATTTAACTATTTTAACCACTTTCTTTACTCTATATTCCCACCTTTTACGTCGTTCTCATTCATAATTTCATGCTGCCTTTGCCATTTTTACTTTGCATATCTTTCTGCTAGCACCATATCTCCATGTCATCTTTCGCTCTGATTCGTCTATTAATTTTTTCCATCCTAGATCCCGCTGTCTATTCTTTTATGTCTCCACTGTTTTTTATGTTGTTGCTACCTCTTTATCGTTGGGATTCTCGCCGGTGCTACGGAGTTCGTGCACTGTGCTGAGATCCTTCTTGTGTGATCTAAGGGAGCAGATGGAGCACTGATGGAGTTGTCTGTGTGCAATGAAGATGGTCTTTAAAACCAAAACCATACCTCTTATCTGCTCTTCCTTCTTACTTTCTCTCTTTCATCATAACACATGCCCTGCCATTTATCTTTGCCGACATCATTCATTTCGCCTGTCGTTCATCTATCTAAACAACACCATTGGCTCTTATCTTCTTCTTTACTTTTTCTTCCACTCTTAATTTCCCTCATCGAGCATACCACGTCGTGAAAAACTGTCAGTCTAATACATTATTACAATTCTGCCTATCTCCAGATATGTATGTACATAGTGTTGTTCGCCAGATCCAAGAGGTCTCTGAGAAGATGTGAAAACACAGAAGATGACCATTACTCTTTTATAGACGGTGTAAGACACAACTAACTTGAGGTTGGGCATGAAGCTAGCAAACGTCATCTTGTGAAATTCTTGTCATTTAAAACTTTTAGTCACAGAAACTAGCCCCGCAAAGACAGATAAGTACTTGACTCAAGTTTTCTACAAGACTGAAGGGCCTATTACAGCATGGCCTTTTGCTCTTTGACGAGCGGAAAAGAAGGAAATAACCACTATAAAGCTAAGGCTCTAAAGTTTGTGTCATGTAGATCATAGAAAAAAGGGAAAAATAGAGAATAACATAGGCTTATTTCAGTACCAAATGTTTGAATAAGGTAATAAACAAGTAGGAAAATTCGAGGCTTGGGGGTCGTTAATAAATAATACATTCGCGAAATGGCATCGTTCGTGGTAGATTTGACAAACATGTAAGGAAAAACAAAACATATTACTTACCACTTCCATTCTTTGCCTGCTTTTTTACCAAGCGTAATGGTCATCTCCATTAACAACAGGCACAAGACCAACCCTAGGTACCAATAGCGTGGTTCACGTGTTACTAGAGTGAGACGCCATATTGCAATGATACCATGCGCCATGAAAATCATGCGTACTGCGATGGCGCGAAACACTGAAACGTAACCCATTGAAATCAGTCTGGCTATCTGAAAATACAGAAAGTAAATGAAAATAATTGTATAATTCTTAACTAACGAGCACATACACCCGTCAAAATAATGATGGGAGAAGGACTAAAATCAGCACCTGCAGCACTTTTAGAAAACTGAGAAGTTGGAATATATAAATAGATTTTCTTCTTCTTTTTAATCTAAATAGATTGTAATTCGACTAATTTTTCATAACAGCTCTTTAATGAAAACATTTTTCGTATGCCTACGTTTTTCTTTAAACTTTGTTTGCCTTGATAGCCTGTGTCCTGCTTACATAATTTATGTCGTATGGGTTCCTACCTCGCGTGAACGCTACGTAGAGTTGACCATAAGCAAAGAACGCTTCAAGTAGGTATACACCGACATAACCAAATGATAGTTCATGTGCTTTATTCATTGCCAAGGCAAAAGTTAAACTCACAGGAAACTGGCAACGTCACAAGAAGACGGGAAGACTTGTATCGTTTGACTCTAAAGTGTACCGTGGGATGAAAACGTCTCCACATTAATTACTGCCTGTGATTATTAGTATTATTTATTTACTAGCTGTAAGGACCCGGCGTTGCCCGGAGTTTTTTCCCCTAGTAACTGTTTAGGAAACTTATGAAATGTCAAAATCAAATTATAATATTTTGATATTCGAGTGAAAAAGAATTTTAATTTAAGTTAATTACTACCGCTTTAAGTGACTATCATCGTGCCTTGTTTACAATAATTACAAATGCAAGCCGCACAAAATACTGTTATTCCATATGGTTCCACCAGAAGAGTGATTTTACATTTGCTTTTCAATTTGCTTCTGATTTTTCCCAAATACTCTTATTTCTTATGCTGGAATCGCAAAAGCAGTTTTATTCTGCTTCCGAGTTTTAGCAAAAAGCAAATTCTTAAGACACATTTTCCCTTTCCGACCTAGCGCACCAAGAAAGAATAGTCCAACTCATCCTTTTTCAACGTTCTTACTACTGTTTTTCGTAGTGTGATGGGGCCGTAAAGTCACCCCGGAGGCCCTCTCCTTTCATTGTTCATGGCAGATTTATCGCCCACATATTTTAGAAGTGCGCGCAGCACGCTAGTATGTAAAAATTCTGACGAGATAAAGAAGAAGAAGATTGATGACTAGGCCATAAAAATGCCTAAAAATTAAGTTGTGGTGTAGAATTGTGTTTTTGCTCTAGGAATAGTTGTGTATATTTCGGTTTTCGGGCCTTCGAAAGCAATATCGCGAGTGTTATGTATGCGGCCAAATCAATACGCCTAGCGCGCAGTAAATTGAGTGATTCGACCTGGGCTTATAAAAGAGATAGCGGCCGGCGGACGGGCCGATTTTGCAAGAACCGCCCAGAGAGAAGAAACGAAGTTAGGCTAGCCGTGTGTCGGTAGAAGAGGAACGAAGACATGACACGTGAGTTTGATTTAAAAGCAGATTATATTATGTCCTAGTGAAATTACCATTATTTCCTTGTAGCTTTTGAAGTTATATTCAGCGTGAGGCTGTTTTAATGTTTAGTGAAATAAATAGATAGATGTGTTCCCAAAGGAAATGTCTTTTTAGGGCATTATGATTTAGTCTCGAAATGATAGATGAGTGAAAATAATGTTTGATAGGTTTTATTAGGCATGCTAAGTCCAGATTGCGGCTGTAAGAGCGATTATTTCAGTCATCAGACCGGGCAAGAAAGGCGAAGATAGTATGAAAGCATTTTGTACATGAAATTGGACAGAAATGTTATCAGAAACTGGAATTTAGATAATATTAACTAGTTGGGAAGATGGCAACCGGGAGGACCATGTGTTGATGACCGTGCGTAAAAAAAGACGCCAAGGAGTCTGCATTTAACACTCTTAATTATCACTTAATGTTACGCAGTTTTATATCGGGTGAATCGATACGTGGGTGAAAGTAGGTTAAATGTAATTTTCCCCAGTAATAGAAGAGAGAGTTTTCGTGGTAAATTTCCTTTATGTGATGACTAGTTCTAGTTGTTAAGTCAAGAATAATTATATTTTATTCTTTGGTATTCCACGTTTATTGATGATTCTACTGTATATCTTTGGTGGGTTACTTTGAGGTGAGAATATATATTTAGATTTCCGGAGAGCGTGCGTAAGGCGTAAGGCACGTTGAGACAGCTGTTTCTCTGTTTGCTTCCGGCGGAGCATGGAAACACCAATGCAGCTGGTGTCCATTACAGGCCCACAATAAGCATTTTGAGGCTATTGCTGTGGTTGTTTCGGTGACGGTAACGATGTGTTTCGTGTGATGAGTTCCCAATCTCATCAGGGGTCATATACGACACGCTTGTTACCAGGCGCACCAGTCGCCACTTACGACATGTTCAGAGGGCAGTGACGAATATTGAGATGGATCAGTTCGAGGTGGTGGTTTACTCTTATTATTGAGAGTATTTGATGTACATGTAGTTGAAGAATATTATTTTATGTCCATTTTATTATTATTTAATGATGGTTATGTGAAGAATGGTTTGTGAGAGCACGTGGGCTCACTTGGAGATATATATTTCTCTTCTCCGCTCCTGTGGGAGCATGGGGCCACCAGTGTGGTTTGCCTCTGCATGAAGTATTCATATGCTCATGCAGTAGTGGTTTCAGTAGCAATCTGTGTTACATGGTGAGATTGCCAGCCCCATGCACAACACCATACTAGTCTCATTGGACGACATGCATGAGTGTGTGATAGTTGAGTGTGTACTCTTGCAGTAGTGGTTTTGGTAGCAACCGATGTTACACGGTGAGGTTGCCAGCCTCATGCTCAACACCTTACTAGTCGCATTGGACAACATGCATGAGTGTGTGTGTGTGTGATAGCTGAGTGTGTTTTCTTGCAGTGGTGGTTCCGGTAACAATCTGTGTTACATGGTGAGAACTCCGCCAATGCCGGTCCCAAGCCCGGATGAAAAAGGAGGAGGGCGGCCTGCATGGAGGCCGTAAGGAGGCAGCCGCTCCACCATGCAAAGGCACAACAGGCCAATCACCTGTTTGCTTTAAATCATGATTACGCGAACTACAAGAGAGAAAACCGGACTGATTCTAAAGGCGACGAACTGGAACGAACTACGGACTACGACTTATGGAACTTGGAACACAAGAAGTATAAATGGGAAGGAAGAGGAGCTGGTGGAAGAGATGAGGAAAGCAAAACTAGAAATCCTGGCTATAACGGAAACGAAGAAAAAAGGACAAGGAGTCATGGATCTCAATGGCAACACGTTGCTCTACAGTGGTGTACCCATATCTGAAAGAGCTAAAGGGGGCGAGGGTTGCATTGTGGCCCAAAATCAAAAAGATAGTATCAAGGGATGGAAATTTGTCTCGGAGCGCATTATGGTTGTAAAACTAAAAGAAGGAGAAACCATAGTCAACCTGGTCATAGTGTATGGGCCAAATGAGGATGAGAGAGCAGAGGTCAAGGAGGAATTCTTCGAGCTGCTTCAAAGGACAGTGGATGACTGCCTAGATGAAGTTATTATGCTCGGAGATTTTAATGCCAGAGTTGGAAATGACCATGCTAGATGGGGTGGAGTTATCGGAAGATATGGAGAAGATACTCTCAATGACAATGGAAAGCGACTCCTTAGATTCTGCAGTGAGCAGAATCTGATCATTACAAACACAAAGTTCCCCCATAAGCGCATACATGCATACACTAGATGTGAACCAACCAAGAATGAGAAGTCAGTGATCGACTATGCCATTGTTCGGAGAAGCTCATTCAGATATGTCCGAGATGCAAGAGTCTGGAGGGGGCCAGAGATTGGAAGGGATCACTACCTGCTAACAATCAAACGAACAACTGAAAGAGTTGCTCAGCCTAGGAACTGCCCAACATCACGCAAGAAACCAAGTAAACGAGCAGGAGAAATGAGCATTAGGACCTACAAGCTGAGAGAGCCAGAAATTAAGACCAGATATCAGGGGCTTATTGCTACAGCAGTGAGCAACACAGAAGAACGACCTGATGACTTGGAAACCCTCTGGAATAAATTCAAGGATATCATAAAGACAGCTGCTGCAGAAGCATGCGGTGAAGTCCGACTTGGGAACCAGAGAAAGAGGACACCTTGGTGGACAGAGGAAGTCAAAGAGAAAATAAGAGAGAAGAAAATGGCATGGAAACAATACTTAGGAGCTAAAAACACAGCAGGACAAATAGAGAAATATAGAGAATATGTGATACTTAGAACAGAAGCAAAGATCAAGGTACTAGTAGCAAAACAGAAGTCCTAGGAAGAATTTGGAGAAAAGCTAGAAAAAGATGCGCAAGAACATCAGAGATTGTTCTATAAGACCCTAAAGAACATGAGGAAGGAAAAAAAATGCCCTCTCAAATTTATAAAGGACAAGCAAGGCAAATTGCTTACTGCCCCGAAGGAAGTAATGGAAAGATGGAAAGAATATTTCTCAGAACTCCTGGATGGTGAGCATGATGAAGCATCAGAAATGATAACCACTGACACAGAAGAGGAAACCAATGATGATGAAGATGACATAAAGATGGAAGAACTGAGGGCAGCACTAGAGAAAATCAAGATGGGCAAAGCAGCAGGGCATGATGGTATAACACCAGAAATGGTTAAGTACATGGGAGCATCAGGCGACCTATTACTCTTAAAGGTCCTACAGGCAGCATGGTGCAACAAGACCATACCAAAGGATTGGGAGATTGCCATCATAACACCAATTTTCAAAAAGGGTGACAATCGACAATGTGGAAACCATAGAGGCATATCCCTTCTCAGTGTCCCTGGTAAAATCTACTCTAGAATCCTAGAGCAGAGACTCCGACGCCTAGCTGAGCCACAATTGGATGAGGTCCAGTGCGGATTCCGAGCAAACCGAAGTACTCAAGACCTAATCTTCACACTCAGACAGCTGAGTGAAAAGGCCCTTGAGTATAAGAGTGAGATCCATCTTTGTTTCATAGATCTGGAAAAGGCGTTTGACAGGGTCCCCTGGAGCAAACTTTGGGACTGTTTGGCAAGGAAGAATATTCCAGCACCTCTGATTCATGCTATACAGAGCTTCTACAAGTCTTGCAGAAATTATGTGAGGACAGCAAACCATAAGTCAGAAGAGTTCAGGACCACCACTGGTGTAAGACAAGGTGATATCCTATCACCTTACCTCTTCATACTCCTTATGGACGATGTCATCAAGGCATGTAAGGAGAGAACAAGAAAGTATTCAGTGGGGTACTGGAAGATGAGACAGGTCTATATTTCGGAGCTGGCATTTGCTGATGATGTTGCCATGATTGCTAAATCAGAGGCACATCTCCAATCCAACCTGCAAGTCTGGAAGGAAGAGCTGGAGAAGAGAGGGATGGTCATAAGCAGCTCTAAAACAAAATCCATGGTGATATCACGAGAAGAAAGAAAACATCAGATTAAGTTGGGAGAACAGGTCCTGGAGCAGGTCGACCACTTTAAATATCTCGGAGCTATTATAGACCGAAAGGGAGGCATCAAAGAAGAGTTGGCCACTCGAAAAGCAGCGGCTGGGAGACTTTTTCAGGCCATAAATCGTGGATTCCTCAGCAAGAAAGAGGTTGGTAAGAAAACGAAGATGGCTGTATACCGCTCCACCTATGTCCCAGTCTTGACATATGGATGCGAGTCGTGGGCAATGACTACAACCCACAAAAGCCAGATCCAAACCTCAGAAATGAGGTATCTGAGGAAAGTGGTTGAAGTAACAAGAAGAGACATGGTCCGCAACCAGACGATCCGTCAAGGCCTAAAATCCCATCCGCTGCAGACCCAAATAGAACAGTCCCAACTAAGATGGTTTGGCCATGTCTGCAGAATGGGAGAAGATCGGCTACCACGACAAGCATGGGAAACAAAGAGCCAGGGATCCAGACCTCCAGGACGACCCAGAGTCCGCTGGGAGGACAACATTAGACAATCTTTGAAGGACCGAGGACTAGAATGGAACCAGGCCAGGAAGAAGACAGCTGATAGAATGGTCTGGCGCTCTCTCTTCCAAACCTCTACACCTCACGGTAGAAGGGGAACGACTAAGTAAGTAAGTTACATGGTGAGAGTATCGTTATTCAACAATGATTTTAACTAGTTCGTTGCTTTGTTTGCTTCTTCAGATTAGCAACTGAGCACTAGCTGGGTGTTTTGTTATGTTCGTTGGTTTATTTGTTTAATGTTTACTTAGTCACTGAATGGGTTGTAAAAATAAATACAGCCCCTGCCTCTAGAATCAAGAGTTTTATTGTTGTTCGGGTCGGTGCGAGTGAGAAAAGAGAGTGATCAAACATATCACAATATAATCATCATCTCGCCCACCCTACCACAATTGGCGTCGTCGACAGGATACGGCAGACAGTGACACTGAGCAAACAGCAAACGTGCATATATAATATTGTAAACATCCAGCAGTGCATTCTTGCAGCAAGATGGCTAATGCGCCTGTGAAGGTAGTGTACGTGAAGGGGCCAGAGATAAGGTTATTTAGTGGAGAGGGGAGTCCCACTTGGCAAGAGTTTGTGGAAGATGTAGAAGCCGCGTGGAAGGTGGCGCCTTTTTGGACAGAAGACAAGTTAGACATGATCTGGAACAACGTTACACCATTGGTATCTAGAGAATTACGGATACATGGCGGAGCCAAGGCCAGCCCTGAGCAGTTACTCAAGATAATAGAAAGAGCCTACAGCGAGCAACCACCAGTCAGTGAGATGACCAGGAATTTCCAGGCCGGGAGTCAGGGGTCTAGGGAATGTTCTGTTTTCTTGGGAGGAAAAAAGCCAGAGACACTGGTGCAGATAGCAAGTCCAGAAGCCCACAGTGAAGAGGAGGCACTCAAAGCAGAATTATCTCTTCTAAAGCTCCAGTTAGCACAGATGTCACAGGCCAGTTCGCCAGCACAAGAGGAGGTGCAGAGAAAGAGAGCACCATGCCAGCCGCGGGAACAGCCAACGCAAGACGAGGATGTGTGTCCGCGGGAACAGCCAACGCAAGACGAGGAGGTGTGTCCGCGGGAACAGCCAACGCAAGACGAGGAGGTGTGTTCGCAGGAACCTCAACTAGACCTTCTTGTATGTGAGAGTCAGGCTGTTGTCAAGGAAAGCTGTGAGCTGACAGCACCAACAAACGCAGCTGCACCGACAAGGCGAAAAGGGGTTTGCAAGTGGTATAGTGTCCACAGGGGATGGGGGTTCATCACGCCAGATGATGGAGTATTGATGTATTCGTACATCAAACCAAGATCTTCAGAAAGGGATTCCGGAGTCTGGCGAGGAATGAACGAGTAGAGTTTGACAGCAAACCATCGGTCCAGGGCATGGAATCAATTTATGTATGCGGCATTGGCGGTCAAGAGTGTAAGGGCAGCAGGGGGCGACCCATGGCACAGAGGAAGCCCAGAAAGATAAGATGCTACAATTGTGGAGACCTGTCAGACCACATGGCAGCCAAGTGCCCTCAAGGCCCTCTTCCCAAACGATGTTTTAGATGCAAGTCAACTGAACATTTGATAGCCGCCTGTCCCTCAAGGAGCTCTTTCCCTAGACGGACTGTCACTACCAGGTTGCCTTTAGGGCGCAAGCCAAGAGATGGCCACGACAACTGTCACACTAAGGGCGCCGAGAGAATTGGCCGTTGTCTAGGGGAGGAAACCCGTCCTAAGCAGATAGGAGGGAGTGCAAATCAAGGTTCAGCAGAGGAGACTCATCAAACGCAGATTGTGGGGAACGTAAGCCACCGTCCACACAAAATGAGTGGAAAACACGTCAAGAGCGATCTCCCTTCAAAGTCGACAGCTGCGAGCACTGACAGGCAGATGTCACGGGCAGACAGCGACGCGGCACAGGTGAGCGAGTCTTCTAGATAACACAGCAACTGCCAGTCCGACAACGTACGGACATGACGACCAAGAGGGTCCCCAGCAGGGCTGTACCTATTACAGAAGCTCAGCCCAAAGCATCGCCGCTCAGAAAGAGTCCTGCGCAGCATCAACGATCTGAGCGGTTACAATTGAAGCGCCAGAGGTAGTGATGTTGTCGGGACGACAACAAAATCAGGAGGGGGATATGTGATGGGGCCATAAAGTCACCCCAGATGCTCCCTCCCTTCATTGTTCATGGCAGATTTATCGCCCACATATTTTAGAAGTGCGCGCAGCACGCTAGTATGTAAAAATTCTGACGAGATAAAGAAGAAGATTAATGACTAGGCCATAATAATGCCTAAAAATTAAGTTGTGGTGTAGAATTGTGTTTTTGCTCTAGGAATAGCTGTGTATATTTCTGTTTTCGGGCCTTCTAAAGCAATATCGCGAGTGTTATGTATGCGGCCAAATCAATACGCCTAGCGCGCAGTAAATTGAGTGATTCGACCTGGGCTTATAAAAGAGATAGCGGCCGGCGGACGGGCCGATTTTGCAAGAACCGCCCAGAGAGAAGAAACGAAGTTAGGCTAGCCGTGTGTCGGTAGAAGAGGAACGAAGACATGACACGTGAGTTTGATTTAAAAGCAGATTATATTATGTCCTAGTGAAATTACCATTATTTCCCTGTAGCTTTTGAAGTTATATTCAGCGTGAGGCTGTTTTAATGTTTAGTGAAATAAATAAATAGATGTGTTCCCACAGGAAATGTCTTTTTATGGCATTATGATTTAGTCTCGAAATGATAGATGAGTGAAAATAATGTTTGATAGGTTTTATTAGGCATGCTAAGTGCAGATTGCGGCTGTAAGAGCGATTATTTCAGTCATCAGACCGGGCAAGAAAGGCGAAGATAGTATAAAAGTATTTTGTACATGAAACTGGACAGAAATGTTAGCAGAAACTGGAATTTAGATAATATTAACTAGTTGGGAAGATGGCAACCGAGAGGACCATGTGTTGATGACCGTGCGTAAAAGAAGACGCCAAGGAGTCTGCATTTAACACTCTTAGTTATCACTTAATGGTACGCAGTTTTATATCGCGTGAATCGACACGTGGGTGAAAGTAGGTTAAATGTAATTTTCCCCAGTAATAGAAGAGAGAGTTTTCGTGGTAAATTTCCTTTATGTGATGACTAGTTCTAGTTGTTAAGTCAAGAATAATTATATTTTATTCTTTGGTATTTCACGTTTATTGATGATTCTACTGTATATCTTTGGTGGGTTACTTTGAGGTGAGAATATATATTTAGATTTCTGGAGAGCGTGCGTAAGGTGTAAGGCACGTTGAGACAGCTGTTTCTCTGTTTGCTTCCGGCGGAGCATGGAAACACCAATGCAGCTGGTGTCCATTACAGGCCCACAATAAGCATTTTGATGCTATTGCTGTGGTTGTTTCGGTGACGGTAACGATGTGTTTCGTGTTATGAGTTCCCAATCTCATCAGGGGTCATATACGACACGCTTGTTACCAGGCGCACCAGTCGCCACTTACGACATGTTCAGAGGGCAGTGACGAATATTGAGATGGATCAGTTCGAGGTGGTGGTTTACTCTTATTACTGAGAGTATTTGATGTACATGTAGTTGAAGAATATTATTTTATGTCCATTTTATTATTATTTAATGATGGTTATGTGAAGAATGGTTTGTGAGAGCACGTGGGCTCACTTGGAGATATATATTTCTCTTCTCCGCTCCTGTGGGAGCATGGGGCCACCAGTGTGGTTTGCCTCTGCATGAAGTATTCATATGCTCGTGCAGTAGTGGTTTCAGTAGCAATCTGTGTTACATGGTGAGATTGCCAGCCCCATGCACAACACCATACTAGTCTCATTGGACGACATGCATGAGTGTGTGATAGCTGAGTGTGTACTCTTGCAGTAGTGGTTTTGGTAGCAACCGATGTTACACGGTGAGGTTGCCAGCCTCATGCACAATGTAGTGGATTTGATGGTATTGTATGGTTGATGTTACCTAGTGTGATGTATGAGGTCAGCTGTGAAGGCTTCTGAGATAAATGTAGCTGTGAATTTATAGAAGGCCCTTCTTGCTACCACTTACGACCTCACACATATCTGTTTTACTAATGAATGTGGCTATGTTAAAAATCTAGGGTACTGATATTTAATGTGTTGTGGTAGATTACATACACACACACACACAGATATTTAATAAGTCTAACAATATTAATAAAATTTATAATACACTGAACTAACTCAAGCTGTTTAAATTTTGATATTAAATTTTCTTTAATTTTATTTGTTCTGAACCAAGGTTTTATTTTGGTCAGAACATATGAAAGGTTTTGAAATTATGAATGAAATGCATGAATATATGTCATAATAAAATGGAAAATGTGTACATATGTATTTCAAATGACTGGTTAATAGTAATTATCTTAAGATAGTCCCAGGAGAACTTATTTCTAGATATGCTGTTGGGGTGGTATCATCACTCCATGTCTATGACTACCAAACATTGTCCATTCATTGATGGGAGTAATACAAGTTTTATTTCCCAAAAAAATTGGTGGGTTCTAGTGATGGTAATATAGTTGGTGTGTTAGTTAGTAAATAAGTTGGTGAAGGTCCAGCAGGCCAGACGCTCACGTATCTTGACTGAGTAGTTCTGGTGCTGGAATCTGGTGGCCCCACCTCTCCGTGCTTGGGGGCAATATAAGGCTGCTCTGACAAAATACTAGACTGCACTGGTCCACACTTGCATATATCAACACAGCATTTGACACCACTTTGGTGCCAAACAGAAACTCACACTTCTGCAACAAAAGTATTGGGTCATGTGTCAGAACTCTACCTCCTGAGCCACTTCTGCACACAACATTACACAACAACACCACATAGACGGGGTCAGATCTCTCTGACCATACAGCACATCTTACCAAGTTGGTTTCATTCACATAGAACTAGTTCACCAAGACTACATATTCTGAAATATGTTCATTAGCTTCCTGCTATTGAATAAGATAGGTGATATGTTCCACTGATCTCAACACTTGATCCGCCCTTCATAATCCTTGCTGGCGTTTAGGTATTTTGTTTGTCTCTAGACCGCGAACTTGGGCTGGGGATCTAGAGCGAATCCTTACTTGTTGTAAGGGATAGATTTTGAAATGGCAGTATCAAATCACTCGAAACATTAAACAATATTAAAATATACAAAGAAATGCTTTCAGTCTTACCAGAATTATGAATAGAGAACACAGTTATATTCTAGCAAAACTCAGCTGAGCTGCTGGCTCTAGTATGGCGTCCCTCTAAATATTGCAATTAGCTTCTGGGAACTACACCACTGAAGAATTACTGTGTCTACTACTGGACAATTTATGTTGAATGGCAAAAATGCGCGTCTGTGCGCCGATAATATGATTATCTGTGGCCAATCACCGACTTCCCCCTTTCAAATTTCAAACCTCCAACCAAAAGTCAATTTAGTCATACCTCAGTCAAGTATGTATTATTGTCTGTTGGTCCGTCTGTCTCTACTTGCTTTTTCATAAAAAAACACGCTTGGTTCTACATGCTTTTCTACACGAATCGGTCTCTAGAGTTATTTTTAGCCACAATTTTCCACTATTCCCCCCTCTCTTTCATTCCAACTAGATTTTAGCACTTGAGTCTCAAGGCCGCAATTTTTGAAAATTAGTGACATTTTTTTAACAGTGCAGTCGCTCGTCTGTTATGAACAACACAGTCTTTTGTCAATATCTTCATTATTATCTATCCGTCTGTATAAATGAAAGCATATTATTTCTCTGCTCAATATGGGCTATCAGACTAGCTAGGTTTTATATATTCCTAGCATTATTATTAAGAAAAAGTTACTTTTTCAAGGTTAGTTGTTTTTTTGAAATATGTTCGAGCATCTTCTGTAATGCGTTTGCCGCTGAATTCAAATAAACGGACTAAGTATCGTAAAAGCGTCCAAGAAATTACTGTTGCGTATAATAGCTAAGGTCTCTTTTGTCCATTTCTTTACATTGTGTCAACTTGGGGACGTGAATTTTTTTCCTTTCCCCACCAATTGCGTCTTTTTAGCCTTGCTAGTTTCAAGCACGTGTTCAGTCATATTTTTTCTTTTTGATCTCCGTTCCCTCCCGTCTCCAAGGGTAAACGTTTTGTCTTCACGTCTAACAAGTTAGTTTCCATGGCGGGTAGTGAACCGCGGCATGGGCGATCATGTCTTCTAGTAGCTTACGCATTATTTTTATCCCTACATTTTATCTTTGGAGATATTTTAACGTTGTATCACGGTTAAATTTATCACACATCTCCCCACTTGAAAACATGCCTACGGCAAGTTCCAAAACCAGTGATACACATAGATAAAATTACTCCTCACGCCTACCACTACTCTAATTTTGATCACAGGGGTGCCGACTGAGGAAATCTGCACCGACATTCAATGACCTTGGGATGTACTCAATACTAAACTGATAAGGTTGCAGTAATAAAGACCACCTCAACAATCTTGCGTTTTCATGCTTAGCCTGAGATAAGAATACTAGGAGCTGATGATCCGTCTGGACCACAAAAGTCCTACCATACAGATAGATTTGAAACTTCTTTATTGCCCAGATTAACGCTAAACATTCTTTTTCGCTTGTGGAATATCCTTGCTCCGCCTTATTCAATTTGCGGCTTGCATAAGCGACTGGGTTCAGTTCCCCATCAGGTGAAGATGATCTTTGCAACAAAGCCGCCCCGAGTCCTACATTACTTGCATCTGTTCTTACGACAAAGTCCTGTGTCAAATCAGGCAGTTTGAGAATAGGCTTGCTAGTGAGTTTTTCCTTTAACTCTTGGAACGCTAATTCACATTGCGCAGTCCAAACTATTTTATCTGGATGTCCCTTGCGAGTCAAATCAGTCAGAGGAGCACATATTGAGTTAAAATTTTTGATATATTTTTGGTAAAAACCACATAACGACACGAATGATCGCACGTCCTTTTTTGTTTGTGGTCTAGGTGCTCTCTGCAGTTTTTCCAAGTTCTTGGGGTCAGGGGTCATGTTGCCCTGATATACAGTGTGTCCCAAGAATTCCAACTCTTTGCATCCAATACAACATTTTGTTGGCCTAGCAGTTAAGTTCGCCTCCCTAAGCCTATCAAATAATATTTTTAGGGAGTCCAAGTGTTCTTCAAATGTCTCTGTGGCGACGAGAATATCATCCATGAAATTCGTGATACATGGGTTATTCAGGGGATCCAACAATTTGCGCATCATCCTTGAAAATACACTCGGAGCATTTTTCAGTCCGAATGGTAGCATGTTGAATTCATAATGTCCATCCAAAGTGCTAAAGGCCAAATAAGGTCTCACTTCAGGCTTCACTGGAATCTGGTAATAGCCTTTACTAAGATCTACCTTTGAAAAGTATTTTGCCTTGTTTAATCTGGCAAATAACTGTTTTGTGTCTGGTAATGGATCCACTTGTCCTTCTGTGACAGCATTCAGTTTCCTGTAATCTATGCACAGTCTGTGTTCCCCAGACGGTTTTCTCAACAAAACTACACTGGAGCTAAAAGATGATTCACTGTGTGAAATAATCCCCTCCTTCAACAAATAATCTATTTCTTCTTTCAATGCCTTCTCCTTCGCGAACGGAATAGAATAGGCTCTCATACAGATTGGGTTTGAGTCTACCAGTTTCATGTCATACTGTAGCAAATTTGTATGTCCTGTTTTATCTGTTAATACATCTGTATGTTCCTCCAGAACCTGTTGAACTCTCTCCCTCTGGTTTTTAGTCAGGTGCTTACTGACATTTACCTGTGCTGCTGTTTTACAAGGATGTAATGGGTATTCATGTGAGGTGAGTGGTTCCTTTTGCATTTGAGTTGCGATAGCCAAGGTCAGTAAGGGGGTGCTTTCCTGGAGTGGTCTGTCCAGATACTTCTTTAAAAGGTTTACATGATAAACTTTCTCCTTCCCCTTTTTGTCAATTTTATAGTTTGTTCTAGACACCTTCTCTAGAACCGTATATGGACCTTGCCATCCAATTTGTAATTTATTCTGGCTACCGGGTAGTAGAAGCAGCACCTTCTCTCCCACAGCTAGCTCTCTGTCCTTTGCCTTCCTATTAAAATATGCTGCATGTTTCTTCCTGGCTTGTTTCACATTATCATTTGCCAGTTTCCATCCAGCTTTCAAACGAGTGGTCAGTTCGTTCACGTATTGATAAGATGAGGTAACAGTCTCCTCTGCCTTCTCATCTGTCCAGGTCCTTAATAATGCTTCTAATGGACCTTTTATGGGTCTCCCAAATAGCAAAGTTGCGGGAGCCATCCCGGTTGAACTATGTGGTACCTCCCGATACGCAAACAACGCGGCGGGCAGGAATTGATCCCATAGATCCGGTTTTTCGTGTGCCAGCTTCCTCAGGATAGAAATGAGAGTCCCATTGAACCTCTCTACCTGGCAGTTCCCTTGAGGATGGTACGGACTACAATGAAAGTGTCTGGCTTGAAATAGCTTAAAAACTTCTTCCGTTAGTTTCCCCTTGAACTGTGAGCCATTATCAGTCAAGATTTGATGCGGGAATCCTAATCGGGTGAATATTGTAAGTAGTGCCTCTGCTACATGTTTTGAATCAATTGATGGCAGGGCTACCGCCTCTCCCCACATAGAACAAGTGTCCACTAAAGTAAGGATGTAACTGTTCCACCTCTTGGTCCGAGTGAGTGGTCCCACAATATCCACTGCAACCCTCTCAAAAGGTGTTCCCACTATGGGCATTTCCCCTAGAGTTGCAGGAACAGTCCAATGCTTTGGAGCTACCCGTTGACATTCTTGGCAGGATTTGACATATCTTTTTATATCCTCCGTTATCCCTGGCCAGAAGTAACGACAAGCTATACGCTGTCCTGTGGCGCTGATCCCCATGTGACCACTGAAGGGAATCGCATGCCCGAGTTCCATCACTTTATCCCTATATGAAGTGGGAAGAACCAGCTGGTTGTGACCATTTGTTCCAGTTCCGGCCTTCCTATATAATAGTTTGTTCTTCATAAAGTATTCTCCCTTGCTTGGAGGTGTGTGGTATTTGGGCAATTTTTTGAAACATGGCTTAAGGGTCTTATCCTCAGCCTGCGCCTTCCTCATCTCCTCTGGATGAGCATTTATAGGTTCACCTTCTTCCTCCTTTTTCTGTGACCTGGTCTGCACTGTCGCCATGATCACAGGTCTCTCGGGATTCCCCAAGAAGACGTATCTACACCCCAATATCAGAGGGTAGATTGGTTCATCTATCACTGCTCTGATTTCTCCTTCCACATAGCGAGTTTTCACCGTTATCCTTGCGATGGGAAGTGTCATGAGTGGTATGTCCTTAGTCGCCCCTTGTATTTCCACTGTTTCTGTGGTATACTGACTTTGGTCCACTAGGCTAGACTTCACAACAGAATCATAATCCAAACCTGTATCATAAAGGCACCTTGTGGTGACCCCATTACAAATAACATCCTCACAAACTGGGGGGTGATA
The DNA here is from genome assembly GCA_024509875.1 of Oreohelix idahoensis. NCBI lineage: Eukaryota > Metazoa > Mollusca > Gastropoda > Stylommatophora > Oreohelicidae > Oreohelix > Oreohelix idahoensis. The sequence goes on along the minus strand of JAMPIV010004130.1, from coordinate 222,606 downwards.
AGGTTCCTGCTGTCCATTAGGATTAACCTTTAATCTTTGAATCCCCGACTTCATTGCAGCAATGTTTGAAGGTTTCCTTCTACAAAATTCGGTGTTATGGTTATCTTTCTTGCACCATTTGCACCATCTTTTTCCTTGGTTCAACGGTTTTCTTTCATTGTATTTTTGGTCATTGAACTGTGAGTTTCTGTCACGATAGTCATTTCTTGGCCGTTCAAGGTTTGTCCTACCTTTATTACCCTGTTCTCTATTATCAAATTTATTAAATTGCTGTGGAGCTTTAAAATTGTCTATGTGCTTCTTTTTAGCACCACTTACCTCTGCCTGGGCTGCCTGATACCTCTCAGCGACATTTAAAACCTCCCCCAACCTCTCTGCACCTTGTTCCATGAGAAATTTTCTCAAGTCTGGAGCCATGGACTCTCTCAATTGCTCTATCATGATCATCTCTTTAAGATCTTGGGTCTTCCCCAGAGCAGTCCATTTCTCCAAATAGGTTTCCAGTCTGGCAGAGAATTGGTGGTATGTCTCCCCAGACAACAGTTTGGCATTTCTAAATTTCTTACGATAAAATTCACCATTTTTTTCGTATCTTAACAACAAAGCCTGCTTTAACATGTCATAATTGTCTTGGTCTTCTCTGTTCATTTTTGCGAAGACTTCATAAGAAGTACCTCTCAGTCCCTGTGATAACTTTAAACTCCACCTCTCTCTCTCTAACCCATATGTAGTAGCTAATAATTCAAAACGACTGAGGTACCCCTCTATGTCATCGTCTTTCTCAACAAAATGGTCTAAATGAAACCCCATAGCTGATGTTGAGGCTCCCTGACTAGGCGTAACATCTGAGGCAAAAGGGCTGGCACCATTTTCAGGAGCATGCCTTGTAATTCTAGCTCCCTTAGTCGTAATTCGTGCTCCCTTTGCAACCTTCTATCTTCTGCCTCCCTTTCGGCCTTTTTATCTTCTGCTTCCCTTTCGGCCTTTTTATCTTCTGCTTCCCTTTCGGCCTTTTTATCTTCTGCTTCCCTTTGCTGTCGTTTTTCTTCTGCCTCTAATGCTTTAGCCTCTTTGTCAGCCTCAATCGGCAGCCTCTTAAGTTCTTTATCAGCCTCAATTTGTAACCTCTTCTCTTCAACTATCCTCCTATCTTCGCTTTCAATATACTTATCACATTCTGCAGTTACGTATTGTATTAAACCCTGACCATCCATTCCCATATCCTTCGCCGTTAGCACAGCAGCTGATCTGAACTTTGCCAGCTCCGCCATACTTTTTAGACAATTTAGCAATGAGCAAGATAAATCTCTAACCAATTAATAACTAAAGTAATTCTAATTAATTAATTAATCAATTAACTACCACTGGCTGTGAAGATTCACCAAATTTTATTTTAAGGGACACTTTTAATTTTTACAATTTGTCCCCCTAATTTAATTCTCCCACCAGGAGATCCTAATATTACTGATAAGCTAATTATCCCTGGACAAGACCCCAATATATGTAGTGGATTTGATGGTATTGTATGGTTGATGTTACCTAGTGTGATGTATGAGGTCAGCTGTGAAGGCTTCTGAGATAAATGTAGCTGTGAATTTACAGACGGCCCTTCTTGCTAACACTTACGACCTCACACATATCTGTTTTACTAATGAATTGTGCTACGTTAAAAATCTAGGGTACTGATATGTAATGTGTTGTGGTAGATTACATACACACACACACACAGATATTTAATAAGTCTAATAATATTAATACAATTTATAATACACTGAACTAACTCAAGCTGTTTAAATTTTGATATTAAATTTTCTTTAATTTTATTTGTTCTGAACCAAGGTTTTATTTTGGTCAGAACATATGAAAGGTTTTGAAATTATGAATGAAATGCATGAATATATGTCATAATAAAATGGAAAATGTGTACATATGTATTTCAAATGACTGTTTAATAGTAATTATCTTAACATAGTCCCAGGAGAACTTATTTCTAGATATGCTGTTGGTGTGGTATCATCACTCCCTGTCTATGACTACCAAACATTGTCCATTCACTGATGGGAGTAATACAAGTTTTATTTCCCCAAAAAATTGGTGGGTTCTAGTGATGGTAATATAGTTGGTGTGTTAGTTAGTAAATAAGTTGGTGAAGGTCCAGCAGGCCAGACGCTCACGTATCTTGACTGAGTAGTTCTGGTGCTGGAATCTGGTGGCCCCACCTCTCCGTTCTTGGGGGCAATATAAGGCTGCTCTGACAAAATACTAGACTGCACTGGTCCACACTTGCATATATCAACACAGCATTTGACACCACTTTGGTGCCAAACAGAAACTCACACTTCTGCAACAAAAGTATTGGGTCATGTGTCAGAACTCTACCTCCTGAGCAACTTCTGCACACAACATTACACAACAACACTACATAGACGGGGTCAGATCTCTCTGACCATACAGCACATCTTACCAAGTTGGTTTCACATAGAACTAGTTCCCCAAGACTACATATTCTGAAATATGTTCATTAGCTTCCTGCTATTGAATAAGATAGGTGATATGTTCCACTGATCTCAACACTTGATCCGCCCTTCATAATCCTTGCTGGCGTTTATGTATTTTGTTTGTCTCTAGACCCTGAACTTGGGCTGGGGATCTAGAGCGAATCCTTACTTGTTGTAAGGGATAGATTTTGATATGGCAGTATCAAATCACTCGAAACATTAAACAATATTAAAATATACAAAGAAATGCTTTCAGTCTTACCAGAATTATGAATAGAGAACACAGTTATATTCTAGCAAAACTCAGCTGAGCTGCTGGCTCTAGTATGGCGTCCCTCTAAATATTGCAATTAGCTTCTGGGAACTACACCACTGAAGAATTACTGTGTCTACTACTGGACAATTTATGTTGAATGGCAAAAATGCGCGTCTGTGCGCCGATAATATGATTATCTGTGGCCAATCACCGACTTCCCCCTTTCAAATTTCAAACCTCCAACCAAAAGTCAATTCAGTCATACCTCAGTCAAGTATGTATTATTGTCTGTTGGTCCGTCTGTCTCTACTTGCTTTTTCATAAAAAACACGCTTGGTTCTACATGCCTTTCTGCACGAATCGGTCTCTAGAGTTATTTTTAGCCACAATTTTCCACTATTTCCCCCTCTCTTTCATTCCAACTAGATTTTAGCACTTGAGTCTCAAGGCCGCAATTTTTGAAAATTAGTGACATTTTTTTTAACAGTGCAGTCGCTCGTCTGTTATGAACAACACAGTCTTTTGTCAATATCTTCATTATTATCTATCCGTCTGTATAAATGAAAGCATATTATTTCTCTGCTCAAGATGGGCTATCAGACTAGCTAGGTTTTATATTCCTAACATTATTATTAAGAAAAAGTTACTTTTTCAAGGTTAGTTGTTTTTTTGAAATATGTTCGAGCATCTTCTGTAATGCGTTTGCCGCTGAATTCAAATAAAAGGACTAAGTATCGTAAAAGCGTCCAAGAAATGACTGTTGCGTATAATAGCTAAGGTCCCTTTTGTCCATTTCTTTACATTGTGTCAACTTGGGGACGTGAATTTTTTTCCTTTCCCCACCAATTGCGTCTTTTTAGCCTTGCTAGTTTCAAGCACGTGTTCAGTCATATTTTTTCTTTTTGATCTCCGTTCCCTCCCGTCTCCAAGGGTAAACGTTTTGTCTTCACGTCTAACAAGTTAGTTTCCATGGCGGGTAGTGAACCGCGGCATGGGCGATCATGTCTTCTAGTAGCTTACGCATTATTTTTATCCCTACATTTTATCTTTGGAGATATTTTAACGTTGTATCACGGTTAAATTTATCACACACAACACCTTACTAGTCGCATTGGACAACATGCATGAGTTTGTGTGTGTGTAATAGCTGAGTGTGTTTTCTTGCAGTAGTGGTTTCGGTAACAATCTGTGTTACATGGTGAGAGTATTGTTATTCAACAATGAATTTAACTAGTTCGTTGCTTTGTTTGCTTCTTCAGATTAGCAACTGAGCACTAGCTGGGTGTTTTGTTACGTTCGGTGGTTTATTTGTTTAATGTTTGCTTAGTCACTGAATGGGTTGTAAAAATAAATACAGCCCCTGCCTCTAGAATCAAGAGTTTTATTGTTGTTCGGGTCGGTGCGAGTGAGAAAAGAGAGTGATCAAACATATCACAATATAATCATCATCATCATCTCGCCCACCCTACCACAGTAGCACGTTGTTTTCAAACATATATACATTATTGCTTGTAAAAATAATACCTGATTATTATTTTCTGTCATACATACTTCAAATATAAAAGACACAGTGATTGTGTTGGGTTGTATTATTTAAACAGAAGTTTCTCATTTCGGGGAGATACGGCCCATTCAACCGAGACAAATGAATAACACCTGTTATATTAGGACACATGTCTAAATAAAGATCTTTCGTTTTGGTGTATTGTTTAGCTTTGAGCTAGTTTATTTTATTAACCGCCAAAAGTAAAAATAAAACTTAAATGTTGCCTTACTTTGGCGAGGAGCACCCCGTTTGAGACTGGCACATGTACAATTATAGAAGACCCTTCGGTCCAGCAATGTGATATATTTTTTTTTTCCTCGCATGAAATCGCATATTTTTTCCTCGCATGAGATAGCATTTGCACCCACCCCAAACCCGGCTCTGTTCAAGACCACATGTCCCAACACAAGAAGACCCAATGACAAACTGTGTCACTGTAGTGATACTCTGTGTTCACACACAAAGGACCTAATGACACAAGAATGTTACTGTACTGGTCCCTGTGTCTAGACACATGATCCTAGCCAAAGGCCAGATATTAGGGCGTTGGGTTTCACAGCGTTATTTGCGCTGTACCTCCCAGGAATGTGATATTTTTTTTTCCTCGCTTGAGGTCGCATATTTTTTCCTCGCATGAGGTCGCATTGGTACCCGCCCAAACCCGGCCCTGGTCAAGACCACATGTCCCAACACAAGAAGACCCAATGACAAACTGTGTCACTGTAGTGATCCTCTGTGTTCTCACACAAGGGACCTAATGACACATGAATGTCACTGTACCGGTCCCTGTGTCTAGACACATGATCCTAGCCAAAGGCCGGATATTGGGCCGTGGAGTCTTCACAGCATTATTCGTGCTGGGTTCCAGCAATGTGATATTTTTTTTTTCCTCGCTTGAGGTCGCATATTTTTTCCTCGCATGAGGTCGCATTGTCCCTGTCCCAAACTTGGCTCTGGTCAAGGCCACATGTCCCAACACAAGAAGACCCAATGACAGAATGTGTCACCTAGTGATCTTCTGTGTTCACACAGAAAGGACCTAATGACACAAGAATGTTACTGTACTGGTCCCTGTGTCTAGACACATGATCCTAGCCAAAGGCCAGATATTAGGGCGTTGGGTTTCACAGCGTTATTTGCGCTGTACATCCCAGCAATGTGATATTGTTTTTTTCCTCGCTTGAGGTCGCATATTTTTTCCTCGCATGAGGTTGCATTAGTACCCGCCCAAACCCGGCCCTGGTCAAGACCACATGTCCCAACACAAGAAGACCCAATGACAAAATGTGTCACCTAGTGATCGTCTGTGTTCTCACACAAAGGACCTAATGACACAAGAAGGTCACTGTACCGGTCCCTGTGTCTAGACACATGATCCTAGCCAAAGGCCGGATATTGGGCCGTGGAGTCTTCACAGCATTATTCGTGCTGGGTTCCAGCAATGTGATATTTTTTTTCCCCGTCGCATGAAGTCGCATATGTTTTCCTCGCATGAGGTCGCATTGGTACCCGCCCAAACCCGGCCCTGGTCAAGACCACATGTCCCAACACAAGAAGACCCAATGACAAACTGTGTCACTGTAGTGATCCTCTGTGTTCTCACACAAGGGACCTAATGACACATGAATATCACTGTACCTGTCCCTGTGTCTAGACACATGATCCTAGCCAAAGGCCGGATATTGGGCCGTGGAGTCTTCACAGCATTATTCGTGCTGGGTTCCAGCAATGTGATATTTTTATTTTTTTTCCTCGCTTGAGGTCGCATATTTTTTCCTCGCATGAGGTCGCATTGTCCCTGCCCCAAACTTGGCTCTGGTCAAGGCTACATGTCCCAACACAAGAAGACCCAATGACAAAATGTGTCACCTAGCGATCTTCTGTGTTCACACACAAAGGACCTAATGACACAAGAATGTTACTGTACTGGTCCCTGTGTCTAGACACATGATCCTAGCCAAAGGCCAGATATTAGGGCGTTGGGTTTCACAGCGTTTTTTGCGCTGTACATCCCAGCAATGTGATATTTTTTTTTCCTCGCTTGAGGTCGCATATTTTTTCCTCGCATGAGGTTGCATTAGTACCCGCTCAAACCCGGCCCTGGTCAAGACCACATGTCCCAACACAAGAAGACCCAATGACAAAATGTGTCACCTAGTGATCGTCTGTGTTCTCACACAAAGGACCTAATGACACAAGAATGTCACTGTTCCGGTCCCTGTGTCTAGACACATGATCCTAGCCAAAGGCCGGATATTGGGCCGTGGAGTCTTCACAGCATTATTCGTGCTGGGTTCCAGCAATGTGATATTTTTTTGTCCCTTGCATAAGGTCGCATATTTTTTCCTCGCATGAGGTCGCATTGTCCCCGCCCCAAACCCGGCTCTGGTCAAGACCACATGTCCTAACACAAGAAGACCCAATGACAAAATGTGTCACCTAGTGATCGTCTGTGTTCTCACACAAAGGACCTAATGACACAAGAATGTCACTGTACCGGTCCCTGTGTCTAGACACATGATCCTAGCCAAAGGCCAGATATTAGGGCGTTGGGTTTCACAGCGTTATTTGCGCTGTACATCCCAGCAATGTGATTTTTTTTCCTCGCTTGAGGTCGCATTTTTTCCCCTCGCATGAGGTTGCATTGTCCCCATCCCAAACCTGGCTCTGGTAGGGGCCACACGTCCCAACACAGGAAGACCCAATGACAAAATGTGTCACCTAGTGATCTTCTGTGTTCACACACAAAGGACCTAATGACACATGAATGTCACTGTACTGGTCCCTGTGTCTAGACAAATGATCCCAGCCAAAGGCCAGATATTAGGGCGTTGGGTTTCACAGCGTTATTTGCGCTCTACATCCCAGCAATGTGATATTTTTTTTCTTAGCTTGAGGTCGCATATTTTTTCCTCGCATGAGGTCGCATTAGTACCCGCCCAAACCCGGCCCTGGTCAAGACCACATGTCCCAACACAAGAAGACCCAATGACAAAATGTTTCACCTAGTGATCGTCAGTGTTCTCACACAAAGGACCTAATGACACAAGAATGTCACTGTACCGGTCCCTGTGTCTAGGCACATGATCCTAGCCAAAGGCCGGATATTGGACCGTGGAGTCTTCACAGCATTATTCGTGCTGGGTTCCAGCAATGTGATATTTTTTTCCCCTCGCATGAGGTCGCATATTTTTTCCTCGCATGAGGTCGCATTGGTACCCGCCCAAACCCGGCCCTGGTCAAGACCAAATGTCCAAACACAAGAAGACCCAATGACAAACTGTGTCACTGTAGTGATCCTCTGTGTTCTCACACAAGGGACCTAATGACACATGAATGTCACTGTACCGGTCCCTGTGTCTAGACACATGATCCTAGCCAAAGGCCGGATATTGGGCCGTGGAGTCTTCACAGCATTATTCGTGCTGGGTTCCAGCAATGTGATTTTTTTTTCCTCGCATGAGGCCGCATATTTTTTCCTCGCATGAGGTTGCATTTACCCACCCAAACCCGTCCCTGGTCAAGACCACATGTCCCAACACAAGAAGACCCAATGACAAACTGTGTCACTGTAGTGATCCTCTGTGTTCTCACACAAGGGACCTAATGACACATGAATGTCACTGTACCGGTCCCTGTGTCTAGACACATGATCCTTTTTTTCCCTCGCTTGAGGTCGCATATTATTTCCTCGCATGAGGTCCCATTTACCCACCCAAACCCGTCCCTGGTCAAGACCACATGTCCCAACACAAGAAGACCTAATGACAAACTGTGTCACTGTAGTGATCCTCTGTGTTCTCACACAAGGGACCTAATGACACATGAATGTCACTGTACCGGTCCCTTTGTCTAGACACATGATCCTAGCCAAAGGCCGGATATTGGGCCGTGGAGTCTTCACAGCATTATTCTTTCTGGATTCCAGCAATGTGATATTTTTTTTTTTCCCCTCGCTTGAGGTCGCATATTTTTTCCTCGCATGAGGTCGCATTGTCCCCGCCCAAACCCGGCTCTGGTCAAGACCACATGTCCCAACACAAGAAGACCCAATGACAAACTGTGTCACTGTAGTGATCCTCTGTGTTCTCACACAAGGGACCTAATGACACATGAATGTCACTGTACCGGTCCCTGTGTCTGGACACATGATCCTAGCCAAAGGCCGGATATTGGGCCGTGGAGTCTTCACAGCATTATTCGTGCTGGCTTCCAGCAATGTGATTTTTTTTCCTCGCATGAGGCCGCATATTTTTTCCTCGCATGAGGTCGCATTTACCCACCCAAACCCGTCCCTGGTCAAGACTACATGTCCCAACACAAGAAGACCCAATGACAAACTGTGTCACTGTAGTGATCCTCTGTGTTCTCACACAAGGGACCTAATGACACATGAATGTCACTGTACCGGTCCCTGTGTCTAGACACATGATCCTTTTTTTTTTCCTCGCTTGAGGTCGCATATTTTTTCCTCGCATGAGGTCGCATTTACCCACCCAAACCCGGCCCTGGTCAAGACCACATGTCCCAACACAAGAAGACCTAATGACAAACTGTGTCACTGTAGTGATCCTCTGTGTTCTCACACAAGGGACCTAATGACACATGAATGTCACTGTACCGGTCCCTGTGTCTAGACACATGATCCTAGCCAAAGGCCGGATATTGGGCCGTGGAGTCTTCACAGCATTATTCGTGCTGGGTTCCAGCAATGTGATTTTTTTTTTTTTTTTTTTCCTCGCTTGAGGTCGCATATTTTTTCCTCGCATGAGGTCGCATTGTCCCCGCCCAAACCCGGCTCTGGTCAAGACCACATGTCCCAACACAAGAAGACCCAATGACAAACTGTGTCACTGTAGTGATCTTCTGTGTTCTCACACAAGAGACCTAATGACACATGAATGTCACTGTACCGGTCCCTGTGTCTAGACACATGATCCTAGCCAAAGGCCATATATTAGGGCGTTGGGTTTCACAGCGTTATTTGCGCTGTACATCCCAGCAATGTGATTTTTTTTTTTCCTCGCTTGAGGTCGCATATTTTTTCCTCGCATGAGGTCGCATTTTCCCCGCCCATACCCGGCCCTGGTCAAGACCACATGTTCTAACACAAGAAGACCCAATGACAAACTGTGTCACTGTTATGATCTTCTGTGTTCTCACACAAGAGACCTAATGACACATGAATGTCACTGTACCGGTCCCTGTGTCTAGACACATGATCCTAGCCAAAGGCCAGATATTAGGGCGTTGGGTTTCACAGCGTTATTTGCGCTGTACATCCCAGCAATGTGATAAAGACCCTCTTTTGTTTTAGTCTGTTTCAGTTATGAAGTGCTTAGTATTCGAAATACTATGTAATATTTGGTAAATAAACAGAAACTGCTTTGTAAAATGTAATTAAACTTGATATAAAAAGTAATAATAACTTTTAAATATTACATCAAAGTATTTTTTTAATTTCCGCATACAGTATTAGTGTCCGTTTAAATAATTTAAATTGCTATGTAAAGTAAAGAAATGTAGAGTTGTATATTACGACCTTTTAATAATAATATAACCATTTTGATTGTTTCCCTTGATTCACAATTTTAAAATTTGTATTGCTTTCCATGATGCAGATAGACACTGTTTACGGCCCTGATTTACGCATAGAAAATATCGGTAGAAACCAAATTGTGTAACCTAGACATTTTCTAAATTTTAGTACTAAGCGAGGACGAAGGTTTATTAAAAAAAACATTCTGAAGCACGGAAATACCATATGTCAAAACGAATGAATGCATAAATCTGCTTTGTCGATCAATATAAACATACATTCAAATGAATTGAATACATATTTGACAAAAAGCCAACAGCTTATTTTTTTTTTTTAACCAAAGCGGTAGAAACCAAATTATGTGACCTGGCAACCTGTGAAAAAATAACTTCCATTTAAACGGTCCTTCAACGGTCATAGCTATCTAATAATTTTGTTTTCTGCAACAACTAAAGATTTTACTATAAAATAACTTAACAATAAATGCAACAGGAAAAAAGCGACTAACGAGTGAATTTGGGTTTTACATATGTTGATACAGTTATTTAAACAACCAGACTAAATTCAGGCATTTTATAAATTTTAATACTAAGCGGGGACGAAGGTGTATAAAAAAATCCTGAAGCACCGACATACCATAAGTGAAAGCGAATGAATGCATAAGTCTGCTATTTCACTCAAAATACATACATTCAAATTTTGACCTCGCATTTCAAAAATGATGTAAAAAGTACTATTACCATGTAATAGTTTGATTAAGATTAAACACGCACTGTGGATGTTCATGCTCAGAGAACATCCTTTGGTTTTAATATATGTGTCGATACAGCTCCGATCCAATTTGAAACCGCTTGGCCAAATGAGTGCCATTAAAATTACATTGTTAAAGAAAAAGGAAGTGCTACAGAAAACAGTTTTGTTTCTTCTATTTCCTATTAAAGTAAAAATGTTTAGGTAAACATTTTTAATTATCTTGTAAAATATGCAAACGTATGGTCATTAATTAAAAACATAAAATAATAGTTTTAACATTTGTGTTACGTCCCTCCATATTTATTGGATGTGTATTTATTTGATTATGGCCCCTGAGAAATTAATTTCTTACGAAAAATTATAATTACTCATATTGTCATAATTACAATATAAAATCATAAAATAACTACATGGCGTACCCCGGCGGTACCTAAAGAAAGTCTCTGCCGAAATTCATCAAGAAATAATAAGGCATGCGGATTTGTATTAAGGACATAGAAACATACTTTGCCTTTTATTTATATAGATCTGTTTATTTATTTATTTTTTTTTTTGCTTAAAAAAAATTAAGTTTTCTGTCTTTAGTTTTAACAGAATATTAAAGTTAAAAAGAAAATGTATTGGGTTACTGTTTTATTGTGATGCTAAATGATTAAACTTCATCGTCATTTCTTGACGGGTAAACTGCGAGAAATGTGAATAAAATTTTTTACTGACCTATATATGGGTTGATTATCACAGGTACCCAAGATAACGTTCACTCAAGGCACAGTGTACTACGCGCCGTTCCCGTATTTTCCCGAAAAGCGGATGTGAATATCTAACACACTGAAAATATTGAAACACATGAGTTTTCAATGGGTGTTCAATTTAGTTTTGCCAGTGCAATGCGCACCGTTTCCGTATTTTCCATAAACGCTGATGGGATTGTTTCATCGTTAGTTACATAAGTTTCATAAGAACACTCTGTACATGGGTATTGTTTAAATTTCTTTCTCTCAATTTTTTTGGGTCTTTTTTCATAAGACTAATGGAAGTTAGCGCAGACAAAAGGAGTGGCTGAGCCAGAAAAGTGCCAAGTGCCAGACTTATATTTATGGGAGTTGTTACGTGTCTTTTATATTGTTAATGTTAATATTTAGTGACAGGATGGTTCCTGTGACCAAGTTCACTTCTAGGGTAGTAGACGTATCAGACACCGAAACAAGCCAACATCAATTAGAATTATTTGAGCCACAATGGACGAAGTGGACAGTATACATTTTTATTAATACTTCACGCTGCTCCAAATTCAATACAGTTAAGGCCAATATGCAATGGCATATAATATGCAGTCGTTGATATAACTTTAGGCAGTCCGTTCATGTCTGGAACGCTGTCCTTTTCATTCTCAATATTTTTAATAAAAATTCACACTCGACACTGAGAAGCTATACTCCCTGTAAATGCAGATAACTAGATACACCTCACAGAAGATCTTGATGTATTAGTGATGGAATAACACAGGAATATATACTAAAGGTAAGTAGCTCAAACACATGCGTCCACTCGCCATGACACACAATGGTAGAAGACTTAGCAGACAATCTCCTCACTTCTGCATTTTTAGTTTCACGTCTACCAAATAAACCATATCGACATGACGTCACTTCCTGTATTAATAAGTGACTCCGTATAAAATAAACAAACAAGGAGCCCTATCGCTACCTATTATACTGACACAATCGTTATGAATTTTAATCATAACATTATTCCCCCCCCCCCCTTTCCTCCCCCCCCCGCAAAAATTATAGAAACAAAGTTTTCATTATTCCCGTGGTGTGAGTATAACATCACCAGAGTGAAATATGATAACATCAAATTTCACTGTAAGTAAGAACTAGCATAGCACCCAGCTTTCAGCCTTAGGGTAGGCAATTTAACACTAAAAGTGTGGTCCATGGTTAATACCAAAGCCAATGTCTACTACGAACAAATTCATTTTTAACAGCAATGTGTGGTAGCCATAACTAATAGTACCCAACAGATTAAATATGTATTCATTTTTGCGGGGGAGGGGGGGGGGAGGAAGGGGGGGGAATAATGTTATGATTAAAATTCATAACGATTGTGTCAGTATAATAGGTAGCGATAGGGCTCCTTGTTTGTTTATTTTATACGGAGTCACTTATTAATACAGGAAGTGACGTCATGTCGATATGGTTTATTTGGTAGACGTGAAACTAAAAATGCAGAAGTGAGGAGATTGTCTGCTAAGTCTTCTACCATTGTGTGTCATGGCGAGTGGACGCATGTGTTTGAGCTACTTACCTCACACCGTCCAATAACTCCTATCAGTCAAGTCCAGTAACAGTTGTCAATTAATTAATTTACTGATCAACAGCAATAATGCAACGCATTAAAGAATATACAAATATGCAAATGCGTAACTAGACGAAATTAGGCAGACAATCATATTAGTAAGGTGAATGAATGCAACATCGTACGCTAAAAGATTACAGGCATGTGTACATCTGAAGTACTTATTAGAAAAATTGTATTGTGGTGTCAATAAAAAAAAAATGTTATCTTGCACCAAATGAAGTTGTGTGACCAATCAGGTAAGAATACGTTGAGGTATAGTACGAATTGACAATAGTATTGAGAACTCTCAAAATGTTCACTTAATAACTAGTGTGAGCGTATTAATGCATCGTGTCAAAGACCGAATCTTATCCCGCGAATTAAAATTAATTAACAGCTAACTAAAGCACTGTAGTTAAAAGTCATAGTGTAATAGTATTATACACACTAGTGGAATAATAAACTGAAGTCCAGGGGAAATATTTATAATCAAGCATAAAGTTGATGTTCATGATTCTCCGCTATATTATCGTATGTTCCTTTATAAGTTCACGTTAAGTAGCAATGTTCAATGTCCAACCGGATAGAGAAAACAAAAGGCACGATAGGATGATTATAGTTATGTCCCTTTGACCATGCGTAGCATCCTTGAGTTAAGTCCCATTAATCTTTAGAAGCAGTTCCAATAATAGAATAAATCAAGATTTTGCCTTCAAAATATCCAAATGTCACGTTATTCTTAGATTATCAATGAATGTGTGTTTTTGCACATAATCCGAGAATGACAACTGTTAATCATGTCCAAGACATCCATGTAATGCGCTGAGTAAATTGAGGTACAATTTGAAATTGGCGATATCAGCATTCATCATCATCAGCTGTCGAGTGAACCGATCAATAACTGTAAGTACTGTCAAAAGAGTTATTGAGCGATTTCCTTCAATTTCCGATGAAAAAATTACGATCGTTCTAAGCCTTGACATTCACCACAGAGTCTTTGTATAATTCATCTATGCACAGCAGTAATAAATCTGGAAATTCCTGTCAGCAAAATACGTTCATATATAGTGCAATGTTACATTGGTCAACACGTGAAGAAGTCAGTTAATAGGCTTGCTGTAACCTCACAAGGTACCTGCATTTGCCGTGTTGTTAGCTGACAGTAAGTCCTTTACACAACGTGGTAACACATTCGCGACCACGTTCTGACTGCCCTTGATGACACGAATGTCATATTCGTAGGGTTGGAGCGCAAGTGATGCTCTCGCAGCCTTCTCATTACGAAATTTTGCCGTTTTCAGAGAGGACAAGGCCCTCTGATCAGTCTCTGTCACGTGGGTCTTTATATCATTAAATTACATACATCTTCTTCCTATTCTCTCACCCTAATCCTTTCATTTTATTACTTTTCCGTACTTGTTTTTCCTGTATTTTTTTCGCATCATTCGTTGCGAAAAATATATTTCTTTCCCATCATCGTTTTTCTTTCTCATACTGACTAGTAACCTTATTGCATCAGATGTCAGTCGCGCAGATAGCTGTGAAGATACGGTTCTCGCCAGACATACGTCTGCAGTTTCCCCCGGTCAGAGCGCGGCCCGACCAGATTTCTGGGCCTGAGGTGTGAGAAATTCGTTTCGCTGGACATAGAGCAGACTTTTGGTCTACCATTTTGTTCACCTGTCACTAGCTTAAGGTGTCAAACCCGGCATCTGTACGACGCAGTTGTAGACGGTTGTCTGAGATTTGCAACTGTCACGCGCATTTCTCGGTCACTGGTGGCAGTTACGTCACGCGTTAAGCTGACGTAAATGTTGGGAGTAGGGGAGATAATTTCGCTTGGCGAAATAAGTTGGGGCCCTTTGTCTGATTTTAAGATATTGGCCCGAGTTTGAAACTTTAATTTCATTCTCGCTCCTATATTCGCAGTAGACAGGTTGTTCGAAACAGAATAGCTGTTAGCGAAGTTTCTCAGTTTGTTTCGGCAATTTGTCGAACTTCTAGACTTCCTTAAATATTCAGCATATAATTCTTAAGTTGTGCGACTACCTGTAGTTCTGTGTGAGGTAATATATATTATATCTAGTATTTTGTGAAATGATAAAGTGTTAAGTCGCTTATTTCATATTTCACTAGTTAAATTTTGCGCAGAGTGCCAAATTTATATAGTCTGTATTATTTTCTAGTGACATGTTTCAGTGGATAGCAGAATAAATTATATCTTAGCTTACTAAAACAATAATGTAGCTATAATGAAGTTAAATTTTACTGCTAAGAAATCAGACGAGATCATATTTTTCTAAGCTAACTTACAAATGCTAGAAACCTCATGAGATGTTGACGGAACACGCACGTGTTCCTAAATTCATGGGGATTGATGATTTTTTAAAAATATAACTTACTTTACGGGAAATTTAAATGATAAGTCAAGCAGTACACTTGCGGTTTAATAATGTAAGTTACAGTGGGTACATATTGTAAAATTATTTGATATGTGTTCTTTCTTTTATATAGTGAAACGGTGGTACCCAACTTTACCAGCGTTCTAGTACGTGAACTTTATTTGGGAAGAAACAAATCACTTTCATTACCTGAACTGTAACAGTTAAATGAAGTAAGAGGCCTTCGCGCCAGAATTAATTCTTCCAGAATAACTCTTCAGTACAATTCAGCCCGTTGTGGCAAGCAAAGATCAGAAACATTCCGACAGAGTTTTGACTAGTACTGTGGTGACCAAATATAGTAACTTCCTGAAAGTAGACACCGATCTGACATTCCTTAAATTCTAGAAACCAAAGCTAATGACATTGTGCTCTGCTAACTTTCGTGCCTGGACAATATTTTATGTGACTTAATCAGACATTCGAAAAATTAGAACACCCAAGGAATCGTTCCCTGAGAGTTTAGTACGTCTTTTGGAACTGGGGATTTCTTGGTCAAGGACTGCATTTTCGGGTCTGTGTGAAGGTCCTAGAATTGAGTATGTTCCCAGAGGCAGCGAGCAAAGTTGTGAGTATAACTGTGTATCCATGGCCATGGCTGAATGAATGAGTGTACGCAGATCAGAGTGTTATTTTACAGTTATAGATTGTCACCCATTTACTGTCTTAATTCTTTTTGTTTAACCTGCAGAATTTGTTACTATTTGCTAGAGTTTCTTTACTTCTTAGGCTAAATCAGATTATTCAACTCTGTGCATACATTTACGAGAAAAGAAGAAAAACTCTTAGCCTCAACCCTACGTATCTATAACTCTTTGGGCCATCATCTGTTCTCTTAACGGGGGCTGTGGGCTAAACCTAGAGTAAGATTTTAACGGGCTATCATCCTTGTAGCATTTTCTTAAATTTTATGACTATTTGTATATGTTTTTCCTTGATGTAATTTTTTAGTGTTGTGAGAAATTTTTATATAATAATTAAAATATCTCTCTTGAAAAAAAAAAAATCAGTGCGTTGGTCAGCTCGATCCCAATTATCTGTATAAGCATTGTTATAGATTTTCCAAGTCTGTGTGTTTAACTGTCGTCACGTGTAGGTGCGTGCCCGTGAGTAGATAGAGATATATTAATATATATATCTGTGTTTAGACTGTCTGACGCCTTTAAAAGCGGTCGTAGAAGATAGGTGAGAGAGAGAAGATTATCTCGATTCTCAAAGACAGCTTCTATATCACATTCTATCATCTCACGTGTGGGAAATTCTATTTTTTGTTTTTCACCAGCTCTCACGGTATCTATCACTCATTCCAACCTATTCAGAAGGGACCTAACCCAAGTCTTAATACTCCTATCTAAAATCTACGACAGTCTCCAAGACAAATTTTGCACCAATGAGGTAGCGCTGTAGTTTAGAAAAGCAATATACCACAGCGAGCAACTCTCGCTCTACGATAGGGTATTTTTGTTCAGTGAGAGTCAATTTACGACTGACATACACAATTGGATGTAGACAATCATCGAATTCCTGCATAAGTGTACCGCCGATTCCCGATCCAGACGCATCGACTCTAGGGATAAAAGGAAATCGAGTATCAGGCAATCTTAAAATTGGTGATTTTGAGAAATTTGCCTCTAATAAATTTAATGATACATCACATGAATGTGATCAAACAATCTTATTTGGAGAGTTCTTTCTTAATAACGAAGACATAACTGAAGTAATTTCTGAAATATTAGGCAAGAATTTCTTATAGAGTCCGACAAGACCTAAAAGACTGCGAACCTGTTTTTTTGTCCTAGGAATTTCTAGATTCAAGATCCTGGAGATAGTGGAATTCTCAGGCTTAAGAAAACCGCCTCCTACTTTATGACCAAGAAAAGAAATTTCAGTGAATCCTATTTTAGTTTTCTTAGGTCTAGCAGTAAGATGATGGAGACGATTTGCAGTCAACAAAGACTGAATTCCAAGAACACGTTCTTCCCAAGATTGATGGAAAAGGCAAATATCATCATTATAGGTGATTATGTCATCACGATTAGAGACAATTTTTCGCATCATACGAACAAAAGTCGGAGGAGCGTTAACAAGACCAAAAGACATAATATTAAATTGGAACAATCCCAAAGGTGAAGCGAAAGCAGTATAAGGTTTTGCTCTGTCCGAAAGGGGACGTGCCAATAACCTTTAGATAAATCAATTTTACTGAAAAATGTAGCTGTAGATAGTCTATCCAATAGAGAATCTAACAAAGGCAGAGATTCAGCATAGAAAATAGCATTTAAATATTCAAAGTACAGTCTCAAGATGTTTGCATTCTACATAACAACGACCATTAAAATGTACAACATTATTAGTCTCATCATAAGTACCAATGGGAAACAAGACCTTCGGCACATGGGTAGTGGAAAGAAAACATACGCGTCTCTGTATAGGAGCAAGTATGAAGTTATTTGTTCTGTAAATGATGTAACACGCCCTGTAGCACCCGAAGAAAGAAATAATATTGTCAAAACCGCCGCACAACCCAATGTAGTGACTAGCACATACCACATGAAATCATGGTATGTCAGCATATGAAAGAAAAAGGCTGAAGTTATATTAATATCCATGAAGTTCCTACATGAAAAGGAAGAATCATGTAGTAAAAAGACAATGGAAAAAAGGAAAACAAACAGCCAAATATACAGTTTTGACTGAAGAGTATACAGCCGATTAACCTCGACATCAACAATGCCAGGTATCACATCATTAATGATGGATATGGTTGGTCCCATATAAGCAACATTGTCATCAACAATGCTAGGTATCACATCATCCATGATGGATGTGGTTGGTTCATTATCAGCAGTAACCAGTGAATGCACTCGAGTCAAAATAGACATCTGATGACTTCTCAATAGTTCGGAAATCATCAAGGGACTCCTCAATTATGGGAGGAAGAAATTTTTATTATCACCATCACTCAAAACTGTGTCACTCAGAGTCCGATCATGTGACCATGCATGCACATACCTAAGAGCCTGCGCTCTGGTAGTATCAAACCTGGCAGTATATACATGTTGTTGTTCCCACCTCAAAATACCATCACTTGTGCATTCGTGAAGCCCAGGGATATTCCCTAAAATTATCCCAGCGACTGGTTTTGACAACAGACATACTAGAGTCCTGCCTGTAAAATAAGGGGTATATACAAATACTTCTGCAGTCAGATAATATTCAACTGTGCCCCCGAATGTAATGCACTGGACTTCACCTGTGTAATCAGCGGGGTCCACTAATGATCTTCGAACCCCAACAGTGGCGGATCCAGTGCCCCTGAGCACTGAAACAAGTTGGTTGTTTACAAAACCCCTATCGAATACCACTGATTCTGTCCCATTATCAGAAGACATCACTGGTAAAGGGTGTCCACACCGGAGCCTAGGAACCCCCTCTGGCTGAAACAAAGAATTACATTCAGAACAATTAGTACTGTTGGAAAAGTTCCCACTACATGCATTTGCATGAGAAACAACATTGGTATTTTGGACTGTATTATTGTCACTTTGATGCACAACTGCATTGGAACGTTCGGGATTTCTAGAACGTTGAAAGTTATTGTTCTGATGAGAACCTCTGTCGTTGTAATTATTTACATTGTTTCCATAAAATGACCGTTGGCCTCTGTTTGACTGGAAATTATATCCACCGCTGTTCCAATCCCTGTTAGGTCTGAAAGATGATTGTGGAGGTATATCCATCATCATATGAATGAAAATTTCTTTGAGGTTGTTGTGACCTATTATTAAAATTATACCTCCCTCTGAAAGATCCAGAATTATTATATCGATTTAATCGAACATTTCTGTCCATGCTATATGATCGTTTTCTGGGTGGATTGGAATTCATAGTCCTAACTGATGCCACTGGCAATGTATTCTTTATGTTAATCCTGCTAAGATTTCTTCCAGGATGTGCAATTTGGTATTGTCGTCCAAGATTTTCTACAGCAACTAACGTTTCAGGCTTTCTCTCCTGCAAAAAGGACACTAAGTCACCACTGACTGAAGACAGCACTTTGTCTCTTAAAATTAAGTCAGCCAGCCCATCAAATATTTTATAAATTTTTGACAAATCAACCCATCTAGAAAAGCAAAGCTTAATTGATGAAACAAATTCAGCAATCTCTTTAGTTGAATCAGGCAACAATGATTTCACTTTCAATCTGTAACCATTTTCCTCCAGTTGATACTTTTGTAACAATAAACCCTTCACAGCATCATAATCATTTCTAGTATGATCATCCATGGTGCAGACTGAAGTAAGAGCCCCACCCACTAATAAACTCATCAACCTGCTAGGCCATGTAGCTCTATCAATCTTAAACTCCTTGCAACATGTCTCATATCTATTTAAAAAGCATGAAATATCGTCTATATTAGGACTAAATTTGGGCAAATTTAGTTTAAAAGTAGAGGCATTGTCTTTTTTCCAGCGTCATCACCTGCTGGATTTGCCTGTTTATGTTGAAATCTCAATTTTTCCAACCCAATTTCTGCCATTCTTTGAGGACAGGTCAGTTGTGTTTGAGCATGTGCTAATCTTTTCTCCTCAAGTTCTTGTTGTGCTTTTATTTTTGCTTGAGCATAGGACAATTGTTTTCCTCAAGTTCCTGTTGTGCCTTTATTTCTACTTGAGCATGTGCATGTACCAATTTTTTTCCTCAAGTGCCAATTCTTCCTGTCTTCTCTTCTCAGCTAATTCTTCCTCTCTCTTCTTCTCAACTAATTCTTCCTCTCTCTTCTCTTTATCAAAGAGACTCTGTTCTCTTGCCACGTCTTGTAATCTCTTCTTTTCTTTTGCATGCTTAGTGGATACAAATGTTTTTAAAGCCTCATCCTCCAAACCATAGTCTTTTCCAATCTTATTAAAATACTCCAAGGTAGCCATAATGCACTATTATTGTGACTCCAAATTGTCCAATAGTAATTCAAATAAGATATATTTAACTTTTGCCCAATCTGCTGATTACACTTTGTAGTCTAGCCTTACAATTAACTATTGGCGGAAGCATACCGCAATATAGCTATCTGAAGTAACACTTTCTGTCAACTTTGTAGCAAAATCAGTAGTAATCCTTACATTTTTTGGTAGTATTACACGATACAATGTTAACTAGTAACGCCAATTCTTAAACCCGCCCCGTCTACACCCCGCTTCGATGACACAGTCTGCAACGCATATATTCACACTGCGGAAAAGCCAGCCAAGGCATAACCACGCAGACAATTTTATTTCCTCCTAGTGGTAGCATTTCTGATGTAACTAAAGCAAGTTAGTTATTTGAAAAAATACATGCTCGCAAGACGAAGGAGAGGAAAGATGGCGGACTTGCGCAAAATTTTATTTGACGATTGACATGACAAAAATTGGAAATTTTAAACCATCATGAAGTTCCCCATAAGAATTATATGATAGTATGACGTAGAGTTAGCTGAGTAAGAATGTACTTTAAATAATATGATAGTCCCAGTATTAGAGAAGTTATTGAAGAAATACTAATATCTAAGAACACACGACCAGACACACTGGCGTTCCTGCTCATGTTTTTTTGGTAACGTTAGGGGGACGCGAGCTGGAAAAAGAGGCAGGGAGGTACATTCAAATTCGCTTGGGGTGGACAGAGTATGAATGGGAAAGGGGAACGGTAGGAAAAATGTAATCCTAAACGTGATATCTTTTGTATTGGGCATGACTAGAGCAGACGGGCCAATCGACCACCAGTTATTCAAAATTGTTTTGGGTTTTTCATTCAAACTGCATTTGAATTCAAGTAGTAGAACGTTACGATTGGCTAGGCTGGTAGATATTAGCAAAAGGCTTTGATTATTCATTGCCAGTTGAACTAAAATTTGTATACAGATACGCTGAAAAACAGCTGTGTTAATTTTAAACTTAAATAAAGAATAAATTCACAGTCTGTGCAGTTCGGAGGAAGCTGAGGCCATTTCTTCACAAATTCAGCGTCATTTGTTTATATATTTCTTGATTGTGGTAAGGATATGTTATGAAATTTAATATGTTTGGTCCAACTACAAAGTTAGATACTGCTATTGGGGGAAAAGTGAAGGACATGTCGGAAGCAGACATTGTTGAGTCCACACATTAAACGGTATCTGACTGATGTATGTTGTTATAATTATGTTGACATATTATTGTATTAAAATAGTTTAGCAAGCCTCTGTGTTCAATGAACACTGTTTAACATGCCTGAAGCAAATATAAGTGAAAAGAAAAGAAGAGAAGATCATATCACAGGAAATGTGGTTACTCCACATTATTGTATGGAGGAAAAATATGTGAACGTACAGTGGCGTATCTACTATAAGGACTTGAGGTGTGGTCACAACCAGGTGGGAGTCCTGTACAATTCGGGGCGAGTGCATTTGTAAGGCACGCGAGGCTGACCCCATACCCACGTAGGGAATTAAGTGTTAGAATAAATGATCAGAGATAAAAGGCCAGGGTGTCCTTTTGTTGCAGAGGGTCTATGTTCCTGTTGCTGGCTGGTGACAGGAAACCTGCTGAGTGCTTATAAACGCCAACCAGTCTCCAACCAGACTTATATGCTGTCGAATATCCAGTAGGAGCTTCAGCGAGTGTTGAACTTGAAATTTCTACAACTACCCATTGAATTATCTTACAACAAGGACTCCCAGGTGAAGAGTAAAACATCTGGGGTATCTCTGACATTTTCTTGTGTTTCAAAATATTACACAGGAATTTTATGGGGGTAGGATGAACTACAGCCCTCATATACAGTGACTTTCCCGGTAGATAACTAAAGTGAACTAATTTAATATTTCATACAGGAAGGACATTTATAACTACATAATAACTTTTAGTTATTGGGCAGATAGTCCCAACATTTTTAATTGTTCTATTCTGTAAACTATCTTGTCCTTATTTTCAAAGACCTGTCCACAAGCTATGAATGGACAGGCAAAATAAATTGTAAATATTTGTTCAAAGAAAAACTTAACTGCTAGTTATTAACTTCTTTAATTGAAACTTAAAGTGTTTGATTGTTGTGTACCATCATTCATTTCTCCCCTAGACACTAGGTACACCATACACCATACACTAGAGCCAGAAGATTGACCGTGTGAGACCTAGGGATGTAGCGTTAGGTTCTCTGCACATAATTCATCATCATCATCTATAGAGTCAGAGACCTACATGTGCTTGACCTCACACGGTTATAGCAGACACCTTTTCATTCTTTTTAGGATACCATCATAACCTCCCCAGCAAAATCAACTTTGCTACATAAATTGGTAGGCTTGTCCGGGCATCTGAATTTCTCTTAGTACTACATACATTGGGCTCTGGGGGGTAGCTTTAACAACAGTCTATTTTCCCAGGGAATCCCCATATAGTATTACCCAAGATTTGGGAAGTGAAGAAAGTGTCAGAGCCCAGATTTAATTAAATAAATTTATAATTAGTTAGAGATTTTGTTAGAACATTTTGTACTTATTAGAATGGCAGATCTGGCCAAGTTTCGCTCTGCGGCTGTACAGACTGCTAAAGAGATGGGCATGGATGGACCAGAGTTGGTTCAATATGTGACGGTAGAATGACAAATTTATTGAACGAGATAGGGAAGACAGGAAGTATGAAGCAGAAAGAAAGTTAGAGGCTGAAAAAGAAATTAAGAGGCTGCAGATTGAGGCTGACAAGGAAGCTAGGGCATTGGAGGCTGAGACTAAGAAGTTACAGATAGAGGCAGAAGAAAAAAGATTGACTAACCTAAAGGGAGGCAGAAGAAAAACGACTGCAAAGGGAGGCAGAAGAAAAAAGATTGACTGCCGAAAGAGAGGCAGAAGAAAAACGACTGCAAAGGGAGGCAGAAGAAAAACGACTGCAAAGGGAAGCAGAAGATAGAAGATTACAGAGGGAGCATGAGCTACGACTAAGGGAGTTAGAATTGCAAGGCCATGCTCCTGAAAATGGTGCTAGCCCTTTTGCCTCAGATGCCACTACTAGTCAGGGAGCCTTAATCTCAGCTATGGGTTTTCATGTAGATCATTTTGTTGAGAAAGACGATGACATAGAAGGATATTTAAGCAGGTTTGAACTTTTAGCTACTACTTATGGGTTAGAAAGAGAAAGATGGGGGGTAAAGTTGTCTCAGGGACTTCGGGGAACAGCTTATGAAGTGTTTTCCAAAATGAGCAGGTATGACCAAGACAACTATGACATGTTCAAGCAAGCTCTTCTGTTAAGATATGAAAAGAACGGAGAGTTTTATAGAAAGAAGTTTAGGAATGCCAGGCTACTGTCGGGTGAGACCTATCACCAGTTCTCCGCCCGGTTGGAAACGTATATGGAGAAATGGGCTACTTTGGGGAAAACCCAAGATCTCAAAGAGATGATACTCATTGAACAGTTGAGAGAGTCCATGGCTCCAGACATAAGAAAGTGTATCATGGAACAGGGCGCAGAGAGGCTGGGTGAGATAATAAATGTCGCTGAAAGGTATCAGGCAGCGCAGGCAGAGGTAGCTGGCACCAAGAAGAAACAAATAGATCAAAGTAAGGCCCCTCAAAACCATAACAAATTCGATAATAGAAATAAGCAGAACTTCGATAGGCCTCGAAATGAATTTAAGAATAGACCCTCACAATTCAATGATAGAAGAAATGATGAAAGAAAACCTTTTAACCAAGGAAAGAGGTATTGTAAAAATTGTCGGATGGACAACCATAACACTGAAAATTGTAGAAAGAAAACTCCAAGTTTCGCTGCCATGAAAACGGGGAGGAAGGGAGTAAAGGTCAACTCTATTGAACAGCAGGAACCTTACCACCCCCCAGTGTGTGAAGATGTAACATGCAATGGAGTCACCATAAGGTGTTTGTATGATACGGGATTGGATTATGATTCAGTTGTGAGTTCTCACCTGGTGCAGGCAGATCAATACACCACATAAACAGTGGAGATCCAAGCGGCAACCAAGGACGTAGCGACCATGACACTTCCCATCGCCAGGATAAATGTGAAGACGCGATATGTGGAAGGAGTAATCAAGGCAGCAGTGTTAAATGATCCAATCTACCCTCTGATATTGGGGTGTAGATATGTCTTCTTGGGGAATCCCAAGAGACCGGT
Organism: Oreohelix idahoensis; assembly: GCA_024509875.1. Taxonomy (NCBI): domain Eukaryota; kingdom Metazoa; phylum Mollusca; class Gastropoda; order Stylommatophora; family Oreohelicidae; genus Oreohelix; species Oreohelix idahoensis. Next base: position 198,077 of record JAMPIV010004130.1, on the reverse strand, counting down.
GATCATGGCATCAGTCCAGACACGATCTCAATCCCGAAAGGAAGAAGATGAACCCATAAATACTCATCCAGAGGAGATGAGAAAGGCACAGGCTGAAGATAAGTCACTGAAGCCGTGTTACAAGAAACTCCCAAAGAGCCATACTCCTCCTAATAAGGGAGAATTCTATATGAAGAATAAATTGCTATACAGGAAGGCCGGCACTGGTTCAGCTGGTCACGCACAGCTGGTCCTTCCTAGTTCATATAGGGAGAAAGTAATGGAGTTAGGTCATACTATCCCCTTCAGTGGTCACATGGGGATTAGCGCAACAGGACAGCGTATAGCTTGTCATTATTTCTGGCCAGGGATAACGGAAGACATTAAGAGATATGTAAAATCCTGTCCCGAATGCCAGAGAGTAGCTCCAAAGCATTGGACTGCTCCAGCAATTCTTAGGGAAATGCCCATAGTAGGAACCCCTTTTGAAAGAGTTGCAGTAGATATTGTGGGACCTCTCACTCGGACCAAGAGGAGGAACAGTTACATCCTTACTCTGGTAGACACTTGTTCTATGTGGGGAGAGGCGGTAGCCCTGTCATCAATCGATTCGAAACATGTGGCAGAGGCATTACTTACTATATTCACAAGGTTAGGATTCCCGCATCAAATCTTGACTAATAATGGCTCTCAGTTCAAGGGGAAGCTAACTGAAGAGGTTTTCAAGTTGTTTCAAGCCAAGCACTTTCATTGTAGTCCGTATCACCCCCAAGGGAACGGCCAGGTAGAGAGATTCAATGGGACTCTCATTTCTATCGTGAGAAAGCTGGCACATGAGAAACCTGAGACGTGGGACCACTACTTGCCCGCCACATTGTTTGCCTACCGGGAAGTACCACATAATTCAACTGGAATGGCACCCGCAACACTCCTATTAGGGAGGCCTATAAAAGGTCCGTTGGAAGCTTTGCTAAGGACGTGGACAGATGAGAAGGAAGAGGAGACTGTTACCTCATCATACCAATATGTGAACAAACTGACCACTCGTTTAAAAACCAGTTGGAAACTGGCAAATGAAAATTTGAGACAAGCCAGGAAAAAGCATGCTGCTTATTATAATAAAAAAGCGAAGGATCGAGAACTTGCTGTAGGGGAGAAGGTACTTCTTCTATTGCCAGGCAGCAACAATAAACTTCAGATCGGATGGCAAGGGCCATATACAGTTTTGGAAAAGGTATCCAGAACAAATTATAAGATAGACAAAAAAGGAAAGGAGAAAGTCTATCATGTGAACCTTTTGAAGAAATATCTGGACAGACAAATCCAGGAGGGATCACATTTAATGGCCTTGTCTATAGCAACCGAGATGAAAAATGAACCTCTCTCCTCGGTTGAATATCCACTGAAAACCAGTGAAACGTTTGCCCAGGCGAAAATCAGTAATCACCTGACAAAAGGACAGAAGGAGAAGGTTCAACAGGTCCTTGAGAAACATACAGATGTGTTAACTGATAAACCTGGACACACAAATTTGTTGTCATATGATATGAAACTACTAGACCCAGCACCCATCTGTATGAGGCCTTATTCTATTCCGTTCGCTAAGGAAAAAGCTTTGAAAGAGGAGATTGATTATTTGTTAAAGGAAGGGATTATTTCTCACAGTGAGTCTCCTTACAGTTCCTGTGTGGTTCTGTTGCGGAAACCATCAGGAGAACATAGACTGTGCATAGATTACAGGAAACTGAATGCTGTCACAGAAGGTCAGGTGGATCCATTACCTGATACTACTCAACTTTTTGCCAGGCTGAACAAGGCAAAATATTTTTCTAAGGTGGATCTTAGCAAAGGCTATTACCAGATTCCAGTAAAGCCTGAGGTTCGACCTTATTTGGCCTTTATCACATCGGAAGGTCATTATGAGTTTAACATGTTACCATTTGGTTTGAAAAATGCCCCGAGTGTGTTTTCTAGGATGATGCGAAAATTGCTGGATCCCCTGAAAAATCCATGTATTTATGGATGATATCCTCATTGCTACAGAAACATTTGAGGAACACGTTACCTCTTTGAATATGCTGTTTGATAGACTCAGAGAGGCTAACTTAACCGCTAGGCCAACCAAATGCTGTATTGGTTGTAAAGAGTTGGAATTCTTGGGACATACAGTACATCAGGGTAGCATGACCCCTGATCCCAAGAATCTGGAAAAACTAAAAAGAGCTCCTAGACCACAAAGAAAAAAAAGATGTGCGATCTTTCGTGTCTCTGTGTGGTTTTTACCAAAAGTATATCAAACATTTTAACTTTTTATGTGCTCCTTTAACTCGCAAAGGTCAACCTGATACTATAATTTGGACAGCACAGTGTGAATTGGCTTACCAGGAGTTAAAAGAGAAGCTTACAAGCAGGCCAGTGTTGCAATTGCCTGACTTGACTAAAGAATTTATTGTGAGAAGTGACGCAAGCAATGTAGGCCTAGGCGCTACATTATTGCAAAGGTCCTCCTCACAAGATGGGGAATTGAACCCAGTCGCGTATGCCAGCCGCAAATTGAACAAGGCGGAAAAAAATTACTCAACCAGTGAAAAAGAATGTCTCGCTTTAATATGGGCTATAAAGAAATTCCAGATTTATTTATATGGCAGGACATTTGTGGTCCAAACGGATCATTCTCCCCTTGTGTTCTTGTCACAGGCCAAGCATGAAAATTCCAGATTATTGAGATGGTCTCTTGTTGCAACCATACTCATTTTTAATAGAATACATTCCCGGCTTTTTGAACGTTGGCGCAGACTTTCTGAGCAGACATCCTTATGATGAAGATCAGAAAAACGAGTAAGACTTCATGGAGCTAAGTTATCTCGCATATTATAACCTGCAAATGAATGCATGTTTTAGGATGGGAGGTGTGTAGCAAAATATGCGAGAATAAACGCTCAATTCAGTACGATTTAGGCATAAAACGATAATAAATACATTTGCCAGCATGTGTCTGACGGTTGGCCTCTTCGACGCCAGCAGCGCTGCTTTTTGCACAGTGCTAAGCCTGTAGAACGATTTCACGGAAAAAGTCTGACACGCTTTAGTTTCGTTTTCGACAAACACTACTAATATTTAACTTTTGCCCAATCTGCTGATTACACTTTGTAGTCTAGCCTTACAATTAACTATTGGTGGAAGCATGCCGCAATATAGCTATCTGAAGTAACACTTTCTGTCAACTTTGTAGCAAAATCAGTAGTAATCCTTACATTTTTTGGTAGTATTACACGATACAATGTTAACTAGTAACGCCAATTCTTAAACCCGCCCCGTCTACACCCCGCTTCGATGACACAGTCTGCAACGCATATATTCACACTGCGGAAAAGCCAGCCAAGGCATAACCACGCAGACAATTTTATTTCCTCCTAGTGGTAGCATTTCTGATGTAACTAAAACAAGTTAGTTATTTGAAAAAATACATGCTCGCAAGACGAAGGAGAGGAAAGATGGCGGACTTGTGCAAAATTTTATTTGACGATTGACATGACAAAAATTGGAAATTTTAAACCATCATGAAGTTCCCCATAAGAATTATATGATAGTATGACGTAGAGTTAGCTGAGTAAGAATGTACTTTAAATAATATGATAGTCCCAGTATTAGAGAAGTTATTGAAGAAATACTAATATCTAAGAACACACGACCAGACACACTGGCGTTCCTGCTCATGTTTTTTTGGTAACGTTAGGGTGACGCGAGCTGGAAAAAGAGGCAGGGAGGTACATTCAAATTCGCTTGGGGTGAACAGAGTATGAATGGGAAAGGGGAACGGTAGGAAAAATGTAATCCTAAACGTGATATCTTTTGTATTGGGCATGACTAGAGCAGACGGGTCAATCGACCACCAGTTATTCAAAATTGTTTTGGGTTTTTCATTCAAACTGCATTTGAATTCAAGTAGTAGAACGTTACGATTGGCTAGGCTGGTAGATATTAGCAAAAGGCTTTGATTATTCATTGCCAGTTGAACTAAAATTTGTATACAGATACGCTGAAAAACAGCTGTGTTAATTTTAAACTTAAATAAAGAATAAATTCACAGTCTGTGCAGTTCGGAGGAAGCTGAGGCCATTTCTTCACAAATTCAGCGTCATTTGTTTATATATTTCTTGATTGTGGTAAGGATATTTTATGAAATTTAATATGTTTGGTCCAACTACAAAGTTAGATACTGCTATTGGGGGAAAAGTGAAGGACATGTCGGAAGCAGACATTGTTGAGTCCACACATTATACGGTATCTGACTGATGTATGTTGTTATAATTATGTTGACACATTATTGTATTAAAATAGTTTAGCAAGCCTCTGTGTTCAATGAACACTGTTTAACATGCCTGAAGCAAATATAAGTGAAAAGAAAAGAAGAGAAGATCATATCACAGGAAATGTGGTTACTCCACATTATTGTATGGAGGAAAAGTATGTGAACGTACAGTGGCGTATCTACTATAAGGACTTGAGGTGTGGTCACAACCAGGTGGGAGTCCTGTACAATTCGGGGCGAGTGCATTTGTAAGGCACGCGAGGCTGACCCCATACCCACGTAGGGAATTAAGTGTTAGAATAAGTGATCAGAGATAAAAGGCCAGGGTGTCCTTTTGTTGCAGAAGGTCTATGTTCCTGTTGCCGGCTGGTGACAGGAAACCTGCTGAGTGCTTATAAACGCCAACCAGTCTCCAACCAGACTTATATGCTGTCGAATATCCAGTAGGAGGTTTAGCGAGTGTTGAACTTGAAATTTCTGCAACTACCCACTGAATTATCTTACAACAAGGACTCCCAGGTGAAGAGTAAAACATCTGGGGCATCTCTGACATTTTCTTGTGTTTCAAAATATTACACAGGAATTTTATGGGGGTAGGATGAACTACAGCCCTCATATACAGTGACTCTCCCGGTAGATAACTAAAGTGAACTAATTTAATATTTCATACAGGAAGGACATTTATAACTACATAATAACTTTTAGTTATTGGGCAGATAGTCCCAACATTTTTAATTGTTCTATTCTGTAAACTATCTTGTTTTTATTTTCAAAGACCTGTCCACAAGCTATGAATGGACAGGCAAAATAAATTGTAAATATTTTTTCAAAGAAAAACTTAACTGCTAGTTATTAACTTCTTTCATTGAAACTTAAAGTGTTTGATTGTTGTGTACCATCATTCATTTCTCCCCTAGACACTAGGTACACCATACACCATACACTAGAGCCAGAAGATTGACCGTGTGAGACCTAGGGAGGTAGCGTTAGGTTCTCTGCACATAATTCATCACCATCATCTATAGAGTCAGAGACCTACATGTGCTTGACCTCACACGGTTATAGCAGACACCTTTTCATTCTTTTTAGGATACCATCATAACCTCCCCAGCAAAATCAACTTTGCTACATCCACTTGACAACACAAAGGTCAGTAGTCGGGAACAATGTTATGTTTAGATATTTCGCCACAGCGTGCTGATATAATTGAATGGAAAAAAATCTGGATATTTGGTGTCTCCAGTTATAATTAATTCTTATTGTCTATACGTTTAGACTCTCTCTCTCTCTGGATGAAGCAAGAGGACCGCACAGGTCAACCTCGAAGACCCGATAAAGACTAAGAATTGTTACTGGTTGTATTTGGGCTTAGACCGCTGGCAGGCTGGTTTGTGATCAGTACTAGATTTAGGAGAAAACAAAACATTTAATCACAATATCAATATCCTATCCTGTCACGCGTACGGTAAGATCTCTTATCCACTCCGTCATTTAATTAAATTAAAATCACACAGGTCTAGTCTATCTTATCACGCTTCGCTCACCTGTTACGGGTTGGGTTTTAAGGTATGCGCCTTTTCCCCTTCTCGCCCCCGGTAAACTCTCAGCGCACAATATCAGTGATAATTTAGTTATGACTACTTTACAAATATCGCTTGTCATTACTAGCTATTTGTTTCGCCACATGATATTTCACTAGTCACTTACACAATTACACGTAATGAATTAGAAGTAAATTTATATTCCGTCAATAGTCAGTCGCCTAGTGTATTTATCGGTCAATTAAAACATCTCTTTCTGGGTGATAGCGATTAGTTACCTTTACATTACAGCTTTCAAAATTAGCTATCTGTTATTTAATACGCTAGTCAATTAACGCACAGAAAATCCCAGTGAATTATAATGAAGATCTTAACATATTAAATCACTTAAATGCTAATAAATATTACCGCAAATCAGAAATATGAAACAATCTCCATGGAATCTAAATAATCCACTTTTTTAACAATGGCTCTAGAATGGCGAGCTAGATGTTTCCAAAAATTCTATAGCGACTAGATAACTGACTTTGGGTAGACGGAGTATATATACGGAAAAGCTGTTATTTCACTAACTGGTGCTAGAAATCACGCCTTCGGCCATATCAGGAAAATCAACTCGTTCTACTCCCGAGATAAGATTTTCTGCTCCCTGGTGCCGCCCAACAACAGAGACATCAGCAAAAGCGGACAGACCGTCTTTGATCTCGTCTCTCTGCTGTATATCAGATAATTACCTCTCCTGGGATCACGAACAACAAATGTGGCCGGTAAATCTTATTATCTCCCCTTTTAGCGTTTGCTTTAAGTCCCCTGAATTGTTGGACATCAAACGTTAGCGGCCAGACTCCTGCCCACCCCCTCTCTTCTTTGAAAGAACCCAATTTACCTATCCGTGTGCTCCTGTCTGTCAACAATGCTAGTTGCCAAATCAGCTCGTGTGATAATTTATGATAAACGAATTATGCTTTCGCTGACTGTTATCTTAGTCTGTACGAACGTAGGTAAACGCTTGTCAGCGACTGTAAACATAAGAAATAGGCGTGGCTTCAAAGGTGAGTCTACAGTCAGTGAATTTCGTCAGCGAATTGTATGTTTTTGCGTAGCAAAAAATTATAAACCTAAGATGGGGAAGCAAGGTGGACGGGACACTGCTGCACTATTTACATACATATGTGACAGTATTCTAATGGGAAAATATGTGCTAGGATACCGCGAGGGCCATGGCTTGCCAGAATTACAATTAAAAAGTTACACAGAATGATACTATACACTTCAGGCACATGATGATGTAATCATCACTCGTCACTGCTCCATTCGGAGTCTGTGGTTGCTGCTACTTTCGTTTTTCTGTATAAACTAGCATGAAGCGATCACCAGCGCTTGCTGTGGTGGTTTATGAATATACTATTATCATATGTTGAGGGTGCCAGCCTCATATATAACCACTTAGCAAGAAAAACATTTGTAAAATATAGGTTCACAACTTTCCCCAAATGGGATCTACAATCTCCTGGCACAGTTAGAATGGACACAGCAACTTAGGTTAGATGCTTCGAATACTGGGTTTGTGGTTATTTTAGAATCCCTCTTATGACTTGATTCTGATTCCTTAAGTCTCCAGTCTTTGTATTTAAAATTGCAGGTTTACTTGTAAGTTTTAAAGTTGCCCAAATACTCTGTCCTGGCCCTTTCGTATGGAATCTAAGTCCTATTCTCTTCTGGCTCTCTCTCAGGAGTTGCTACTTTGACGTTTAGCAGTGCATTATGTCTAAGTCTCAAATTGTTAGATTATAAATCTCAATTTTCGCCCAAGTCCCATATGGTAATTCCGACGAATTTCCCAATGAAATCCAATGTCTATTCCGTCTCTTAAATTAAACCAATCCAATCTCTTAAGAACTAGGTGGGTCGGGGTGTTAGATCATTAGTATCCCCCGCGTGTTTTAAAATATTTTAAAATTTAAACACTTGATCTACCTCTCAATATGGCATGTTTACTTCCGTCGCTATTATACAGACGGACGAACACATCTGTGATCTCATCCCTCAATGATTGCCTGGCTCATAAAATCTCCTCAGAGGTATTTTATCTGTATTAATTACACAGAAAATGTCTGGACTAAAGAGATAAGCCGATTATCAACAAAGTACTCAAATCGTTCACGAGACAGATAATTGCTGATACAGCACGGCGCACAAACATTATTCAACGACACACCTGGCCATCTATTGTTCTTTCCGCCCAAGGTATCAGAAGGCGCTGTAATAAACCTCGAATTCCAGGTGGTCACTCGGTCTGGGCCGGAAATGAGTTATGACAAAGTCACTACAGCTCTACGCGTTTACCTTCTGCATTCAAGGTGGCTAGACCATTTAAGTGATTGCAATTAATCCTCAAGATAGTCAATTCAGCCGTGAAATAACATTATTGCAGTGTGAATAGAGGTTAACAACTCTAAGAGGTGCGATTATGAGGGGGAAAAAATAAAGAAATGAAGTGATACTGCCGGAGAGAACGAAAATTATAGAAGTGCACAACTGATGTCATCACAGTCAATAATGTTAACATAACGGGTATGCATGGAGGCATGTATGGAGTCATCCTTATATGACCATCAGCTATGCACAATGCTACAATATATGTACGTGGAAGTGAATCTATGTCTGTGAGGCTAATTACATCCTCATTGACTCTTGAAATCATCCACACACTTCCAGGGATTCCCCCTGTGGTGAAACTTGTTGAGAACCCAGCATTGCACCCTAAGCTTGGAGAAGCCACTTGAGCCCAGGCGCAATTCTTTGTCCTTGACTTGGTTGACTGCATGCAGAAGGATCTCACTATGAACTAGTGATAGGCAGGGGAAGCTGACGTGCATGACGTGATAATTACATGGGAGATATCAGAACCAGAGTACACTATTTTAGCTCTGCATAGTTGGAGAGCCCCCTTGGATGGCGGGGAATGCACAGTATGCCACGCATTTCTTACTCCTAGCTTGGGACCAGATGTGACGATCATTTAAATGCTAGCCAAGCTGGAGAAACTGGAGCTCATGACTTCAACTCAACACATTTCGGAATGGCAGAAGAGCCACAGGAAAAGCCTAGATCTACAGTGTAGATAATATCAAGGAGTCTTCAACTTGGTATTGGCTGCAAAAGAGCGAAAAGCTCAGCAGCCCTAGTTAAACAACAACAACAACCTAACGGGAAATAATTAGACAGACAGACAGACGGACGGAAGGACGGTCAGGCACACAAACAGAAATGCAAAAGATAAATAAGTAGATATATAGAAAAAGATTGACAGACAGACAGACAGACAGACAGACAGACAGACAGACAGACAGACAGACAGACAGACAGACAGACAGATAGATAGATAGATAGATAGATAGATAGATAGACAGACAAATAGACAGACAGACGGACAAATAGATAGATAGATAGATAGATAGGTAGATAGATAGATAGATAGATAGATAGATAGATAGATAGATAGATAGATAGATAGATAGATAGATAGATAGATAGATAGATAGATAGATAGATAGATAGAACGAACGAACTTTTTTTTCAAAGGGTTAAGAATTGGGCACGCAGGCCCGTCTGACATTCTGCTCTTTCTCTCTCTCTCATCATGTATACTAATATCCTTTCATCCTCACATTTATTTTAAGCATAATTAAGGCATTTATCATTATAAAAGTAATATTACATTTGCAATAATCATCATAATTAAAGTACGTTTTTAAAATAAAATTAAAAAATAAATAAATAAATAAAAAAATAATAATAATAATAATAATAATGAATTTAAAAATAAAATAAATAAAAATAAACATAAAAAAAACATAAAAAAAACGATAACAACAAGACATAAAAATCGAATTCTTCGTACAGTAAATTAGTGAATTTGAGACATATTCAGAGTTGTGTTATAAGAACTCGTGAAATTTTCAAACGGTGTGCAACTGAATGACTCAGGGACTTTTTTTAGGTTCATCAAGATGAGGTGGGGTAAACAGTTACTTTCCTCGCTGTCTTTGCGTCCCAAACTCAAGACCAGAATCAGACTAGGTAGATAGCTAGATAGACATATACGAAAGCAATTAATTTGCGAAGGGTTGAAAATCAGGCACAGTCCCCTCTTGCATTCTTCCTTCCTCTTGCTCATCTTTTATTACTGTTACTCAAACATTCTCCAGCGTACTGAAAGTATTAATGTAAGGGCAGTGCAACATTACAAGGAAGTATAACAGCATACATTAACAGTACCTGATCATAAAATTAAAAATATAAGTTATTAAGAATATAATATTAAGAATAAGTATATTGTAATGAAAACTAGATCATCAGCGCCTCCATACAGTATATTAGATAAAAGTACAACACAATCAGTTAGGGTGGCATATAATCAGCACTCATAAAGTATTTGAACAGTATACGATAGATAGATAGATAGATAGATAGATAGATAGATAGATAGATAGATAGATAGATAGATAGATAGATAGATAGATAGATAGATAGATTGATAGATAGATAGACGGGCGGATGGACTGATAGATAGATGGATTAATGTATTAACGGGTAGAGAGTCGGACGGTGAGATCGATAGCCTAACAAATCAGTCAATTCGTTCTATAAATGTATTGGTATATTTATCGATTCACCTATTTATATAAAAAAGGACCGTTATGACTGAGAGTAAAGTAGATCCATCAATCAAGTGATCAAAGGTACTTCCTCTTTTAGAAACATTCAATCATTGGTGTCAAGGTTGTCGGTTTAGATGTAAATGTCGGACATGTCCATGACCCTGATATCAGGGATTCTCAAATGTTTACTTCTGGGACCTGATTTAGTTTTCAATTAGATTTTCACAAAACATTTAAGAGCTGTGCCTTTTGTACAGTTCTATCAACTCAACATCGTAGGTATTGGATTAAGTGAACACAATTATAAATGTAACCATACGTGTGTCGTAAATTTTGATAAGATAGGGCTGAGGTAATTATGGTCCCTTTCTAGTAGAGGTGATAGTGAGAACTAGTGAGAGGAAGGTGAAAGAAATAGTTCCTGTTTCACGAGGAGAGCTGGTGTAAGAGAAAGAACAGTCTTGGATTCAGTAATTGCTCTAATCCATCCTATCTTTTACGACTCTATTTAAAGTAGACGCGCTTTCTCACTTGATACAGATTCAATTTACACTATCCTCACGTACCCACAATTTGTGACAGAAATACGTACAGACGTGAAAACATACATAAACTATGGATCACATATATGGCAGGGGTTTTTGACCAACACTAGAGCTTAAGGTTTATTAAGTTTATTTTTCACTAGAAATATCAAAACATCAAGAAAAGCATTACATCAATAAATTTTAGTTACATAAGAGAAATAAAAATAAAATCTAATAGTCCCTCTCTCTTGTATAGGGAAACTAGGAAAGATCCCGAATGAGGTAATTTACCCAAAAGATCAAAATAATTAACAATGGGGGTAGGGGTATTTCAGGACGGGTAAAGAATAAGTCCTTAATGTAACCTAACCTGGGGACACTCAGATTAGTGAGAGATAAAATACAAGAAGAATGGTAAATTAGTGGTAACTTAAGAAAATAAATTCTTCCGTTCCGTTCACACACTACACACATACAGTGAGCTCACTATCAGATTTGCTTACCCCTCTGTCGACGCTGCATACATTCCATGGAATTAATCAAACAGGTATTTAAGACTAATTTGAGTCCTAGTATTTGTCCAGTTCAGCCACAGTCTCTCCGTTTATGCAACTGCTATTGTTCGGGAGTCGCTGAATTGGTACGTTGGTTGTTTTTCTATGTAGTGGCACTGTCACGGAAATTTATAAGTTAATATAATTCTCTGGGGTGGGTCTATCCTCCAGTGGCTGTGACTCTCTCTCTGCGTAATGAAATGTGTACTAAACAGAATGTTACTCCTGGGCTGTTCTCAGAGGGAAATAACCGAGAATGACCCGTGAATTCTCTCTGTATTAATTCCGTGGTAGGAAAACTTTACTGTCAAATGGTTTTAAAATAATAGTGCTGTAAGTTCCGCCACATCAGGACAGTAGTATTTATATATGTATCTAGATGGAAAAATCTTCTGGTATAGTCCCGTTACCGTTAACATTTAAAATTTAAATTGTAGTGTCGGTTCATTAATCACTCTCATGGAGGGAGAAGGTGGACCACACCGGGTCACAAACATCAGATTTCACCAACAATTTGTCTGGATGTTTAGTAACAATGGACCGTCATGCCATAAGACATAAGACCAAAAAACTATAAAACCGCTGGATCGCAATGGTATGACCAGCCTATTGAAAAAGAAGATAAACATGAAATCATACTATAATCATATCCTAACACACGCGTTTAGGTAAGACCTGTAAATCACTCTGGTATTTAATTATATTTTTTTAAAAACCACCACGAGTGTCTACCTAATATATCGCTTTAACACTAGCTATGAACACTAGTTACTTCAAATTTACACATGGTGAAAATGGAAATAAATGGTATCTCGACAATATTAATCGCCTAGCGTCTTATAATTATTCAAGTCTCTCTTACTGGGGAATAACAAGAAATTAAATTACGTTACGGCTGGAGAAATTTAGCTATAAGTTTATTTAATAAGTTATTCAACTTAACACAAAATCCAGTTTAATATAATGGAGAACTTTAACAATTAAATCACTCAAAACTCTAATATATTATTACCGCAGCACAGAAAAAAAATGAATTAATCTCCACGTATATAAGTAATCCAAAAATTGTAGTTTGGCTCTCATATGCGAGCTAGGTACTTTCTTCAAAATCTCTGGCGCCATTGATAACTGAATTTTTAAGAGGTCTCTATATATATTAAATTGGCTCAATCTCGCCAATGTCTGGCAAAAATCGCACCTCGAGCGAATTCTTCGGCCAATTCCTGAATCAAAGCTAAATTTTACACTTCTACCGACCGTATTGCCGCTTCAGCAGGAAATTTATTCTCCGCATAAACGGTCTTCGTCCTTCTATTACCAGGTGTTAATCAGAGGTTTCAGGTCTCGGCTCTCTCTCTCTCTGGAACTTCAAAGACATCGTAAGCTGACAGCCGGTGGCCGCCCCTGGCCCGCCTCTTTTGAAAGGAAGACAGTTAGAAATATGAATAGCTGTATCAATAGTGCTTGAAACAAAGACAGGTAGGCGTTGTAAACTAGAAAAGAAGACAGATTGCGAAAGAGGCCTGGCTTACACGTACTTCACTTACATGTTAATTAGGAAGTCTGGGAGAAACCCACGTTGAGCGATTATATTTAAAAAGAATGAGAATAAAGTGGATCGGTCAAGGTGCTAAATTTTCATGTCACAACGTAACTTAAACAAATATGTTTTTGACAAAATGCCTTGCTTGTTGTTTTCTAAATTTAAATATGTTTATAAAAAAACGCCGAACTAAGCGCACTATATACCTTCACTTTCGTTATAGTCTTTCAGTCTTGTCCAAATCCTGTGTTCTTAGAAGGGAATTGAAATGTTTTGTTTCGTTATGCTCAAATGGGACTTACCTTGCAAATTATTTCATTGGCATTGTATTTCCTTTATAACTTCAAGTATTTACCTGTAAGTTACACGTTTCTCTCACAATGAGAATATTTTCCTTTGAAGAGAGTTATTTAAAGTGATTGAAACAAACAATATAAATAATTACGATATATTCTCAAACTGTGGTTTGTACACTCTTTTACAGAAGTGTATAAAAAGTAATGACAATGTCCAGTGAGAGAGTTACATTGATTACCACATCCTGAATGATCTAGAACAGACTGGAAGAACATCATCGTTCTCATCCCAGAGGTGGCAAGTTATTTATCACCATTATTGATAATGATAGAAATGGATCCAGCAGCAATAATTTTAACTAATTGTAAAAAATTCTTCAGTCAAAAATTGATGAATATACAAGTATATCTTCTTCCTCGTTCGCCCTCAGACTTCTACATTAATAATTCTAATAAAGGCAGTAGTCAGCTCAAGCTTCCTGACATCTGCAAACAGTTTTTCATGGAGAGAAGTGGGTTGTTGCCTTATGCTGCTCCGTTTACTGATGTAAGTTGGGAAGGATTGGAGCAGATGTTCAGCTGTCATGGGGCTGGTGCCACAGGAGCAGAGATCTGTTGGACCAATCCTGTACTTGTGAAATAGGTGGTACCTGAACCTACTGTACGTAAGCGGAAAATGATGACCGGGTCTCGCCTGGATAGCTGGTGATAGTCATCATAATTCATGTAATCTGGATGTTCTCTGTCCCATTTGGACTTAAATAAGGCTTTTATATTTGATTTAGCCCTTTCATAAGTTCTCTATATCGTTTTATTTCAGCCTCATCCCTTAACTTTAGCAAATTTATCTGCCTCTTCTTTGCCTGGAATGATGCAATGGGCTGATATTCACTGGACTTTGCACTTGTTGAATCATTTGGCCAGGCTTTCAAGTGAGTTTTTCAGATTTTCAATCCTTTAGCATGACGGCTCTTCAGGCTGTTTTTATTGATAGGGCATCGGTAAAGATTAAAATTCATCACCTAAAGAATGATGACATTTGTTGTGCGTATCTATTCAACAAGCTGTAGTTAGGAATTACCGATGAGTGTAGCTGTGACGTGAAATTTCCGTGGTCGGCACATTTTTTTACGTGAAATTTCCGTGGTCGGCACATTTTTTTCTGTACTATCAAGCAGATATTTGGTATTTTCATATTACCTTACACTCCATTCGGTGACAATTATCGTGTTTGTTTGCCAGCTTGACCTTGTTAAGAGTAGACAGGTGATGCAATATTGGCCGACAGTTAGGTTGGTAAAATTCTCATGTACCAAACCTTGGCCGCGCCGGATTAGCACTACGTATGCCGTGCTAACTTTATTTAAAGCTGATATGGCGATTGTGATTCACTAATTACTGTCGTGAAGAGTCACAGCCCAGATGGTTACACGAGGGTCGGTGTTTGCACAAGGACGGGGAGATAAATTACCCGTCGTGGACATATTACAGACATGCACTTGAAATACGGAATGTTTTAATAACTTCCAGACAGAAGTGTTACAAGGACATTATTTGTGATAATGAAGGGAGTTGTAGTGCAATAATTACCGCGAATAGACGGATATAACAACTCCTTATACGGAAAATGACCTTTTTAAATAACATGCAGAATTTTTCTATGAGGAAATTTTTTGAATAAACTCATCCTGCCACACGCATGTTTGAAACTATTGGCAGGCATTCAGAATGTAGGCATAACAACATTTCCGATTGGAGCCTTGCCTAATAGTAAACAACACTTGCCAGGAGCGAAAGGGGGAATATAACCTGACACTTTAGTCGGTTGAAAGCACTGTGAAATTCAACTCGTCAAGAGACAACTAGACCTGCCAGAGTTAAGAATAGAATCAGAATTCATTTATCTGACCGGACTTGTTTGAACTTCTGGAGGACTTAAGAGCCTAGGACAACTCTACCATTATTAACAAGGTATCTGAGGAATCTGAACACGGAGAGAGTGGAAGCTTATTATAAAGTAACAACCCCAGAACACATGCAAGAGGCTTCTTCAACAAGTTGTCTTAGCTATTTCTCTGAGCCAGCAGTCTGTCTGTGATTCCAAAGTCAAATTGGGGTAAGTTGTATAATTCTATGTTTTGCATTATTAACACGTTAAATAATGTGTATATATTGACATGTAGATATTAATATGTGAAAATTGTTAGTGGATGTCCAAGTCATACAAGGCTGGCAACATCAGCATATAGAATGATGATTTCGTGAACCACCACTGCAAGGACTGGTGACTGCTTTATGCGAGTTTCTTAAAGAGAACTAAAAGCAGAGGTAGTCCCAAGTTCCAAAAGGAGCAGGTGAAGCGTAAGGTTTTATAAGTGTGATGATAGCACTAGAGTAGAAGTAGAATTCTCTCCAGAATGTGTGAAGTCCCAGTGACAGAGAAGTGAATTGGTATCACAAGTGAGTTACGGCTGTGAATAATCTGAGATAGAAACTATTTAAGGTATCAGACTATAAATTACCACCTTCGCTTTGTAACCACCTGTGATATTTAATTAAAGGTTTTGTTACATGTACAACCACTGGGCGCCTGTGAGGTTCCAGGCAGGTTGATTGACTGACCACTCGACTTCAGGTTTGAAGACTCAAATAAAAACCTGTATCAAGGAGTGATATGCGGTTAGCCTGTGTCATGGAGCTCACATATCCCCTAGTGTATTTGAGATGAGCGTGACTCAGATGTATGCATGTCTGATGAATGATACATGGCTCAGTATGATTCAGCAATAGCGAGACAAGACAAGTGTCTTCTGCAGAACATTTTCTTAAATAATATAATACATGAATAAATCAAATTAATACGTTCAAATGAGTATGATGCAACCATTTCCTTCCACATATAAATGCCAAGTCAGTGATGTACATGCTGGTATGTTATAGTGATCCAGACAAGGATTAGAATTGGTTATATTAGTCCTGACAAGGACTTGTTAGGTTAGCACTGACAAGGACCGGTTGTATTAGTCCTGACAAGTACTGTGGAGTTTATACTGTTGGTTTCCATTTTCAGCAAGCATACCCGTACATACAAATATTAGGTCTGATACTCTCAATTCTTAAATAAAACCTGAAATAAAATGATATTAATTACACAAATATCTATAGTAATTCTACATACCATCTAGAATCAATGTAAGCTCAGTGTAAGACTGTCTTTGGTGAAGCAATTCTGCACGGCATACAGATAGTAAAGTATTAGCCCTGGGCAGCTCTCTTCTTCAGTCTCTCACTCTGGCTTGTCTAGTGTTAGTGTGCAATTATGAATGGAGCGTTCCCTCTTTGTATACGCTGAGAGCGGATACATAAGGGAAAACCTACGATTGGTTCGTTTTGGTCTTCAAAGATTTCATCCTTCCAAGCGAAACTGTGTATTTTCCTTACCTGCACAACTACATTCTTCTATCCATCACTTTCTCCTATACCTCTTTTTATTTCCCCAATTGGGAGCTTCCATTCCATATGAGTTTAATTGAAATTAGTTAGGGCATGTATTTGTTATAAAATATTAAAGTCTATCGTCTTGATAGTATTTGATGTGATGACTAAGTCAAACATCAATTTCCTTCTTAACTACTCACTCCCTCCGATCATCATCATCAGTTGCCATCTCCACAACGAAGGTTGGCTGTAATGGATCTCCAACGTCTTCTGTCTCTTGTCTTGATGGTGCACTCTGATAGACTCTTTCCTGTCCATCTCTTGATGTTGTCTTCCCACTTATAACGCTGTCTTCCCCTTGCACGTTTGCCTTCAACTCTCCCTTCTGTTATGGTCTTCTGTAAGGTGTTATGCCTTTTTATGTGGCCTCCGATAGTCCTTCGAAATTCACATTCTAGGATATATCCTCTGAGAAAACAAATCACTCCTAACACTGTTCAACAACGCATGTGCTTGTAGCAAATAAAATTCCTTCCAGCAGTTAAAACTTTCGATATCGCCATATTGCTTGCCGCTTAACACATTAACTACCGAATTGAAAAACACACTGTGGCCGAATTAAATTTTGTCCCATTTTCATCCTGTAGGTGTTTGCACAAAGTAAGCTGTAGTTTTCGTAACTGTTTACAGATTTTTATGAATAACACGTCGTTTTAAAGATAAATGAATGCACTATTACAATAAACACCGGTTGTAACTCTAATAGAGGTTGTTGCTATTTAACCGCCCTCCGATGGCCGAGGACTTGCAAAATTTTCACAGTTATGACTGCTTGCGCCCCATCTCTATCAAAATCACAATTTCAATCAATGTGCACACCGTTTTCACTCTTGTCCTCGTCGCTAGATCAATCAGTCAATTGTTGAAACACGTTTCTATCGTATTCAGCCGTTAGACGAGATGTACACACATTTGTTGTGGTCCTATCACTAGTTGCCACGGTAAACAGTTTTACACGATTTGGTAACTAACCAAAACGCTGAAAAATATGAACATAATATCAATTTTCCAGTGTTCTACAACAACCACGATTTGGGAATTTGTTTTCCGGTGGCAACTTAAAATCTCAAACCAGATCAGAAATTTTTTCAGTACATTTTTCATTCGTTGTATTACTAAAATTAGATTGGCGCCCTTAGCGGCTTGCGGTCCAAATGTGATTATTTTGTGAGCCGCTGACAGCGGCTTGCGGTAGTTAATGTGTTAATGACTCTTCCCCTTGCGAACGAGAGAGGTGCTGGAGTTTGATTGGCTACTATCTTTAGCCTTCCAAGAAAAATTCCACACGTTGTAAACACACTAGTAGTACTGTGTTCGTCTTTTTCATTTATTAACGAAGCGTGTTTTACAATCTTGCTACAGCAGGGAGGGAATGATGAGAGAATGATGTACATAATTATTATTAACATTTTCAACCAGTGTAGATGTAAAAGTAAACATATTCACTCTAAAAGTAACGAAAGTTTTCAATCTTTTCAACCAATGTAAAGGTAATAAATCTATTCAACCTAAATGTAATGAATGTTTTTCAGCTCAATGGGATTATTATTAATTCTCAGCGAGTGTAAAAGTTCTGAGATAGATGGGATGGTGGAATAGGAAGAGGGGGACACATAAGTATGTGCCAGGAAACGCAATAATTAGAGGGTATGTGTTATCTTCTTTTGTGACACTCGTCGGTGCTACCAACTGAGGGTACTATCTCTTGAACAAGTGAGGGTATAAGTGGCCTGAAATCGACGCTAGACACCATCATCAGACGGGTCTTAGAGACGCGGGACCAGCTTGGTAGTTACTCCGTGACACCTCTTAGAACGTGCTACAACTTTCAAACTTGACCAGTGACGAGCGTGAATCAGGCACCCATCTACAAAGAACCAAACATCAGCTGGAGCAGAACAGACAAACTCATTGGCAGCTGCCAAGTGAACTATCCAATTTTTAACGCCATAACATCACTCACTGATGATGACTTTCTCTATAAGGAATTATTCATTTTTATAACTGTTAAACATAATTGATTATTAAATTTGTTACTTTTATAAAGACAAAGCTAAAGTTGATTTAATCAATTTGAATGTACTACCCCCGTATGTCTCAGACAATTTCTTAAATACACTTAACAGAGCTATTCAATAATAATAAGATTAATGTCGATGAATTAACTCAGCTGGCGGCTTGAACGAGCTAACGAATTATAAGATAACCCTATCCTTCACAAAAGTTAACGGCAGATACTAGAGAAAACATTTGCTCAGCCTCATGCAGCATTGTTCTCGCTTTCTGAGTATCTTGTGAACACTCCCTTGAGGTAGAAGCATCATTATCCTTCCATCTACAACTCTGCCAAGAGTAATCTTGTACGAAGGTAGACATCTTTGTAGATCCACATTAGTTACTCTTGAGTTTTGGCCACTATTGGACCACTACTGCAGAGCTAAGGGAAGGCAACCCGTAACAGATGCCAATAATCTCAGACTGACAACCACTTTCTTTAAACTTATTCAAGTTGTTGTCTGAAGATGTACGAAGAATATACCCTAGCACACACACACACACACACACACTCATATATATAAATATATAAATATATAAATATATATAAATATATATATAAATATATATATAAATATATAAATATAAATATAAATATAAATATATATATATAAATAAATAAATATAAATATAAATATAAATATAAATATAAATATAATATATATATATATATATATATATATATATATATATATATATATATATATATATATATATATATATATATATATATATATATATATATATATATATATATATATATATATATATATATATATATATATATATATAGTAATACCGCGCTTAGCGCTATCTCGTATAGCGACGTTAAATTATAGCGCTGTTTTCGTCTTGGAGCCCATGTTTAATAAAAACAAACGGTAACTAAAAGTCGTCACAATTATCAAGGTAGAACTATTTGCCCTGAGTGGCTATCTTTCCCATACATTGCTGCTTCCCACAGCTTGCGTACGTTTTGCTGTTTGCCGATATGTTGGTGAGTAGGCCTATAAATACATGACTACACTTTATAAACTAAATGTGTGTTATAACCTTATATCTCAAGATCTTATTGTACAACATGAAAATGTTGTATGGCTTTCTTGAGTTATCAAGTGCGTGGCGAATGCAAGAGCGATTCAGCTTATAAAGGGTGACGTCTTGCAAAAGAATGGAAGCAAATAAGCTTTGCCACATTGTTCCAACTTCTGCCCCATATTTCTAAGCGCATCTGAGTTACCGCGTTTTTATTAATCCTTGTTTAAAAGTCTTTATCATAATGATAGCACTAAAGAGATGAATTTACTACAGAAGAGCTGACACGTGCAATATTACAAACATTTACAGCCCCCCGCTCATACACTGCCTTTCGCCGACAGCTGAGGCTACTAGTAACTTCTACTATTCTGTTACATTTTAATCATTCTTTAGACGTGATAGTCATTACACAGTTGAATACCTTGCATTATACATACTTTTTATTATTAGCCATACTCGTCAAATACAGGTAGAATACAGTACGGTACATATCAAATCAATCAATACCCTTGAGCTCCTCAGGGAGCTTAGGACTTCAAAAACACATTCCAAGTCTTCCTGTCACTTGCCATCAGCTCACATTCTTCCCATGCTCTTCACATAATTTTCAATTCTCTTCTCCGTGTGTGTGTGTGTGTTTTTTTTTGGTCTCTTTCCCTGGGGATTAGACCAGGATGTCAGTCTTGTAATTCCACATTTCTGCTGCTACTTGTGCAGTTTTCACTTGTTCGATTAGAGTGTGAACGTTCCATCGTACCAATCCTCAAAAGGTTAGTCGGCAATCTCCTTTCGGTTTTCACTGGGTTGCTTCATGCGCCTCCTTTCTGTTTTCGTTCATCGTTCCATTTTCTAGGAACGTATCCTGAGCACTAAGTGGGGTATTACTGTAAGTATATTAATAAATCTGCTATAGTTTAGAGGTCTCAACACGGTCGGATGTGGATTCTAACATATGAGAAAGTTACGCTACAATGATAACGTCAAACTACCTCCAACTAAATATAAAGGTTGAATATGCCTTCTTTAAGTGTGTTAACAATGAATACTTACAACCTTCCTTGTAAATATATACTTATACGAAGTATGCCACTAGATTCTGTAGAACGTTTGAACAATTTCAATGCTTCTTCACAGCACAAATTCGTGTTGGGCTCAACGACAAATCAAAGATCTGTTAACCTAGAAGATTCCACTAAACAGTTATTCATGCGACAGCTTTGATGCTTTAAGTGAGACAAATTCTCGAAGATAATTGAATGATTCTGAAACTCTTTCTTGCTGTTCTGTGACAATTATCACATGAAATGTCTAGCTTCTGACTTGCATACAATTCCCATGAATGAGAACTGACACTGACCATACACAATTGAAACACATATACATACAGCAATAACCATAATTGCTCCACCCAGTTAAACACAAACTTTTTCAGTTGCATCTGCTTGATCTTCTTTCCCTTTTGCCCGCGCAAAGGGTAGACAGTTTATTGTTGCCCTACAAGACGCCACCAGGCGTGTTGGTCAATGATTGTTATATCAGTCAGCGGTCAATTTGTTCTGGAGGAATCGCCAACTCCTATCACTTCTTAACCGGCAGTTTCTTTCGTCAAATCCTCAACACCTTAATTATGAGTAATGCATGTCTTGATGTTGTTATACAGTAAATAGTTATTTTTATTAATTTACTTGATTTTCTGTGAACAGCATCTTTTACAACTGATTTTTTTTTAGCTTATTTGGTTTTTTCACATTCAATAAGACATAGTTGACGATACTCTTGTTTATGATTGCTGTTGTATTTTTGGAGAATATTTATTTCAAAATTTTATCTGCAATAATGTACTGTTCAACAGCTTTACATGAGTCATAATAACTTTTGTCGATCGTAACTTGTAGCTGTATCTTGTTTATACCCCGGCCACAACATTAAGTCAGCAAACAACTGTTTATCCTTCTGTTTATCAACTGTTTATCAACTGTTTATCAACTCTAACGTTAAACCCATTGTGAAAATCCGTAAACTTATGAGGAATAAAAGTCTTAGATGTATGATGCGTCTGTAAGGCATTGATATTCATACCTTCAGTCAGGCGCAGACAACGTTATAGAAATAGGCGAACTGATAAATAAGAAAGGAAGCGTGGTTTATACACCTCATTGGTTTCTTATGGTTAAGGTGTAATATTAGCAAGGGTTCTTGTTCTCTCTTCAGCCTCGCTTGATTCGTTCATTTTCTATATCTTTCTGATTATATTGATTTAAAACAAGTCTTTCAACACTATACATCTTGCTTAACATCCTCTTCGTCTGCTGAGTCAGTAACTTCAACTGTTCTTCATCATGATTCACTTTCGACTAATTTTCATTCATTGTCATTTCATGGTACACATTATCTGAGTGGTGTCTCGAACAAATAAATTGAGTTTTTTTACTACTTGTGTCTTCAAGTTTCATTGTTAAAGACATTAGCTTGACTGTTATTTCTTGTCTGTTTGAGGTATAGGTTTTCTTTCATATATTCCACATTAATTTTGTTAATGCATTTACCATGCATTTACAATTTACTATACTTGAAATGACATCTCTAAGACACGTGCACTTTTCATGCATCTCCTAGCGGCATCTAGCTGGGAGTATGCAATAATAACAAAGTAATGATACGGCAAAACTGACAACCAGTGATTTGGGAAAAGCACAATGGAAATCGAAGAAGATTGTGGTGATGCCAGTCTTAAACGTAAATAATAATGTTTAATCTACAGGTCAAGTCAGGCCTGTTCTAGGTTCTGACACAAGACAACAGAATGATGACCAAGATGGTATTGACTTTCTATAATCGGTGATTGCACAGAATAAAAACAAAAGCTTAAACCAAATGTTGGGATCGCTGGAGGTTAACTTTATAGACAGAATGAGAGATATGTCAATGTGTCAAGAGGTGCTGGAAGTTAACTTTATATACAGAATGAGAGATATGTCAATGTGTCAAGAGGTGCTGGCGGTTGACTTTATAGACAGAATGAGAGATATGTCAATGCGTCAAGAGGTGCTGGCGGTTGACTTTATAGACAGAATGAGAGATATGTCAATGCGTCAAGAGGTGCTGGCGGTTGACTTTATAGACAGAATGAGAGATATGTCAATGCGTCAAGAGGTGCTGGCGGTTAACTTTATAGACAGAATGAGAGATATGTCAATGTGTCAAGAGGTGCTGGAAGTTAACTTTATATACAGAATGAGAGATATGTCAATGTGTCAAGAGGTGCTGGCGGTTGACTTTATAGACAGAATGAGAGATATGTCAATGCGTCAAGAGGTGCTGGCGGTTGACTTTATAGACAGAATGAGAGATATGTCAATGCGTCAAGAGGTGCTGGCGGTTGACTTTATAGACAGAATGAGAGATATGTCAATGCGTCAAGAGGTGCTGGCGGTTAACTTTATAGACAGAATGAGAGATATGTCAATGCGTCAAGAGGTGCTGGAGGTTAACTTTATAGACAGAATGAGAGATATGTCAATGCGTCAAGAGGTGCTGGAGGTTAATTTTATAGACAGAATGAGAGATATGTCAATGCGTCAAGAGGTGCTGGAGATTAACTTTATAGACAGAATGAGAGATATGTCAATGCATCAAGAGGTACTGGCGGTTGACTTTATAGACAGAATGAGAGATATGTCAATGCGTCAAGAGGTGCTGGCGGTTGACTTTATAGACAGAATGAGAGACATGTCAATGCGTCAAGAGGTGCTGGAGGTTAACTTTATAGACAGAATGAGAGATATGTCAATGTGTCAAGAGGTGCTGGCGGTTGACTTTATAGACAGAATGAGAGATATGTCAATGCGTCAAGAGGTGCTGGAGGTTAACTTTATAGACAGAATGAGAGATATGTCAATGTGTCAAGAGGTTCTGGCGGTTGACTTTATAGACAGAATGAGAGATATGTCAATGTGTCAAGAGGTGCTGGCGGTTAACTTTATAGACAGAATGAGAGATATGTCAATGCGTCAAGAGGTGCTGGCGGTTGACTTTATAGACAGAATGAGAGATATGTCAATGCGTCAAGAGGTGCTGGCGGTTGACTTTATAGACAGAATGAGAGATATTTCAATGTGTCAAGAGGTGCTGGCGGTTGACTTTATAGACAGAATGAGAGATATGTCAATGTGTCAAGAGGTGCTGGCGGTTGACTTTATAGACAGAATGAGAGATATGTCAATACGACAAGAGGTGCTGGCGGTTGACTTTATAGACAGAATGAGAGATATGTCAATGTGTCAAGAGGTGCTGGCGGTTGACTTTATAGACAGAATGAGAGATATGTCAATGTGTCAAGAGGTGCTGGTGGTTGACATTATAGACAGAATGAAAGATATGTCAATGCGTCAAGAGGTGCTGGCGGTTGACTTTATAGACAGAATGAGAGATATGTCAATGTGTCAAGAGGTGCTGGCGGTTGACTTTATAGACAGAATGAGAGATATGTCAATGTGTCAAGAGGTGCTGGCGGTTGACTTTATAGACAGAATGAGAGATGTGTCAATGCGTCAAGAGGTGACGAGAAGTTTTTAAAGGTGAAAAAGTAATTTATTACCAATACAACGTGAACCTTGAAAGTAGAAGCTTTATTATCACGGGGTGGTCTACACGTAAGTGCAGGTTGTTCATGCCACATGACATTTTTCATCTTCCCAGCCCACAAACCTATACAACCAGGTACACCAGCACGATCAGTCTATTTCACTTACCTCACACCTGTCTAACCGAGTGCATATTTTTCTATTGACGTAAGCACATGGGAAATGAGTTAGTGTTACAAGCTTCATGCATGGCAGTTTTTATTTGTTGCCAAAGGTCGCGCATGCTGATTTAACATTAGGAAGAAGGATTGGAGGGGAGTAACTATTCGCTCGGTTGGTTGGCCAACCGGGCTGGTGCACTATGTTGGCTTGTGAGAACAGAAGAAACGATCAAGAAGCTGAATATTCCATGTTTTCTGTTCAGAACTGAACGATTGAGAAACGTGGTAATTAGAGTCATGGCGCTCTGGGTAAGCTTGGTACGATACACATTTCCGTCTGGAACTTTTAGGAGCGTCCCCTATCGCCAGTGTCCCAGGGAACGTTTTAACGTGGTTTGAAGCTCACAACACACAGAAGTCAAAGGTCCACTGCGATGTTCTGGGCACCGTAATAACAGCACATTAATATGCTTATGCCCAATGGGCTGATCACCCGTTGGCTTGTCACACCGATTACGGAAACAACGGCAGATGGATCTATTTGTTGTTGCCCTAAAGACGCCGCTAGGCGTGATGGGAAACTACAACAGAGAAAATCAATCTGCTGTTGCCCTTAAGACGCCACAAGGCGTGATGGCCTCTGACTGCTTGGTCGGTCTTTGGCTAAGGACGGAAGAAGAAGAAGAATATGCTTATGGAATAAGAAAGTCAAATTAATATGCTCCACCGACAGCTGAGCGTGGATGATGATAATGATGAATGTTGTGATGTAAGATGTAAGGAAACGTTTTTAGGAAACGTGAGAATTCTACATTTTTAGCGCAGTATTTTTAAGGAAGTCTAAAAGCGAGCACCTCAAATCTATTATTGGCATTGAACGGAGCTCATCTAAGATTTGGAGCGCCATTAACCTACTCACAAGTGAACGCCGTTATAACCTCCGGCGGCAATCGACAAAACCTTAATGCTCATGAATTTTGCCAGTTCTTATCGTCAATTGCAATCACCTCAGGAGAAAATCATCAGGACCTGGATCTTACTGCTCTTTCTGATTACGTTCAAACAAGATTAACAGGAAACATAGTCAACAGGAAGGACTAAACATTAATCTCAAGAAGACAGAAGTCTTGACACTCAATGTAAGAAATCCTGCGCCCATTAAAATAAGAGACTAAGAGTTAGAAAATACAAACACATTTACATACTTTGGAAGCATAATAACACCAGATAGCAGAACAAGCAATGACATCAGTAACAGAATGAATAAAGCCAGAATTGCCTTCGCGAACCTAAACAACATCTGGAAATCCTCCCAGTACAGCAAAATACTAACTTAAAAATACAGGTATATGAGAACTGCGTACATTCTGTACTTCTGTCCAGTGCAGAATGCCGAAGAGCAGAAAAAGGAAATGTCCAAATTGTCCTCTTTCCACACAATCTGCCTAAGGAAAATTCTTTGAACTTTCTGGCCGAACACCATCATCAACCAAGACCTGCTAATTAAGAGCCACCAAGAAGACATGTGCACCATCATAGCGGATACACGCTTAAATAGGGTTGGCCACATCTTCACAAGAGACCCTGACCCCATTACCAGAAAAGACTCTGACACCATCACCAGAAGAGACACTGACACCTGTAGCAAATGTAATTTTTGCTGGGGAGGTTAAGATGTTATACCTAACAAGAAAGATAGTTGTGTCTGTGGTAACTGTGTGAGGTCAAGCACATGTAGGTCCCTGACTATAAAAAAAATGATGATGATGATGATATATTGATCAGGGAACCTAACGCTACCTCCCTAGATCTCACACAGTCCGTATTTTGATTCTAGTGGCTGGTGTATGATGTCTCTAGTGTCTAGGGGTGAAAGGAAGATAATGGTACATCAACACAAAACACTTTAACTCACTATAAGAAAATAAATAAGACTGTGGTTAAAGTTTTCTTTTAAAATTTGAATGTTTTTTTTCTTTATACAATTTAATCTGCCTGCCCCGCCAACTCTTTTGGACAGATCTTTGAAAATGATGAAATATATTTACATATAATGCTTTAACTAAAATTATGGACTCTTTGTCCTATGAATATATTGTTAATATAGAGTTCCTGTAGGTGTATTCACAGACTAAAACTTTAATAGTTGCTAGTGATTGTCATTTGTTATATGAGGAGCTGTTGTTTTCATCAAGCCCCATATAATTCAATGTTATTTTGATAGGAACTATTTTCTTAGGATGAAATGTCAGAGGTCCCAGCTGATAACTTGTCACCTGGGATTCTTCGTAGGTCGAATATAAGTCAGTATATCAATGTAGAGAAAATGTAGATCAGCACGCACACGTAAGCTCCTTCGGGCTATCAGTTGACAGCTTAAACTTTATAATGGAGACTTTACACCCACTCATCAGGTTTCATGTCACCGGATGGTAACAGGAAATAAAAACTCTGCAATAAAAAGACACCCCGGCCTTTTCATACCTGATCACAACTTCTTATCCCTATACATACATGACAGTATGGGGTCAGCCTCTTGTGCATTCATGTGCATCAGCCCCTAATTTATGACTCACACCCTTCTGTGACCACACCACAGGTCCCTATGGCAGATACGCCCCTGTACTTTTACATAGTTTGCTTCAATGCAATAACGTGGAGTAACCACATCTCCTTTTATATGTTTTT
The DNA here is from genome assembly GCA_024509875.1 of Oreohelix idahoensis. Classification (NCBI taxonomy): domain Eukaryota; kingdom Metazoa; phylum Mollusca; class Gastropoda; order Stylommatophora; family Oreohelicidae; genus Oreohelix; species Oreohelix idahoensis. The sequence goes on along the minus strand of JAMPIV010004130.1, from coordinate 170,638 downwards.
TTTTCTTTTCTAACTTATAAACGCTCTAGGCATGTTGAAAAGTGTTCATAGAACACAGAGGCTTCCTAACATTTCCAATACAAAATATTAATACAAAATCATAATAATATGCAACAGTCAAATACAGTTCAATGTGAGGACTCAATAATGTTTGCTTCCGGCATGTCCTTCACTTTTCCACGGCAGTATCTAACTTTTTCAGTTTTAATCAAGCATGTAAGTACATAAAGCATTCTTACCACTAGTTCGAAGAAATATGTCACAAATAACGTTGACTGGCAAAGAATATGGCCTCAGTTTTGCTCTGCTCCGTCCAGATAGTGAATTAGTATTTAATTTTACAAGTTATCACATCTGATCTCAACATAGTTGTTTGAATAAAATTTTCTAGTCAAATGGCCACGAGACCACTATGCCTCTTGCCAATATCTATTAGAGCCTACCAATGAAAGCAGGCACTACTACAACTTTTTGAATTTAGTTTTGAAAAAAAAAATTCCAAACAAACTATGTGCCTCGTAGGCCATTGGTCAGTCTGCGTTAGTTATGCCAATAGAAAAAGATGTTTCGTTTTAGTTAACCTTTTTCCTATCTCTCCCCTTTTACTCCTATACTCTTACTCCAACTAATAGAATTTGAATTACTACAATGCCTGTTTTTTTTTAAACTAGCGTCCCCAATAACGTTATGTGTAACGAGCAAGAACAACAGTCTGTCCGGTCAAGCATTCGTAGACATTTAGTATTTTCTCAATAACTTGGCTAATACTTGGACTACCATATTTTTTAAAATATATTTTTGCTCAGGGGACCCTAAGCTATACTACCATATGATTTTTATGGTCAGTTTCAGTATGGTTTAGATTTTCCAATTTTGTCACTGTCAATCGTCAAAATTAACTTTTGCACAAGCCGCCATCTCCCCCCCCCCCCCTGTCTAACATTTTCCTCACTATTCAAATAAACCAACAAGTTTGAGTGACGTCAGAATATTACCGCTAGGAGGAAATGAAAAATTTGTCTGTGTGTTTGCCTCTGCTGGCTTTGCCCACAGCGTGTATATATTAAAGAGACCGCTTGCAGAGCGAAGAGGGTTTTTTTTTTACAAACTTTGGTAGTGTTTTGCGTTAATTATTACTATCTTCTCGTTCTTTCTACTGCGAAATGTCCGAATTATTACAAATGTTAGTGTTAAAGGTAACATATTACGTTAATTCAAACGCCAGTTTGGTCTCACAGTTCTGGCAAGTCGTTAATTACAACCTTTTCCCCCGTTTCGTGCAGCAGATCGGCGAGATGTTAAAAAGTTTATTGTACGTTTTCAAAACCGAAACTAAAGCGTGTTAGATTTTTACGGCGGGTCATTTTTTTAGCATTGCCACTGCACCAAAGGCATCGCTACTGGCGTTTAAGATGAAACCAGTCAGACACCTGAGGGCTCGTGTATTTATTCATCATAGAATTAAAATCTTACTAAAATAAGCGATTATCTCACAAATTTTACTACACACCTCCCTTCCTAAAACATGCATCCATTGCAGGTTACAATCTGTGAGATAACTTAGCGCAAATAAAGTCCTACGTTTTCATCTGATTTTCATCACACGGATGTCTACTAAAAAAATCTGCACCGACGTTCTGAGGGCCGGGAATATATTCAATCAGAAACGAGTATGGCTGTAATAATAATGACCATCTTAATAATCTGGAATTTTCATGCTTGGCTTGTGACAAGAATACGAGAGGTGAATGATCCGTTTGGACCACAAATGTCCTGCCATATAGATAAATCTGAAATTTTTTTATAGCCCATATTAACGCCAAACATTCTTTCTCACTTGTTGTGACGATATTCTCAATACAATAGCTAAATTAGATAATATTCTAGTGCATAAGGTCAAAAATAAGATAGAAAATAAAAATTGAGTCCAGTGTAGTATTCTCCTACGCCCGCCCGCATGTCGATTTGGATAAACCTAATAGCCGAATGAAAGATAGTGTCTTTTCGAAAAATTCGTCCTTCAGATTAAATGTAACACTTTTGCAAGGTCAAGTCGGATTGCCAAGACGAGAGTGAAAGAATAAAAGAATAAAAGAGGGGAGGGATGGAAAGACAGAACCTAGGGAACGCCGTCTCGCGTTGATTTCAAAAAGAAAAAAAAAAAAAAAAAAGCCAACTCGAGCAACATAGCCTTGGGCACGTTTCAAATTACGATACAAAACTAAAAAAAAATATGGAATTATGAACCAAACTACATAGGGCCATAAAAATTATATATTCGGATGCCTTATGATGTCCTGAGCAATAATATGGTGTCAGTTACCCACTAGTACAAAAAATAACCAAAATAATGGCAATAATATTATGTATGATAAGACGGACTGACGAAAAAAAAGATCACGCCTGCTTAATTTTTTCATAACATATTTTGAAAAAAAAGCTTTGGGTAAATAGGACTAAAAGGTACCAAGATTTTGATTGGCTGTAGTTTAAAGAAAGGAGAGAGGGGATTGGCTAACCTAACACTAAAAATATACTTGTAGTAGTAACCGTAGTATTTTGGGAATTGTTTTTTTAAAGTTCGATTTACAATTCATAGTCGTCTGCTTCTATTGACCAGCTTAGTTGATATTGAGGAAAAATTGTTAGGATAGGACGCCATTTCTTAAAAAAATCTTGCCGCGAGACGATGAGATCAGAAGTGAAATTCTAAATACAAATATTATAAACTTCTGGATAGGGCAGTGATAACTTGGGCCAGATCTGCCAGTCATCGTTGTTTGTGTGTAATATTCATTTAAATTGTGGTAAGATTGAATTTATTAACCATTTTATTTAAAATAAAGTTTGAATATGAGATACTAACATACGACTGTAAGTAAGTGAGTCGATGGCAGACTTAGGCAAAGCCTAGAGATTGATCCATCATATGATAGCCTATCAGAGAGGTGTAGAACTACAAAATTATGTATGATTGTCATCAAGGAGCATAACACCTATCCTATTGTATGGAAAAAGATTACTGTTGGAATTGCAGAGGCGTTGTAACCATTAGGGGAGAGGAATACTGGTATAAATTGTCACTTCAAAATATAATGGTACAATAGGTTGTCATAAAGAGCTGACCCTATGCGTTTGTTTGAACTGTACCTGTAATTAACTGTGGAATATCATTGTATACTTATTATAAAGAAGGATGCATAACCTTCTTATTTCAGGGGTTTTTGTGGCCCTGACAGTCACATAAAACCAGGCTCGTGGGAACTGATTGATTCCTGACTTTGTTGCATAATTCGGGCACGTACTGGAGGCCATTGCCTTTTATGAAGTGAACCAGATGGTCCATCGAGCCTAGGACAAGACTTACCAGGGTTCTCCTTCGAAATTAAGTGCCCGGTCGGCACCGAAAGTCTCAACCTCTATGAACTTCAGTTATTAACAATAAAAAACTGACATTATCAAATAAAAAAATTTAGCTTGTGACAAATGAAAAGAAAATAAACGATAGGGAGTGACGAAAACCAACAACCTACCATTATACATATACCAGTATTATCATATTTAGAAAACTACACCTACACACTTTTATTATATTAATACTCGTATTATGGACAGAAGATCCATTGTATAAATTGATTATTGTAAATAATTCCATTGATTTCACTTTTGATTGTCAATCCTGATTCAAACAAAATAGAGTCAGGATAATAAATTAAAAAAAATTATTAACGTTACACAAAATTCAACCACTGACTTACTTAAGATAGTCTTTTAAAGTGTAGTGTGTATGTGATTGTTGTAGTACTGTTGCGTTGTGTTGGATAATAAAATACTTGTGTATATGTTTAGTTGGTTAATGTAACAGTACACTCCTTATACATAACCCTAGACATCAAACGTAGTCATCATCATCATACATTCTAGTCAAAAAATAAGTCTGAGTGAGATCATAAAGGTGGTAGCAGAAAGGTACCCTGTAACTTAACATAATATTTATTATATTCAGGGACCTTCACAGCTGACCTCATTCAGTACACTAAGAGTACATAACAACAACATTTCATAACATCAAATCCACCACATATATTGGGGGCTCGTCCGTGATTTTTAAATTCTTATAAAGTATATTAGGGTCTCAGGTCCCGGAAATTTTAATTACCTGTCAAATAAAATTAAAAGTATTCTTTTGTGGAATTTAAATAGTGGTTGAGCTATCGGTGCCTGTTGTTGTTCTTAGTCATATTAGAAATTCTTAGTTATAATTAGAAATTTGTCTAATTAGAAATTTTAAAAAGGTTGCATAGTACAGAATGGCTGATCTGGCAAAGTTTCGATCTGCTGCTGTGCAGACTGCTAAAGAAATGAATATGGACGGACCAGAGCTGGTCCAGTATGTAACCTCAGAATGTGACAAATTTATTGAAAGAGATAGGGAAGACAGGAAATTAGAAGCAGAAAGAAAATTAGAGGCTGAAAAAGAAATTAAGAGGTTGCAGATTGAGGCTGACAAAGAGGCTAGGGCATTGGAGGCGGAAAGGGAGGCGGAGAGTAAAAGGCTCCAATTTGAAGAGAAGAAATTGGAAGCAGAGGAAAAGAGATTAGCTGCAGAAAGAGAAAGAGAAGAAAAGAGACTGGCTGCTGAAAGGGAAGCAGAAGATAGGAGATTGCAGAGGGAGCACGAGTTACGACTAAGGAGTTGGAATTACAAGGTCATGCTCCTGAAAATGGTTCCAGCCCCTTTACTTCCGATGCCACTGCTAGTCAGGGAGCCTCAACCTCAGCTATGGGTTTTCATTTAGACCATTTTGATGAGAAAGACGATGACATAGAAAGTTTTCTGGGTAGATTTGAACTGTTGGCTACCACGTATGGTTTAGAGAGAGAAAGGTGGAGCCTAAAGTTATCCCAGGGGCTTAGGGGAACAGCTTATGAAGTTTTTGCCAAAATGAGCAGGGATGATCAAGACAATTATGACAAGTTAAAGCAGGCTCTTTTGTTAAGGTATGAAAAGAATGGAGAATTTTACAGGAAAAAATTTAGGAATGCAAGGCTACTGTCGGGTGAGACCTATCACCAGTTCTCTGCACGTTTAGAGACCTACTTGGAGAAATGGACTGCTCTGGGGAAAACCTAAGATCTTAAAGAAATGATCCTTATTGAGCAATTGAGAGAGTCCATGGCTCCAGACTTGAGAAAGTTTCTCATGGAACAAGGTGCAGAGAGGCTGGGTGAGTTACTTAATGTCGCTGAGAGGTATCAGCCAGCCCAAGCAGAGGTAGCGGGAAAAAAAGAAACAGGTAGACAATTACAAGGGGATTGACATAAGTCTTGGGCCTGACCATGAAGGACATGTCACAGAGAGCTGAAATTTTGTATAGTGTTTATTCCTTTTCAATATAGCCACCGTCTGAATTGACACACTTCTGCCATCTCTGCTTGACCTTGAAAAGACCTTGGGAGTAGAACACCCTATTTTTCAAACTAAACAAGTCATCACATGCCAGTATAACCTCTTCATCGCTGTCAAAATGATTTCCTTTTAGCTGTTTTTTAAGATTTGGGAATAGAAAAAAGTCTGATGGAGCCAAATCTGGAGAATATGGTGGGTGTGGAAGAATTTAAATATTCAAATCGTTGGCTGCTAGCTGCACAAGCCGTGCTTTGTGAGAGGGCGCGTTGTCTTGAAGCAAAGGAAGATTTTGAGTGCGCGTTATCCCTCGTTTCCTGGTCACAACCTTTCTTACTTTGGTGAGAAGATCTGCATAGTACTGTCCATTAACTGTGTTGCCACAAGGCAGATAATCTTTCAAAAGGACACCTTTGCCGTCCCAAAAAACAGCCAGTATCACTTTTCCTACAGATTTCTGCGCTCTCGGCTTGACAGGTGTTGGGGAGCCCGGAGTTTTCCATTGCATGCTGGAAATTTTGGATTCGGGGTCATAATGGTGTACCCAAGTCTCAACTACTGTCACCATGGTCTCCAAAAATTTTTTTGACCGACACTTTTTGAGCAGCTGTTGACAGCAATTTACCCTCGTTTGCTTCTGTTCACGTGTCAACAGTCGCGGAACCCAGCGTGCACACACTTTTCTCATGTTCAGTCTGTTGTGTAAAATTCTATAAACTGTTCTTTCATTTAGTTTTACTCTACTAGCTATCTCCACAATTGTCATTTTTCGATCCTGGTCAATGATTTTCTTCACTCTTGTTGCATTTTCATCGTTGCACTCTGAGGCTGGTCTACCAGATCTTGGCAGATCCGCAACATTTGAGCGGCCGCACTTAAACTGTTGACACCAGTTTTTTTTTTACCGAAGTATATGAAGGACAAGAATCACGAAACACTGGTTCCATCTCCCTGTGTATTTCTGTAGGTGTTTTTCCCTGAAACATCAGAAATTTTATCACAGCTCTGGCCTCCTTCTTTTCCATTGTTTTGTCAAATCTTTGGAGCAGCAGATCCGGTCAATAGGGTACATTGCGCCGTGCACCGTAGCGGGAAGACCAATTGAAGAAACAAACGCGTACTTCACACATTCAGTGCAAATATGATGAACTTTAAATGTACCAAGTTTCATCTTCCTCCTGTGACTTCTTCATGGTCAGGCCCAAGACTTATGTCAATCCCCTTGTATAAGGCTCCTCAAAACTTTAACAGATTTGACAACAAAGATCAGGGAAACAAAGGTAAGCAACAGTTTGATAGGCCACGAAATGATTATAGAAATAAAAACCCACAATTCAATGACAGAAAAAAAGAGAAAAGAAAACCCTTTCATAAAGGTAGTATATATTGTAGATGGTGTAAGATGGACAACCATAACACCGAAAAGTGTACTAGGAAATCTCCTTCCTTTGCTGCAATGAAAACGGGGAGAAAGGGAGCCAAGGCCAACCTTACTAAACAGCAGGAACCGTATCATCCCCCAGTGTGTGAAGAAGTAATATGTAATAAGGACGTAGCGACCATGACACGTCCCATCGCCAGGATAAATGTAAAAACGCGATATGTGGAAGGAATCATCAAAGCAGCAGTGATAAATGAACCAATCTACCCTCTGAAATTGGGGTGTAGATAGGTCTTCTTGGGGAATCCCAAGAGACATGTGATCATGGCAACAGTGCAGACCAGATCACATTCCAAAAAGGAGGAGGAAAACCCAATAAATACCCATCCAGATGAGACGAGGAAGGCGCAGGCTGAGGATAAGATCCTCAAGCCGTGTTTTAAGAAAGTGCCCAAATGTCATACACCTCCAGGCAAGGGAGACCTCTATATGAAAAACAAATTGATATATAGGAAGGCTGGAACTGGATCCAATGGTCACGGACAGCTAGTCCTTCCCACGTCATATAGGAAGAAAGTGTTGGAACTAGGGCATGCGATTCCCTTCAGTGGTCATATGGGAATCAGCGCAACAGGACAGCGTATAGCTTGTCATTACTTCTGGCCAGGGATAACTGAAGATATAAAGAGATATGTAAAATCCTGTCAAGAATGCCAACGGGTAGCTCAAAAGCATTGGACTGCTCCAGCAACTCTAGGGGAAATGCCCATAGTGGGAACACCTTTTGAGAGAGTTGCCGTGGACATTGTGGGACCTCTCACTCGGACCAAGAGGAAGAACAGTTATATTCTGACTCTGGTGGACATTTGTTCAATGTGGGGAGAGGCGATAGCCCTGTCGTCAATCGATTCGAAGCATGTTGCAGAGGCATTACTCACAATCTTCACAAAATTAGGCTTTCCCAACCAAATCGTGACTAATAATGGCTCACAGTTCAAGGGGAAACTAACGGAAGAAGTTTTCAGGATCTTTCAAGCCAAACACTTTCATTGTAGCCCGTACCATCCACAAGGAAATGGCCAAGTGGAAAGATTTAACGGGACACTCATTGCGATTCTGAGAAAGTTGGCACATGAAAAACCAGATACATGGGACCAGTACCTTCACGCCGCCCTGTTTGCTTATCGGCAGGTACCCCATAGTTCAACCGGTATGGCACCGGCAACCCTGTTATTTGAGAGCCCAATAAAAGGTCCATTGGTTGGTTGTTCGTCCATCACGGGTGATGAAGACCACTCTGTTCATCCAATTATTTAGGAATATGTTAGGTTAGTCTATGGGTACGAAGGTGACTGATGAGCCCGATGCGGGCCCGGAAAGATCTCGGACAGTGTGGGCAGGGAATGTTTGCTTCATGTGAAGGTTTTATTTCACGGTCCTTTCTAGCTTGTCTCCGCTGTTCCGCTGCTGCTCTTCTGGATGATTCGCATGCTGCTGCACCTTTACGAAGAGATGTGCGCCAAGCAGTTCGGTCTTGCGCAGCAGCTTCCCATGTGTCTCGGTTTATGTCAAAGGTTTTCAATGACGTCTTTAACGTGTCTTTGAAGCGCTTCTTTTGGCCACCATGGGAGCGTTTACCCTTCTGCATCTCACCATAAAAGAGTATCTTTGGCAGTCGATGGTCTGGCATGCGGACTACATGACCTGCCCAGCGAATTTGTGACTGCATCAGAATAGTATCAATACTAGGGATACCAGCTCTGTCAAGAACGGCGGTATCCGGGATCTTGTCTTGCCATTTGATGTTCATTATCTTCCTGAGACAGACTGTATGGAAGTGGTTTAGCTTCTTTACGTGCCGCCTGTATACAGTCCATGTTTCACATGCATATAGCAGCACTGGAAGCACCGCAGCTCTGTACACCTTCAGCTTTGTCTGTAGACTAATGCCACTTCGATGCCAAACGTTGGTGTATAGTCTGCCAAATGTGCTGCTGGCTTTGGAGATCCTGGTGTTCACCTCATTATCAATGACAATGTTCTGGGATAGTGTGCTACCAAGGTATGTGAATCTGTTCACAACATTCAGTTTCTCACCATTAACCTTGATGACTGGCTCAGTATAAACTGTGCCAGGAGCTGGTTGGTACATGATTTCTGTTTTCTTCGTGTTGATGGTAAGCCCAAAGTTGGCGCAGGCTTCGGAGAATCTATCCACACTATGCTGCAGATCAGCCTCTGAGCCAGCATTGAGGGCACAATCATCAGCAAACAGAAGATCTCTGATGGTGTGTGATTTGACCTTGGTTTTTGCTTGAAGCCTCCTAAGGTTAAACAATTTTCCATCAATACGATAACTAATGTCGATTCCTGTGTCCCCGTCTCTAAAAGCATCAGTCAGCATAGCAGAAAACATGATACTGAACAGAGTCGGTGCAAGTACGCACCCTTGTTTAACTCCATTTGAGACGGGGAAAGGCTCTGATAGCTCACCGTTTTCCTGAACTCTAGCCTGCATTCCATCATGCAGTTGCTGCACTATTGTGATAAATTTCTTTGGGCAGCCGTATTTTGCCATGATCTTCCATAGACCCTCTCTACTGACCGTGTCGAACGCCTTTGTCAAGTCGATGAAAGCTGTGTACAGGTCACAGTGATGTTCTTGGCATTTTTCTTGTAGCTGTCTTGCAGCGAACACCATATCTGTGGTTCCACGTTCTTTCCGGAATCCACACTGACTTTCAGGTAAAAGACCTTTGTCAAGATGAGCGGTAAGGCGATTCAAAAGGATTCTGGCGAATATCTTCCCAGCGATTGATAAAAGAGAGATGCCTCGATGATTGTTGCAGTCTTGGCGATTACCTTTACGTTTATATAGATGTATAATTGAGGCATCTTTGAGATCGTGTAGGATGGTTTCACTCTGCCACATTTGCTGGAAGATCATATGAAGTTTCTCTATCAGAACTGCACCGCCATCTTTATAAACCTCAACAGGAATTGAATCGGAGCCAGGGGCCTTTCCACTAGACAGTTGACGAATCGCTTTTTTAGTTTCCTCCAGAGTTGGTACATCATCTAATGCTTCATTTATAGGAATTTGGGGCAGGCGGATGATGGCTTCGTCGTTAATAGATGATGGCTGGTTCAAGATATTATTAAAATGTTCAGCCCAGCGTTGGAGCATTTTTTCCTTGTCTGTAATTAGTGTTTTTCCATCTGCATTAAGGAGGGGAAATGATCCTGATGATGTTGGACCATAGACCGCTTTGAGTGCAAGGTAAAAGTTTTTCAAGTCATGGCTGTCAGCAAAGCCTTGGAGCTCATCTGCTTTATTACTCAGCCATGAATCCCGCATCTGGCGTAGTTTATGTTGGACGATTCTACGCATGTTGTTGAAAGCGTCTTTCTTGGATGTAGATTTTGGATCATTTAAATATGCTTTATGGAGATGGTGTTTCTCAGCCAACATCTGCTTTATATCATCTAAGTTCTCATCAAACCAGTCATTTTGTTTCTTGATGGAAGGACCCAGGACCTCTGTAGCAGTGTTGTAGATCTGCTCACTTAGGGCTGCCCAATTTGTTTCCACACTTTGGCCGTCTAGCGAGATAGATTTGAGACGGTCTTCTAAGGTGTCAGTAAATGACTGTTTGATTTTTGTCTTCTTTAGTTTGGTGACATCCAGCCTCTTTTGAGTTTTCTTCCCCTGAGGGCGCCTGGCTGGTTGGATACGAATTTTAAGTTTAGATACAATGAGGCGATGATCAGTCCAGCATTCGGCACCACACATGGACTTGGTCACCCGGACATCTTGCCTGTCCTTCTTCCTAACAATTACATAGTCAATTAGGTGCCAATTCTTTGAGCGAGGGTGCATCCAGGAGGTCCTGTTGCGGGTAGGAAGTCGAAAAATTGTGTTGGTGACAAGGAGGTCATGTTCTGCGCAAGTCTGGAGGAGACGAAGTCCATTACTGTTACAGCGACCCACGCCGTACCTACCAATAGTGCCATTCCAGGAGATGTTATCTGAGCCTACTCTTGCATTAAAGTCACCAAGAATGATGAGCTTATCTGCTTTAGGAACTGATGCAATGACTGCATGTAGTTCTTCGTAAAACTTATCCTTGACATCATCCTGGTTTGTCATAGTTGGTGCATACGCGCTAATGATGGTGGCATGTTTTCTTCCATAGAACAGAGGGATCTTGACCGTCATGAGTCGGTCATTTATTCCCTTTGGGGGCCCCGCTAACTTGCTGACAATTGCTGTTTTGATTGCAAATCCAACCCTTGCTTCTCGTCTTTCTTCAGTTCCTCTTCCGCTCCAAAAGAATGTATAACCTGCACCCTTTTCGCAAAGTTGGCCCTCGCCTGCAAGTCAGGTTTCACTCAGTGCTGCTATGTCAATGTTGTACCTGGCCAGTTCTCTCCCAATCAGGGCAGTTCGTCTCTCAGGTCTGTTTGCGTTAAAGTCTTTGTCAAGTAGAGTGCGCACATTCCATGCGCCTAGAATGAGGGGGAAAAATCTGTCCTTTCTTTTTCTTATATGTCGACCGCCGAAGTAGGGTACCCACCAACCGCGGTAAGCTGGTTAGGTAATGGTGGAGCAGGCAATGTTTAGGGCACCTTTTCTAGCCCCTTCCTCATGCCATGGAGGTGAGCAGTGCTTTCCTAAAGAGGGCTGCTCAGACACTCAGGGGGCTGCCGAATCCCACTGCTGCTCCGATCAGTGGAAGACGACCATATGGCCTGAGCCGCCTGTGTGTAGGTCTGCGACTACGACTGCCAGCGTACCCACGCCTGCCGCTTCGCCGCTCGCCCATCGCCACAGGACTTGTTGTGAGTGGATGGATGAATGGATGAATGGATTAAAGAGTGACTTGCGCGGTGATTTGGATTAAAGTGAGGAAGAGTTGCGCAATTCGTCGACCTCACTCTCTCGCCTGGGTCAATCTCAATCCAGTGGCAAGACAAGTCAAGACGACTGGAGATGAAGTCAGGTGCAGTGGATGACCAGGGCTTTCTACGTGCCTCGCCGTGCTCCTTTCGCTCTACAGCGCGTTGCTGGTAATCGCCGTCATGCCCGTTGAACCAACAGGTGGTTTCTTCCGCGCAGTCTATCGAATCCAGTCTTCGCATGGATGGGTAGGCAGACCCTAAACTCACCGAAGGTTTATAACCATTCGGCTACCCTCACCTAGTTTAGCCGGCCTGTCAAAGCCGTTGTCCGGGGGTGGCCGCTGTCGCATGCTGACAGCTACGAGGAGCCACAGGTGAGAGCTGGATGCCAGGTTTGGACCAAAGGTGGCTGAGCTGCCCTGAAAAGGGCATGACAGCTCCTTCACCAGAGGTACTACCAATACCTGACTTCCCAACACCCCCAAAAGGTCCATTAGAAGCCTTGTTAAGGACGTGGACTGATAAGGCAGAAGAAAATATTACCTCATCATATCAATATGTGAACGAGCTGACCACTCGTCTTAAAACTGGCTGGAAACTTGCTAATGATAATTTGAGACAAGCTAGGAAAAAACATGCTGCTTATTATAATAAGAAGGCGAAGGATAGAGATTTAGCTGCGGGAGAGAAGGTCCTCCTTCTATTACCAGGCAGTAGTAATAAGTTGCAGATTGGATGGCAAGGTCCATATACAGTTCTAAGGTGTCTAGAATAAATTATAAGATAGACATAAAAGGGGAAAGAGAAAATCTATCATGTGAATCTCCTGAAATATATATGGAAAGAGAAAATCAGGACGAGACACACTTACCAACCTTGTCCATCGCAACGGGAATGAAAAACGAACCACTCACCTCTCATGAATATCCGCTCCATCCCTGTGAGACAGCAGCACAGGTAAAAATCAGTAAACAATTAACGAAAAATCAGAGGGAGAGAGTTCAAAAGGTTTTTGATGATCATGCACATGTGTTAACGGACAAACCGGGGCGTACGAATTTATTGGAATATGATATGAAACTTGTAGACCCAACACCAATTTGTATGAGAGCCTATACGATCCCGTTTGCAAAGGAGACAGCTTTGAAGGAAGAGATAGAGTATTTGTTGAAAGAAGGAATTATTTCACACAGTGAGTCCCCGTACAGTTCTAGCGTGGTTCTGTTGAGAAAACCCTCTGGGGAACACAGACTGTGTATAGATTACAGGAAACTGAATGCTGTCACAGAAGGTCAGGTGGATCCATTACCTGATACAAATCAGCTGTTTGCTAGGCTGAACAAAGCTAAATATTTCTCCAAGGTGGATCTGAGCAAAGGCTATTATCAGATTCCAGTAAAACCTGAGGTTAGACCGTATTTAGCCTTTAGCACCTCGGATGGACATTATGAATTTAACATGTTGCCTTTTGGGTTGAAAAATGCTCCGAGTGTGTTTTCTAGAATGATGCGAAAGTTGTTGGATCCCCTGAATAATCCATGTATCACGAATTTCATGGATGATATTCTTATCGCTACAGAAACATTTGAGGAACACATTAACTCTCTGAATATGTTGTTGGATAGACTCAGGGAGGCAAACTTGACGGCTAGACCGACCAAATGTTGTATTGGATGTAAAGAGTTGGAATTCTTGGGACACACAATATCTCAGGGAAGCATGACCCCTGACCCCAAGAACTTGGAGAAATTGAAGAAACCTCCGAGGCGACAGACAAAAAAAGATGTGAGATCTTTTGTCTCGTTGTGTGGTTTTTACCATAAATATATTAAATTTTTTAACTCGATATGTGCACCACTGACGGATTTAACGCGCAAAGGAAATCCTGATAGAATTACGTGGTCCGCGCAGTGTGAATCGGCCTACCAAGAGTTAAAAGAAAAACTCACAAGCAAGCCTATATTGAAATTGCCCGACTTGAGTCAAGAGTTTGTTGTGAGAACGGACGCTAGTAACGTCGGATTAGGGGCAGCCCTATTACAAAGATCCAATTCACTTGATGGGGAATTAACCCCAGTTGCTTATGCTAGCCGTAAGCTGAACACAGCGGAACAAAAATATTCAACTAGTGAAAAGGAATGTCTGGCTTTGATATGGGCGATAAAAAAGTTCCAAATCTATCTCTATGGTAGATCATTTAGGATTCAAACAGATCATAAACCACTTGTATTTCTGTCGCAAGCAAGACATGAAAATGCTAGATTATTACGTTGGTCTTTGCTCTTACAGCCATACCAATTTATCATAGAATATATCCCCGGCTCGGAAAATGTAGGTGCAGACTTTTTAAGCAGACACCAATACGACGAAAATCAGAGTAGTCACCAGGCATAATGATTTAAATTTATCTATGTGTATTTCGAATTATGAACTGACATCATGTAGTCTGTTCTAAAAGTGGGGAGATATGTGACGATATTCTCAATACAATAGGAAAATTGATAATATTCTAGTGCATAAAGTCAAAAATAAGATAGAAAATAAAAACTGAGTCCAGCGTAGTATTCTCCTACGCCCGCCCGCATGTCGATTTGGATAAACCTAATAGCCGAATGAAAGATACTGTCTTTTCGAAAAATTCGTCCTTCAGATTAAATGTAACACTTTTGCAAGGTCAAGTCGGATTGCCAAGACGAGAGTGAAAGAATGAAAGGGGGGAGGGATGGAAAGACAGAACCTAGGGAACGCCGTCTTGCGTTGATTTCAAAAAAAAAAAAAAAAAAAAAAGCCAACTCGAGCAACATAGCCTTGGGCACGTTTCAAATTACGATACAAAACTAAAAAAAAATATGGAATTATAAACCAAAATACATAGGGCCATAAAAATTATATATTCGGATGCCTATATGATGTCCTCAGCGATAATATGGTGTCAGTTACTCACTAGTACAAAAAATAACCAAAATAATGGCAATAATATTATGTATGATAAGACGGACTGACGAGAAAAAAGATCACGCCTGCTTAATTTTTTCATAACATATTTTGAAAAAAGCTTTGGGTAAATAGGACTAAAAGGTACCAAGATTTTGATTGGCTGTAGTTTAAAGGAAGGCGAGAGGGGATTGGCTAACATAACACTAAAAATATATTTGTAGTAGTAACCGTAGTATTTTGGGAATTGTTTTTTTAAAGTTCGATTTAAAATTCATAGTCGTCTGCTTCTATTGGCCAGCTTAGTTGATATTGAGGAAAAATTGTTAGGCTAGGACGCCATTTCTTAAAAAAAATCTTGCCGCGAGACGATGAGATCAGAAGTGTAATTCTAAATACAAATATTATAAACTTTTGGATAGGGCAGTGATAACTTGGGCCAGATCTGCCAGTCATCGTTGTTTGTGTGTAATATTCATTTAAATTGTGGTAAGATTGAATTTATTAACCATTTTATTTAAAATAAAGTTTGAATATGAGATACTAACATACGACTGTAAGTAAGTGAGTCGATGGCAGACTTAGGCAAAGCCTAGAGATTGATCTATCATATGATAGCCTATCAGAGAGGTGTAGAACTACAAAATTATGTATGATTGTCATCAAGGAACATAACACCTATCCTATTGTATGGAAAACGATTACTGTTGGAATTGCAGAGGCGTTGTAACCATTAGGGGAGAGGAATACTGGTATACATTGTCACTTCAAAATATAATGGTACAATAGGTTGTCATTAAGAGCTGACCCTATGCGTTTGTTTGTACTGTACCTGTAATTAACTGTGGAATATTATTGTATACTTATTATAACGAAGGATGCATAACCTTCTTATTTCAGGGTTTTTGTGGCCCTGACAGTCACATAAAATCAGGCTCGTGGGAACTGATTGATTCCTGACTTTGTTGCATAATTCGGGCACGTACTGGAGGCCATTGCCTTTTATGAAGTGAACCAGATGGTCCATTGAGCCTAGGGCAAGACTTACCAGGGTTCTCCTTCGAAATTAAGTGCCCGTTCGGCACCGAAAGTCTCAACCTCTATGAACTTCAGTTATTAACAATAAAAAACTGACATCAAATAAAAGAATTTCCCTTGTGACAAATGAAAAGAAAATAAACGATAGGGAGTGACGATAACCAACAACCTACCATTATACATATACCAGTATTATCATATTTAGAAAACTACACCTACACACTTTTATTGTGTTAATACTTGTATTATGGACAGAAGATCCATTGTATAAATTGATTATTGTAAATAATTCCATTGATTTCACTTTTGATTGTCAATCCTGATTCAAACAAACTAGAGTCAGGATAATAAATTGAAAAAAAATTATTAACGTTACACAAAACTCAACCACTGACTTACTTAAGATAGTCTTTTAAAGTGTAGTGTGTATGTGATTGTTGTAGTACTGTTGCGTTGTGTTGGATAATAAAATACTTGTGTATATGTTTAGTTGGTTAATGTAACATTACACTCCTTATACATAACCCTAGACACCAAACGTAGTCATCATCATCATACATTCTAGTCAAAAAATAAGTCTGAGTGAGATCATAAAGGTGGTAGCAGAAAGGTACCCTGTAACTTAACATAATATTTATTATATTCAGGGACCTTCACAGCTGACCTCATTCAGTACACTAAGAGTACATAACAACAACATTTCATAACATCAAATCCACCACACTTGTTGAATAATTTTTTTCCGCCTTGTTCAACTTGCGGCTTGCATAAGCGACTGGGTTCAATTCTCCATCTTGTGAGGAGGCCCTTTGCAGCAATGTAGCGCACAGGCCCACATTGCTTGCGTCACTTCTCACGACAAATTCTTGATTCAAGTCAGGCAATTGCAATACTGGACTGCTTGTGAGTTTTTCTTTTAACTCCGGGTAAGCCAATTCACACTGTGCGGACCAGTTTATTGTATCAGGTTGTGCCTTTCGAGTTAAATCCGTCAGAGGAGCACATGCAGAGTTAAAATGTTTAATGTACTTTTGGTAGAAATCACACAACGACACAAAAGATGGCACATCTTTCTTTGTTTGTGGCCTAGGTGCTCTTTTCAGTTTCTCCAGATTCTTGGTGTCAGAGGTCATGCTACCCTGATGTACGGTATTTTTCAAGAATTCCAACTCTTTACAACCAATACAACATTTTGTTGGTCTAGCAGTCAAGTTAGCCTCTCTGAGTCTATCAAACAGCATATTGAAAGAGTTAACATGTTCCTCAAAAGTTTCAGTAGCAATGAGGATATCATCCATGAAATTCGAGATACATGGATTTTTCAGGGGATCCAACAATTTTCTCATCATCCTAGAAAACACACTTGGGGCATTTTTCAACCCAAACGGTAGCATGTTGAACTCATAATGACCTTCCGAGATGCTAAATGCTAAGTAAGGTCGAACCTCAGGCTTTACTGGAAACTGATAATAGCCTTTGCTCAGATCCACCTTTGAAAAATATTTTGCCTTGTTCAGCCTGGCAAAAAGTTGCGTAGTATCAGGTAATGGATCTCCTGATCTTCTGTGACAGCATTCAGTTTCCTGTAATCGATGCACAGTCTATATTCTCCCGATGGTTTCCGCAACAAAACCACGCAGGAACTATAAGGAGACTCACTGTGAGAAATAATCCCTTCTTGTAACAAATAATCTATCTCCTCTTTCAAAGCTTTTTCTTTAGCGAACGGAATAGAATAAGGCCTCATACAGATGGGTGTTGGGTCTAGTAGTTTCATATCATATTCCAACAAATTGTGTGCCCCGGCTTATCCGTTAATACGTCTGTATGTTTCTCCAGGACCTTTTGAATCCTCTCCCTTTGTCCTTTTGTCAGGTGATTACTGATCTTCACCTGTTCAAACGTTTCACTGGGCTTCAGTGGATATTCAACTGAGGTGAGAGGTTCATTTTTCATTTCGGTTGCAATTGACAAGGCCATTAAGTGTGTTCCTTCCTGGATTTGTCTGTCCAGATATTTCTTCAAAAGGTTCACATGATAGACTTTTTCCTTTCCCTTCTTCTCTATCTTGTAATTTGTTCTGGATACCTTTTCCAAAACCGTATATGGACCTTGCCATCCGATCTGAAGTTTATTGTTGCTGCCTGGTAAAAGAAGAAGCACCTTCTCCCCTACAGCAAGCTCCTTATCCTTCGCTTTTTTGTTATAATAAGCAGCATTTTTTTCCTGGCTTGTCTCAAATTTTCATTTGCCAGTTTCCAACTAGTTTTTAAACGAGTGGTCAGTTCGTTCACATATAGGTATAATGAGGTAACAGTCTCTTCTGCCTTCTCATCTGTCCACGTCCTTAACAATGTTACATATGGACTTTTAATTTTTCTGACATATTTTTCATAACACTGGAAGCATTGTGTTGAGGATGTTTCTTCCTTTCGTCATCACACAAAAATCTACCACTACCTATTCGTTTCCTTGAGTTTTCTCCCCACTTTAAGTTCCTTGTGAGAGATCTCCTCTCTCTTTTATCTTCACCCAGTTCACATAATTCCGACCGAGGGACTGTCGGCCTTATTCTGGGGTAAAATCACTCTTTGTACTCGACGCAGAGTTGCCATTCTAACACATTCAAGTGAAGACTGTGTGTGAAAAGGGGGTTCCCATTCCACTTTGTCTACATTATTAATTTCATTGTTCTTTCCATTTTCAGGCCTAAGTTTGCCCCGTGGCGTTTCTAGGTCCCGATTATTATTGTCCCCACTTGTTGGTGTTCCCTCATGCAATATGCTACATGCTTTTACAAAATTTTCAACGATGACCATTACATCTGGCCAATAATAATGTTGAGCAACTTTTTGGCAGATGGTACCTACTTTCTCGTGGTCCCCATCCTTTCCAACATGTAAACTCCGTATTACGTCTGCCCTAAACATCTTGGGAAGTACCAGTTGTCCGTTGCCATTTGAACCAGTTCCGGCCTTCCTATATAACAATTTATTCTTCATGTAAAATTCTCCTTTGCTTGGAGGTGTATGGCAGTTACGCAATTTTTGAAAGCACGGCTTCAGTGACCTATCCTCAGCCTGTGCCTTCCTCATCTCTTCTGGATTAGTATTTATAGGTTCATATTCTTCCTTCTTGGACTGTGATCCGGTCTGCACTGTTGCCATGACCAGAGGTCTCTTGGGAGCCCCAAAGAAGACATAACGACATCCCAATATCAGAGGGTAAATGGGTGCGTCTATCACTGCTGCTCTGATTATCCCTTCCACATAGCGAGTTTTCACTGTTATCCTTGCAATGCGAAGTTTCATGAGTGGTAGGTCCTTGGTCGCCCCTTGAATCTCCACTATTTCTGTCGTATACTGATCCGGGTTCACCAAGTGCGCACTCACAACGGAATCGAAATCCAAACCGGTATCGTAAAGGCACCTAATTGTGACTCCATTACATACCACGTCCTCACATACTGGGGGATGATAAGGTTCCTGCTGTCCAGTAGGTTTTACCTTTTCTTCCTTGTTCCCCAACTTCATAGCAGCACATACAGAAGGTTTCCTTGTACAAAATTTGGTGTCATGACCCTCTCTCTTACACCATTTGCAATAGTATCTATTTTGATAAAGGGGTTTTCTTTCCTCATATTTCCGGTCATTGAACTGTGAGTTTTTATGTTTATTATCATTGCGTGGCCTATTAAAATTTGGCTTAAACTTATTACCCTGATCTTTATTATCAAACCTATTTGAGTTTTGTGGGGCCCTATAATAATCTACATGCTTCTTTTTTGGTGCCAGCTACCTCTGCCTGGGCTGCCTGATACCTCTCAGCGACATTAAGTAACTCACCCAGCCTCTCTGCACCCTGTTCCATGAGAAACTTTCTCAAGTCTGGAGCCATGGACTCTCTGAATTGCTCAATAAGGATCATTTCTTTAAGATCTTGGGTTTTCCCCAGAGCAGTCCATTTCTCCAAGTAAGTCTCCAACTGTGCAGAGAACTGGTGATAAGTCTCACTCGACAGTAGCGTGGCATTTCTAAACTTTTTCCTGTAAAATTAACCATGCTTTTCGTATCTTAACAATAGAGCCTGCTTTAACATGTCATAATTGTCTTAGTCATCCCTGCTCATTTAAAAAACAAACTTCATAAGCTGTTCCCCGAAGACCTTGGGATAACTTCAAGCTCCATCTTTCTTTTTATAGCCCATAAGTTGTAGCTAATACCTCATACCTACTTAGTTATGATTCAATATCATCATCTCTCTCAACAAAATAATCTAAATGAAACCCCATAGCCGAGTTGGAGGCCCCTGACTAGCAGTCGTATCAGAGGTAGAGCGGCTATGACAATTTTCAGGAGCATGGCCTTGCAACTCCAACTCCATTAGTCGCAACTCATGCTCCCTCTGCAACCTTTTATCTTCTGCCTCTGCTTCCATTTGCAGTCGTTTATCGTCTGCTTCCCTTTCGGCAGGCAATCTCTTTTCTCCTGCTTCCCTTTCTAATTTTTTCTCCTCAAATTGGAGCCGCTTAATTTCAGCCTCTCTATCAGCCTCTAATTTCTTCATCTCTCTAGCATCTTCTAACTGCATTCTCCTCTCTTCAGCTAACCTATATTCTTCCCTAGCAATAAACTTATCACATTCTGAGGTGACATAGTCAATCAAAACTTGACCTTCCATATTCATGTCTCTCGCAGTCTGCACAGCAGCAGAGCGAAACTTGGCCAAATCCGCCATCTGATAAATACTAAAATGTTCTAAATCAATTTCTAAAACAAGTACAATTTAATTTTATTAATCCAGGCTCTGACACTTCATCAATTCCCAAAACTTGGGAAATATTAATAATGGGGATTCCCTGGGAAAATAGAAATATTGTTATAGCTAAAACCCAGACCAGGACCCCAATATATGTAGTACTAGAAGTTCCTATTTCGGACGAGCCCCCAATTTATGTAGCAAATGTAATTTTTGCTGGGGAGGTTAAGATGTTATACCTAACAAGAAAGATAGTTGTGTCTGTGGTAACTGTATGAGGTCAAGCACATGTAGGTCCCTGACTATAGCAAAAATGATGATGATGATGATATATTGATCAGGGAACCTAACGCTACCTCCCTAGATCTCACACAGTCCGTATTTTGATTCTAGTGGCTGGTGTATGATGTCTCTAGTGTCTAGGGGTGAAATGAAGATGATGGTACATCAACACAATACACTTTAACTCACTATAAGAAAATAAATAAGACTGTGGTTAAAGTTTTCTTTTAAAATTTGAATGTTTTTTTTCTTTATACAATTTAATCTGCCTGCCCCGCCAACTCTTTTGGACAGATCTTTGAAAATGATGAAATATATTTACATATAATGCTTTAACTAAAATTATGGACTCTTTGTCCTATGAATATATTGTTAATATAGAGTTCCTGTAGGTGTATTCACAGACTAAAACTTTAATAGTTGCTAGTGATTGTCATTTGTTATATGAGGAGCTGTTGTTTTCATCAAGCCCCATATAATTCAATGTTATTTTGATAGGAACTATTTTCTTAGGATGAAATGTCAGAGGTCCCAGCTGATAACTTGTCACCTGGGATTCTTCGTAGGTCGAATATAAGTCAGTATATCAATGTAGAGAAAATGTAGATCAGCACGCACACGTAAGCTCCTTCAGGCTATCAGCTGACAGCTTAAACTTTATAATGGAGACTTTACACCCACTCATCAGGTTTCATGTCACCGGATGGTAACAGGAAATAAAAACTCTGCAATAAAAAGACACCCTGGCCTTTTCATACCTGATCACTACTACAACTTTTTGAATTTAGTTTTGAAAAAAAACAACAAAACAATTCCAAACAAACTATGTGCCTCGTAGTCCATTGGTCAGTCTGCGTTAGTTATGCCAATAGAAAAAGATGTTTCGTTTTAGTTAACCTTTTTCCTATCTCTCCCCTTTTACTCCTGTACTCTTATTCCAACTAATAGAATTTGAATTACTACAATGACTCTTTTTTTTAAACTAGCGTCCCCAATAACGTTATGTGTAACGAGCAAGAACAACAGTCTGTCCGATCAAGCGTTCGTAGACATTTAGTATTTTCTCAATAACTTGGCTAATAATTGGACTACCATATATTTTTTTTAAATATATTTTTGCTCAGGGGACCCTAAGCTATACTACCATATGATTTTTATGGTCAGTTTCAGTATGGTTTAGATTTTCCAATTTTGTCACTGTCAATCGTCAAAATTAACTTTTACACAAGTCGGCCACCTCCCCCTCCCTCCCCTCCTTCCCCTTCCCCCCCCCCCTTGTCTAACACTTTCCTCACTATTCAAATAAACCAACTAGTTGAGTGACGTCAGAATATTACCGCTAGGAGGAAATGAAAAATGTGTCTGTGTGTTTGCCTCTGCTGGCTTTGCCCACAGCGTGTATATATTAAAGAGACCGCTTGCAGAGCGAAGAGGGGTTTTTCAAAACTTTGGTAGTGTTTTGCGTTAATTATTACAATCGTCTCATTCTTACTACTGTGAAATGTCCGAATTATTACAAATGTTAGTGTTAAAGTTAACATATTACGTTAATTCAAACGCCAGTTTTGTCTCACAGTTCTGGCAAGTCGTTAATTACAAGCTTTTCCCCCGTTTCGTGCAGCAGATCGGCGAGATGTTGAAAGGTTTATTGTACGTTTTCGAAACCGAAACTAAAGCGTGTTAGATTTTTACGGCGGGTTGTTTTTTTAGCATTGCCACTGCACCAAAGGCATCGCTACTGGTGTTGAAGATGAAACCAGTCAGACACCTGAGGGCTGGTGTATTTATTCATCATAGAACTAAAATCTTACTGAAATAAGCGATTATCTCACAGATTTTACTACAACACCATCACCAGAAGAGACCCTGACACCATCACCAGAAGAGACCCTGACACCATCACCAGAAGAGACCCTGACACCATCACCAGAAGAGACACTGACACCATCACAAGAAGAGACCCTGAAACCATCACCAGAAGAGGTGGTCACCCGCCCGCTGTGTCTTGGTCGGAAATGAGTTACGTCAAAGTCAACCATAACTTTCACGTTTACCGTCTGCATTCAAGCTGGCGTGACCACTTAAGCGATTACAATTAATCCTCAAGATAGTCAATTACCCGTGAAATAATACTATTGCAGTGTGAGAAATGGTATAGCACTTTAGGGAGTGTCAATGGCACGAATTCATGTGCGGAAAATGAAGAAATAAATGGATAATGGAGAGAAAGAAAAAATATAAAAGGACACCCACAATTATCGTCACATACATGTCTATCTATCTATCTATCTATCTATCTATCTATCTATCTATCTATCTATCTATCTATCTATCTATCTATCTATCTATCTATCTATCTATCTATCTATCTATCTATCTATCTATCTATCTGTCTGTCTGTCTATCTATCTATCTATCTATCTATCTATCTATCTATCTATCTATCTATCTATCTATCTATCTATCTATCTATCTATCTATCTATCTATCTATCTATCTATCTATCTGTCTATCTGTCTATCTGTCTATCTGTCTATCTGTCTGTCTGTCTGTCTGTCTGTCTGCCTGCCTGCCTGCCTGCCTGCCTGTCTGCTTGCCTGCCTATCTATCTATACGTCTGTATGTCCTTCTATGTGAGTGAATATGTGCGTGTGTGTTCAGTTAATAAATGCAATGTTAATATTAAATATTTATTATTAAAGTTACGAAAGTTAATCTGAAATCCCTTTGACAATTATATTATTGCAGGTCCCAAATGTAAAAAGCAACAATGTCTATTTCTTTATCCTGATAAAAAAAAATTTCGTTTATTTATTCGTTCGTTTTCTATCTTTCCTTCTACATGTCTCTCCCTACTCACTGTAAAATTGATCCCATACTGTCGCATAGAGATTTATGATCAATAAATTTTCTATATCCTTTTCTTTTCTACCCGTGTCCTCTACTTTATTATCGCTCTTTTATCCTTTTCCTTTTTTTCGCATTCGTTCGTTTGCGACAAAATATTACTTTCCCATTCAAACTTTCGCCTGTTTCTATTCTCATTTAGAAACGCATTTTATTGCATAATATGTCAGTCCCTGCACGAGACGAATAACTGTGAATATACGTTCTGGTCAGACATAGGAGCAGACATTTGTCTATATTTTCATCTGGCACGAGTTTTCTTCGACTACGTTTCTCGGCGTAAGGCGTGGAAACTGTCATCTGCATCGCTCAGAAATAAGACATGTCGGCGTGAGGTGTTAAGACGCGTATTGACAGGTTATGGCAGGCGTCTGAGTTTATGTGAAGTGTTAGACGAGAAGGGGAGGCTGTTTCGGATTTTCGAAATAACGTGGGATCCTTTGTCTGTTTCATATATCTACCCAGTAGCTGAAACTTGATTTCATTCAGTCCTCCTAAATCTGCAGTAGACAGATCACTCGTGCTAGAAAATATCTTGTATATTGCAAAGTTCTGAGTTTCTTGGCAACATTTTGCCGAGTTCTAGACTACCATTATATTGAAGGATTCTAGTTCGTGGTATTAATCTGTAGTTCTGTGTGGAGGTAAATTTTAATATTTATCTAGTAGTATTGAGTGATCCAGTAATAACCGCTTATTTCATTTTACTAGTTAGATTTCTGTGCAGATGAAATTAATTTATAACTCTGTTATATTCGCAGTGGAAAGCAGAATAAATTATAATTTCTAGCTTAAACTCATTCGGCTATTAATAAATTTTATTAAAATGCTAATAATCAGTCGAGTATATTTTAAACTAACTTATAACGGCACTGATTCATCATTGAGTATTGACGAAATACTTATGTATTCCTAATTCATGGTGATTGATTTTGTGAATATAACTTATTTCACGGGAATTTTAAACGATAAAACAAGCTCTACATTGTATATGTTGTTTTCTCTTTATTCAGTGAAACTGGGGTGACCCAACTCTACCAGCGTTTAAGTACTGATGAGAAATATCGGTGAAGAACTAAACATTCTTTTAATTAAAGACGTGTGGGTGTACAAAGTAAAACCTGTCTGGCATTGTGTTTGAGACAAATTGAATAACTGCGCCTAACGAGCCAGATTAAATTCTTCCTGATAAAACATCAAGTACATGCAGCCTCTGTGGCGAAAAATATTACCAGCATTAACTTTCCGACGATTTTTGACAAATGGTGGTGTGAACAATAATTATTTTTTTGAGAGAAGTTACCAACCGGTCATTTTCCTAAATACGGGAAACCTCGTGATTCTGACATTGTGGGCCCGCTATAACTAATTCTTACCTGAACTGAGTATAGTGACAATAACTAAATCTGAACAAAATATCGAATGAAGAGGACGCTCCCCGGACCCATTGGATGAAACCAAGATCTGCAGAGCTGGGTATCCGCTTCATCAAACGAAAGGCAGATTTACGTTGGGTGTGTCATAAAGTGCGCCAGACGGCGAACACCATCCAGACATTAGGTAAGAAAGTGAGACAGGAATCCCTGCTGAAAGAACAGAGTGAGAGTAGACTGAGTGATGATTTTTTGATATATGCACCCACTTTATAATTTCTTTATGCAAGTTTTTGTTGCTAACAATATTGTCCTTAGGATAGATTAGAGTATCAAAGTCTGTCCATACCTTTAAAGGGAAATCTAAGACTTCAGTATATGTATCCGTGACTCTTTAGGGCTATCACTTTTCTTCTAACAGGACTGTGGGCTATACATCGAGGGGATAGATCATATCAATGGGTCTATCATTCTTGTAGAAATTCATTGACTATCTGTATATGCTTAAATGTAATTTTTGTATGTGTTGTGATGGAATTTTATTATGATAATTAAAATTCAATTAAACTTAATCAGTGTGGCGGTCAGTTCGTTCCCAAATATCTATATTTTCATGGTCATAGTTTCACGTTTGTGTGTCTATTGTCGTCACTTATGTGTGTGGGTATGTGAGGAACATATATATTAATATATATTATATTAGATTTGTCTGACTAATCTAACTCTGTTGTAGATGATAGGCTGACTGAGAGAAGCTTCTCGAGTGTCAGAGACAGAATCTACTATATTTCCTCCACCTCACTCGTGAAATCTATTTCTATTTTATCACCTCCCACTGAGATATCACTTATTTCTATGTCTATTCAGAAGGGACCAAACTAAGTCTTAATCACCTATCGCAAATTTACGACACATACCATTTACCGTTCTGTCTGAATAAAACATTGTAACACTGTTATGAATTTCATCATCTCATTATCATCATCATCATAATCATCATCATCATTTTCATCATCATAATCATCATCATCTTTTTCATCATCATCATTATCACCATCATAATCATTATCACTATCATAATCATCATTACTATCCCATCATAATCATCATCATTATCACCATCATCATCATCATCATCATCATTATCACCATCATAATCATCATCATTATCATTATCATAATCATCATCATTATCATTATCATAATCATAATCATTATCACCATCATAATCATCATCATTATCACCATCATCATCATCATTATTACCATCATAATCATCATCATTATCATTATCATAATCATCATCATTATCATTATCATAATCATCATCATTATCACCATCATAATCATCATCATTATCACCATCATAATCATCATCATTATCATTATCATAATCATCATCATTATCATTATCATAATCATAATCATTATCACCATCATAATCATCATCATTATCACCATCATCATCATCATTATTACCATCATAATCATCATCATTATCATTATCATAATCATTATCACCATCATAATCATCATCATTATCATTATCATAATCATCATCATTATCACCATCATAATCACCATCATTATCACCATCATAATCATCATCATTATCACCATAACCATCATCATTATCATAATCATTATCACCATCATAATCATCATCATAATCATTATCACCATCATAATCATCATCATTATCATTATCATAATCATTATCACCATCATAATCATCATCATAATCATCATCATCATTTTTATCATCATAATCATCATCATCGTTTCCATCATCATCATTATCACCATCATAATCATCATCATTATCATTATCATAATCATTATCACCATCATAATCATCATCATTATCACCATCATAATCATCATCATTATCATAATAATTATCACCATCATAATCATCATCATTATCATTATCATAATCATTATCACCATCATAATCATCATCATTATCATTATCACCATCATAATCATCATCATTATCACCATTATAATCATCATCATTATCACCATCATAATCATCATCATAATCATCATCATAATCATCATCATAATCATCATCATTATCACCATCATTATTTTCGTTTGCGTTGGTTACAGAGCATGGATCACCACTGCAGCAGGTCATCTTGCAGGAAGTTATCACCAAGCAGTCACTTGATCTTGCAGACGTGGTTTCTATGACAATTCCTTGTGCATGATGAGGTTACCAGCCCTATGTACTACCTCACATTAATTGCCTTGTACGACATGCCTGAGGTCTTTTAGTCCTGTTATTTCTTTGTCGCTTCAGAGACCACATGGAACTACCTTGACCTTATTGTGAAACAAAATCTCACTCTAGTTTCTGGCACTTACTGCTGACGGGAATCATCTTTTAAACACCCACACATTTGATGTCTCAATATATTCTTAAATAAGGATAAACAAAACAAACAATACATGAGAAAGTTAGATTTTAAAAGGCATTTAAAATAAGAAAATACCATTTAAAATACACATATTTAAACGTTTCATCTTCATAGCCAACTACCACAACAACCAGTTCCCGAAACAGTGTCAATTCAGTCCCCCCACAACAGCAACAAAAATCTTGTAGGTAGCTTCGTCTTTAAATTCTTAATATTAAAAACAAATATTAAATATTGTTTCTAATTGTAATGCAGTTTAGTTTCTAATTGTAATGCTCTTTAGTTTCTAATTGTAATGCACTTTAGTTTCCAATTGTAATGCACTTTAATTGCCAATTGTAATGCACTTTAGTTTCTAATTGTAATGCAGTTTAGTTTTTAATTGTAATGCACTTTAGTTTCTAATTGTATTGTACTTAATTTTCTAATTGTAATGCAGTTTAGTTTCTAATTGTAATGCCCTTTAGTTTCTAATTGTAATGCACTTTAATTGCCAATTATAATGCACTTTAGTTTCTAATTGTAATGCAGTTTAGTTTCTAATTGTAATGCACTTTCATTTCTAATTGTAATGCACTTTAGTTTCTAATTGTAATGCACTTTAGTTTCTAATTGTAATACACTCTAGTTTCTAATTGTAATGCACTTTAGTTTCCAATTGTAATGCACTATATTTTCTAATTGTAATGCACTATAGTTTCTAATTGTAATGCACTTTAGCTTCTAATTGTAATGCACTTTAGTTACTTATTGTAATGCTCTTTTGTTTCTAATTGTAATGCACTTTAAAGAGAACATTCACGTACAAATTGTTTTTTAACTTTTAAAATTTTGTGTTCACAGTCTCGGCTTGTTTTAACGTGACTGTATCAGATGTATATTATTCTAGAGAAGTCTCTCTCTTCAGTCAGAGGGAAACATGTATCTGAATACACTGTTTTTGAAAGGAATGTTTGAGAAGGATTTTGATGAGCATTTGTTTATTACAATGCTTGAGCTAAGTTGTACTTTATGTCTGAATTACATGTTGTATGTGGTTTTGATGTTGTTTTAAAGATGCTATATTTTTTTCGCAACGTATAACCGCAGGATGGGTCACGTGGAAAAAAAAACACTAGGGGCAGGTTCGTTCAGTGTTGCGGTAGGAAAAAATTTTAGCACATGACCTTCCTTGACCGTAGAACATCCGAGTTTCTATTAATCTGAATAAATATGACAGGTTTTTCGACAATCTAATCAATTTCATTCCTCTTTCTTCCCCCTCCCGTTAGGGACATATCTACCAAGTATTAGAATAGACATTATACGATACGTATTTCGTATACTATTATAAGTTACTCAGGTCAGCCGCCCCTTTTTACTGCGTCATTTCCACTTGCCTTCCAGCAATGGCTGTACTAAAGTGTAACGAGTCCGCATTAAAAACGTAATTAAGTACATTAACATAAGATTATGAGTTCTCCAGCAATGACTCGAAGCATTTGACAGACAGCTGTCGTCAAGAAATGCCGTCATAAGTAGTAAATACTAATATACCTCGGGGACAAACACGAAATGGTTTCAGAAGTTTTAAGTTAAAACTACTTCCGGAAATGTGCCCATAGTTGATCTTGGAATGTTGCCCTAAGGAATAATTTTAGCACATGACCTTCCTTGTCCGTAGTTCATCAGAGATGCTGCTTATTTTGTATAAATAGGCAGGTTGTTCACCCAATAATCACATTCGGTTGTCTGATAGTAGAGACTGCTGTTATACCCTCACCAGTGTCCGGGACATAGCTCAAGTAAGTAAACTTCTAACACATAATGTTGCATGTTAATACGCTCGGAATACTGGTACGGTCATTCGCATTTAAAGTACGTTTTGGTTGAAATGAAGAACTTAATGGGATGTTTCTTCAGTGTCAACCAAATAAGTCGCTTGTGTCGTTAGGGTTAGGACTAAGGTTAGGGGGTTAGGATTCGTGAATCTAACCTCAACCCTTACCCCTTGTTACGGCGTCTCTGAATTTTTTTAAAAGGCCGTATCGAACTCACATACCACTGTTCTTCACATGAACAAAAGTTGTATTGCGTTTACTTTTATTAACAGTTCATTGTCACTGCAATATATTTTTTTCTTGAATTAGAATTGCATAAGCCATATCTGACACAAGCAGTATCCGATTATGTTACGTTTTCCTGTTGATAACATTTTAGAAAATGCAATGATGTCCTATCAAGCCGTCTGAGCGCACGGAAATAAAGTATAATTATCCCGATCATATGGACAGTAAAAACCAAACAGTTCTCGTGAATATCGTATTTACATTGTAAATTTTGACATAAATATAACGCTGATAAACATCATGCTAACAAAACTTCTGTTATATACCAAGACATACACGAAAGGAACAACAGCGCCTGTAACTGTGATACTGAAGTGTCAGATGAACGCTCTTACAGCTTTAACGAGACAACCATTCAATATGGTGTCATTTTTTTTTTTTCTTGGCTCTATTACAGTAACAATTCCTGAAGTTTCAACACCACAACATGGTCAAGATAGCTACCATTGATAAAAGCAGATATTGTTAAACAATATCTGTTACTTTAGTATGTAGGTACAGGTAGTCAAAAAGCAGATAATGCCGTAGGGGGAGTAAAATGTTAGAGACTTCACTATACTATGCCCAGCTTCGAGATGGGGGTGATCATTTCCTTCCTCGCTGCCTTTGCCTTTCCTAACTCAAGAGCAGAGTCAGGTACACATTTACAGTAGACTAGAGCGTGACGTCTCTGTGTTTAGAACCCGATACCTTTGCTGCGAGCGGTCAGCGCTCTAAACACTCTTTCAATCTGTTTAAAAAAAAACTGAAAACGAACTTCATAATTTTGTGTTAGCTATGATGTATTAATTTAGATTACTGACCGCCTAGCCAAATGTTATATGAGCAAGGCAGCGCTTTAATCTCTTGAGGTTATTGTGATAAGAGGTTTTGATGTTACTAATTATAGGATATCCTGGACAAATAGATGTATCAGAGAATACCAGGATAGTGCCAGATAAGAGACTGGTCTTATAAGAAATACCCCCTTCTCTGAAAAGAGTAAGGGTGTATAGGCCTAGACATCAAAATGGGGTCAAGCTATGCAAGTTCTCAGAGAAGATGATGATGATGTACTCTGAGTCCCTATTGCTACCTCTTCTGATCCCAAATTGATTTAGCTACGGGTCTAGGGGAATGTATTTATTTATATTTAATGACTAATTACAACAGAACCTTCAACTTTAATGAAAATTATTTAAGAAAGGCTGTGTTCAATTTATTTGTACAATTTAATGGTCCTGACTTCAATCTTTTGGTCAGGACTTCCAAACTCAAGAAAATGTTTATTACAGAATAAAATAAATAATTTGGAAAACAAATCTGTTCATTTCTGAAAAAGGGTCACTGGAATGTCTGCACACAAAGTTCTTGTACAAATATTACTACTGTCCTAGTCCTACAATGTAAGGTCTGCTATTGTCATCACTCCCAGGTAGTATGCTTTATTTGGTGAAATTAAGTTTTTGGATGAAGTGTCAGTGCCTTACTAAAGGACTTATCTTTAAAGGGTTACTGCGGCTGTTTTGTCGATCATAGACATGAACACCAACGTTGTGACTCCTGACTGAAGAAAAGGGGTCTAGCTTCAAGTTGTAGCATGAGCACTCAACTCCCACACGTTCTTCTTCTCAGGCTACTGAAGCAACGAGGTAACTTCGTAATACAACCTGAAATAAGAAGAACAATCCCTTCCATGTAGCATCTGCCTCTATCAATTTCACCTCTAATCAGTATTAAAACTTACCTAGGTCAGCCACTTGTGCTAACAAGTCGCACCAGACCTTACATTCCGTTGTCTACACTCAGCTTGGTGTAACACTAGTCAACAAATTTTCAAAAGTTTTTTGTACCAGAAATTAAATGTACCATTTCTTATTGATTTTGACATGCTGATTTCAAATATCATAATGAAATTCACCAATTGGCTCTGGTTTTTTTTTTTTAATGATGAATTTACATTACAGTAATACAAATAATGTATGCTTGTTTACTTCTCTGGGCTAAACAGCTAGTCTTTCTACTTTAGCATTATAAAAATTGTGGTTACATACTCAATTAATTGATATTTTAACATAAAATGATAGAAAAAATAAAAACATTATTTAAAGTTCACATATCATGCTTTAAAAAGGCACATTTGAACCCATTCCGTCATTATTCAGTCGCTGTTCGAGCTATCTTTGCTTGCTTCTTGTAGTCAATCGATGAGGTGTCTCTTGTCACAGTCCAACAGTAATCAACAAGCATTGAAGGGCTCCGATTGCCTTGATACCTTGTCTCCATAGCAGCAATGTCCTGGTGAAATCGTTCACCATGCTCATCACTGACCGCTCCACAGTTTGACGTAAAGAAATCCAGATGAGAATCCAGAAAATGAATTTTCAAAGACATGTTGCAGCCAAGACTCTTATACTTCTGAAGGAGATTTTCTACAATTTCATTGTAATTATCAGATCTGTTGTTTCCAAGAAAATTGTCCACCACTGACTTAAATGCTAGCCATGCTGCTTTTTCCTTGCCATGCAACACGCAAAGAAACTCGTCATCATGAAGAAGTTTTCGAATTTGCGGACCAACAAATACTCCCTCTCTTATTTTAGCTTCACTCAGTCTTGGAAATTTTCTGATGAGGTATTTGAAAGCCTCATCTGTTTTCTCCATTGCCTTGACAAAGTTTTTCATGAGACCCAGCTTAATGTGCAAGGGTGGCAACAAAATCTTGCTGGTGTCAAACTGCTGGGTTCTCAACGTTCTTACTGCAGGCTGCAATGACTGCCTGATTGGCCAATGTCTTCTGATGTAATGGTCACTTCGTGCACGGCTATCCCACTCACAGAGAAAGCAACAGTACTTGGTGTATCCACCCTGTAGTCCAAGCAAAAGAGCGACCACTTTTAAGTCACCGCAAAGTGACCAATGATGATGATCGTAGTTTATACACTTCAAAAGCTGCTTAATGTTTTCATAAGTTTCTTTCATATGAACTGCGTGACCAACTGGAATTGACGGTAACACATTACCATTATTCAACAAAACAGCTTTAAGACTTGTCTTGGATGAATCAATGAAAAGCCTCCACTCTTCCGATATGTAATTGATGTTGAGGGCTGCCATTAAACCAGAAATGTTGTGGCACGCAGAAAGGTCACCCTCTTTGAAAAAGAATGTAATAAGCGGCTTCTGTCGGTTCCTATACACAGAAATTGTAACATCTTCTGCCAGGAGATTCCACTGTTGCAATCTGGAACCCAAAAGCTCCGCCTTGTTCTTCGGTAAATTCAGATCTCTTACAAGATCATTCAGTTCACCTTGGGTTAGTGGATGTAGTTTGCTCAAAATCTGTGTCACTTGAGGTTGATGGTTCAGGACCACCAATGTCCTCTTCATCAGTGGAAGCAGCTGAAAAGGATTCTGGCACTTTGGGAACTGGTAGGTCATCGCCATGTGGTACCGGAAGTATTGCAGAGGGGATGTTTGGATATTCCAGAGTCCATTTTTTCTTCTTTGATATGCCTTTCCCAATTGGAGGGACCATGCAAAAGTAACAGTTGTTGAGATGATCAGTGGGCTCTCTCCAAATCATTGGGACTGCAAAAGGCATAGCTTGCCTATTGCCAGTCAACCACAGTTTAAGATGTGCTGCACATGTATTGCAGCATATGTGTGGCACCCAGCTCTTATCTTGATCTCCTATTCTGCAGCGAAAATACAAACTGTACGCCTTCTGGCATTTCTAACTACGATACTTTTGATAAGGACAAATGCACTAACTAATGGCAAAATTTTATCAGAGATAAGGTATTTATACACAAAGGTGATGTAATCATAGGTAGGATTGCATCATCAACTTCTAGTAACATTTTTATTGGTCATTAGAAAAAATTATGCAATCGCCCACAACAGTTGCGTCATATATATATAAATTTACCGTAATTAAATAAACTAGTAGCATATATCTTGAAAACTAGAGCCAATCAACATTTTTTAATGTCATTTTCGTTTTCAGCACACCAAAATTAGTTAAGATCAGCTATTTTCATTTCTGGTACATTTTGGTTGTTGACTAGTGTAATCAGTCTTCTTCAGTATTGATTCTATGTTAATGTCCCTCATTCATGTTTGTCTTACATACAATACTCATGGTGTGTACAATATAGCTTGTGACCTGTTGATTACTTCATTCGAACATTCCCTATTGCACTTACAGTCGAATTTGTAAGCCTTGCAAACATTTTTACACAATTTTCACTCCGAATAAGCCTGCTATGGGCACATTCCTACGTAGGTCGTCGTGACACAACACATCCCTTTCGGCAGTATCGAATAAATATGGCACACAATAGCCTGTTACTTACAGGTTAATAAAATATGCAAACAAAATTATCTGTCTTACCCTCAAGTAAAGAATATTCACACACACAAGCTGACAGGCAGTAAAGGGCTATAGCACTGAGCTCGCAGTACAGACGGCAAAGGCTTGTCCTTCTGTCTCTTTCCGAATATGTCAGCTTGGCATGGAAGCTTATGGTTTAATGGCGGAACTTACAAGAAGTTGTTAATTTTTATCAAACTACACCCAACCAATCAGATGACGAGTCAAAAAAAGTTAACTATTTCCGAGGCTATAGAATTGAGCAGTTTTAAGCGTGTCTGTCTAATCTGACCAAATTTGTTTATTTTATATCATAGTTATTTGTGGACCGATTTTAATTTTCAAAAGTGATAATTAAACGGCCAATTATTCTCTATCGCTCTATATAGTGTTCCTTTAGTTATTCCTTTGCATTTCTATCTGGTTACTTTTTTTGTAATTAAATTGGGTCTTACCCTGATGTGAAAATATTACTAAATTAAATTTTTCTAAGTTAAGATAATTTTTGTATGAGGGAATCTCTATGTGTATATGTTAAGCAATATCAGCGCTCTAATTTGAGATATCCCTTGCATTTTAAGTATCTTTAGTTATCAAGAAATAAATTATCTAAGTTCGGTCAAAAACCCAAAACAGGCATTATTTCCACTTCAACCAAATTTTCTTGTCCCTACACAAAAAGAGGTAACGATTTGATTGGTTGTTAAATTTTACTACGTTCTTCGATAAATATTGGGGTGGGTGTGTGGGGGTAGGGGGGGGGGGGGGTAACTTTTAACTTGTTTTTTTAGAAAAATTCAAATACTCTAGTTAAATTGTTGGCGGTAAATTTGACTGGACCCTAAGACAAATTTCAAATACCATAGTTATTTATAGATTTAAAATACGTTAGCTAGTTCGTTTTTGATCGGGGAATTTGAGCGTGTTGTCATACGGATTCACTTCAATACAGTTATCAGTAGCTGATCTCTTGTGACTCTTGGGGATCATAGGAGCAGCACTGAAATTGGTCCCAAGAGCATTTTTTAATGTTCCTGCAGCAATAGTTTCTGCTGCCACTTGATTTACATTCTGAAATTCCTAACCATACGAACAACACATCTTCCTCGTCATTCACCACATGTACTAGGACACATTGGTGGTTCCCTCTGCTTCCAAAGTTTCGTGCTGCAAGATGTGCACAGCTAAACCCTACTCAACACGACGATAAGGATATCGGTTTCAAAGTTACGCTTTTCTGCCCTGTACTGTTTCTAAGGTCTCAGAAAGTTCGGCGTATAATAGGATATCATTACCTGTCTTGAATGCTTCGATGAAGATTATGCTGGAACGGAAGTGAAACACGGGGCTATACACTCTTACAGGCGGGCAGTCTTTCTAACTGTAGTAAGTAGCCTCCGTACTCCCTGTTCGAGAGATTCAATAAAGTTTATGAACACGGAAAACGCTTATTTTATTTATGATTGTGTAACACAGCAAAGTATTATCAAGACAGCTATTTTTTTCTCAAATGAATTAATGTTAGGACTCTATATAAAAAGTAGTAGCTAATGAAACGTGAAGTTTTTAAGGTTTTAAGAATTTTCTAGAGGATGCTGTAACCGACCCCATGCCTAACACTCCTTAGTTTCCTCCTACGACATGTGCAAAGATTGAAGTGGTATGACAAGATGACAGATGTGTAACTGATGACAAGAACCAGACAAGCGCCAGTGGAACAAGAGATGACAAGAACCAGACAAGCGCCAGTGGAACAAGAGATGACAAGAACCAGACAAGCGCTAGTGGAATAAGAGATGACAAGAACCAGACAAGCGCCAGTGGAACAAGAGATGTCAAGAACCAGACAAGTACCAGTGGAACAAGAGATGACAAGAACCAGACAAGCGCCAGTGGAACAAGAGATGACAAGAACCAGACAAGTACCAGTGGAACAAGAGATGACAAGAACCAGACAAGCGCCAGTGGAACAAGAGATGACAAGAACCAGACAAGTACCAGTGGAACAAGAGATGACAAGAACCAGACAAGCGCCAGTGGAACAAGAGATGACAAGAACCAGACAAGTACCAGTGGAACAAGAGATGACAAGAACCAGACAAGTACCAGTGGAACAAGAGATGACAAGAACCAGACAAGCTCTAGTGGATCAAGAGATGACAAGAACCAGACAAGCGCTAGTGGAACAAGAGATGACAAGAACCAGACAAGCGCCAGTGGAACAAGAGATGACAAGAACCAGACAAGTACCAGTGGAACAAGAGATGACGAGAACCAGACAAGCGCTAGTGGAACAAGAGATGACAAGAACCAGACAAGCGCCAGTGGAACAAGAGATGACAAGAACCAGACAAGTACCAGTTGAACAAGAGATGACAAGAACCAGACAAGTACCAGTGGAACAAGAGATGACAAGAACCAGACAAGCGCTAGTGGAACAAGAGATGACAAGAACCAGACAAGCGCTAGTGGAACAAGAGATGAGAAGAAGACACTGGAAATGGATAGGACATACAGTGAGGAAATCTGCTGGTAACATTACAGGCAGTCCTTGTTCTGGCATCACCAGAGTAGGAGAGGGAGAGGGAGACCAAAGAACACACGGAGAAGAGACCTGGTGACAGACATGAAGAAAACATGGAACCTTGAGCAAATGGCACGGACAGAAAACTTGGCAGACGTTTTTGAAGGTCTACGCACCTTGAGGATCTGAGGGGTGATGAATGAACGATAAAATAAAAACAAGATTATTACACCATACCAAAGGGGGAGAAAGGAAGAAAGCAAATCAAAATACAGAAGAAACAACACAATGGTTTCGGATACCGTTGTCAAAACAACAGTGAAACAATACTGAATTCTATCACCAGTAGTATTGAACATGTTTGTGAATAAAATTCCATTAAATATAATTAATACAGGTTCCAAAAACTGAACGAACTGTTATCAGTAGATGACCAGTCTGCAGAGCAATATGAAATGGCTAGAAGAATGCTTTACAGCTCGAAACAGCAGCTATAGTATAGTAAATGAAGATATAAGTTAAGATACTTTACACCGAAACAGTAGATATAAACATGTAACAGTGAGTTAAATAGACGAAGTACACGAAATTAGGAAATAGGTGTACAGACAAAGAAATATTTAAGAGAGAAATAATTTATTCAAGCAAAAAAAAAAAAAAAAAGAAGAAAAGTAAAATCTACGAAAACTGTCTTGTTGTCTAATTGTTATACTTTAAATAAAAAAAAAAAATCTTCTAATAAAAGTAAGCATCTTAGAAAAGAGAAGAAAATCGATAAATGACCGGTGTGCTGAGAACTACCTATGAGAAAGAACTACCTGTGAGAAAGAACTACCTATGAGAAAGAACTACCTGTGAGAAAGAACTGCCTTAACTTGCCCCGAGAACAAAAATGGCAAGTGTTCCTTTACTTGTTACTAAGGGGCTCGCCTGTCTGCCTCAACCTGTTCCCACCGACCTTGCATATTAAAAGGAGCAAACAAATCAGAAATGTGTGAATGCATACAAATTAATCCATTATTGATAATCGGTGTACAAAAATTTCATCACTATTTCAGATTTTTATTTATCTATGTACGGATTCTTGCGGAATCCGTAACGAATCCTCGCGGAGCCCCAGCTTGGCTTGAAATCACTGATTTGATGTGCAAAAACCCGTTTCATGCACAAATAGCCTTTCACATGACCTTTTCTTTTTCAAATAACAATAAATAAATAAACCATACTCTCAGAAAGATCCAGGAAAAGACCCAGTCCTTATATAGAAAGAAAATAAATAAAGGTAATCAAATAGCAGATACTGCCGTAGGAGAATGAAGTGTTAGAGCCTTTACTATACTATGTCCAGTTTCCAGAGTTGGGGTGACTAGTTTCCTTCCTCGTTGCCTTTTCCTTCCCTAACTCACGAGCTGAGACAGGTAGCCATTTACAGCTGGGTAGACTGGAGTGTGACGCCAACGTGTTTCGGACACGGAACCGTTGCCGCTAGAGATCAGCGTTTTAACGACGCTGTTAATCAGACGCTCTGGGCCATATATTTGATCCAAAATAGAATAATTTTGATTGTGACACAAGTTAATACGTAGTCAAGATCATAGAGGATTAGGTGAACAAAGCCTTAATATTCTAGATGAGTTAAAGTGTCAGAATATAATAGAGAAAGTTAAAGATTATTGCAGTATAACTGTCTCCGCCAGGAAACAAAGTAGACTACGTTTAAAAAAAAAAAATTATATTCACATCGTGCAAGTCTGTCATTTTATAACATGTATTTATAACATGTATTTATAACATGTATTTATAACATGTATTTATAACATGTATTTATAACATGTACCCATATTTGTATTTCTTATCTAAACAGAAAAATGGCCGCCAAAGTGCTGTGTCTTCTTCTCCTCGCCTGCATCATCGCTAACGCTGCTGTAAACGGCTTTTATTGGAACTATGGCGGCATTGGCTTGAAAGGGCTCGGTGGGCTTTATGGATTCAACGGTCTGGGATATGGGTATGGCATACCTTATGGCTATGGCTATGGCTATGGCTTAGGTGGAGCCCTTGGAGGCTACGGCTATGGGTTGAACGGATTTTACGGAAAATATCTTTACTAGACATTTACTAGACATTCACTAGACATTCACTAGACATTCACTCTCTCATAAGTGTGTTCCTTTGGTTATATAATATCTGACTGAAATCACAGTGAATCATGTCGGCTCTGCGAATGATCAACCCAGCAGACGTACTGAGAACGGCGCTTTTAACATTCAGACAAGAAAGAAACTATTGACTTTTCAAACATAGCCACCTTGTTTCAAATGTCTTCTTATATAGTTTATGTTATACGCCTTGTAGCTTCCGTTTGTTTGACATTTATAAGTGCAGCGCCACATAAAAAAAAAACCCACAAGTACAACAACAGAATGTGTTTGTTATTAAAATAAAGCTGACATAAAAATATACAACAACTAGTTTTATATATGTCTTGGTAACACTTTATGTTTGTGCAGTACGTATTTCATATTTTATTGAAAAAAAGATTTTCTGCCTTTCATTTTTAATCATTATTATCACTATCGTCAACATCATCTCCTCGTCATCATCATTATCGTCAACATCATCATCATCCTCGTCATCATCATAATAATCATCATCATCATGGAGCATAAAGCTAGTAACTGCAACTAATCATCTTGCAGGAAGCCAACACCGAAACATTCACGTGATTTTGTAGCAGTTTGTGATACATGATTAGGTTGCCAGACTCTTACACCGCTTATTTTACACACCTCTTACGTTTGCTTAAGGAAACAGTAGTTTTTCTTTTCAGAAATGAGAAAGCTTTTTTCACATAGGTCAAAAGTATTGCATAGTGCGCCTTAATATAACCGACTAGATTGAAAGATAAAATTTAATTTTGTTTTAAATTCTGCGGGCAAAAAAAAGTTTTTATTTGTTATATTATAGCTTCTCATGAAATCCTTGAGGATATTATGTAGAACTCTAGTCAACAGGACCGTGGTTCAGAAAACCTAGCCCCGGTCTGTGCTATTGAGATACGATACGTCAGCCAATCATTCAGTGTTCTAGCGTTCTGTTACAAGTTTAAGATTCATGTGAATAACTGGGATGGGCATGCAAGATAACGAAAGTATGTCACGGGTTGCCTTCCCTTGCTCTGCAATAGTGGTACAACAGTGGCTAAAACCTAGAGTATCTAATGTGGATCTTCAAAGGTGTCTACTTTCGCACAAGATTACTCTTGGCAGAGTTGTAGATAGAAGGATAAGGATGCCCCTACCTCGAGGGAATTTCCCACAAGATATATCAGAAGTCAAGAACAATGCGGAATGAGTCTTAGCACGTTAACTTTGTATCTGACCCGCCGTTTGTGAAGATGGATATAAATGGTTTTGCTCGTTCAGTCCCCCAGCTGATTTAATTCAGCGAAATTCCTTTTATTAGCTCGATATGGATATATATATATATATATATATATATATATAATATATATATATATATAAGAGAGAGAGAGAGAGAGAGAGACAGAGAGAGAGAGAGAGACACACACACACAAAACATACATACAAATATTTATATTTAACGAGGTTAAGTGATGAATAACAGTTGTATATTCACATAGGTGCACAGCGGGCTGATCATCCGCATGCCAGTCACTCTGATTACGGAAACAACAATTAATTTTCTGTTGTACTAATAAATGCCACTAGGCGTAACGGAACAACAGTTGATTTCTTGTTTCCCTAAGGCGCCACTAGGCGCACTGGCCACGAACTGCTTTGTCGGTCGGTGGCTAAGGATGGAAGAAGAAGAAGAAGAAGAATTCACATAGGTGTGCCTACAATTCTTACTCCAACACCATCTCCTATCTCCTGACATTTGGCGACCATTGTAGACACTTGTCAGAGACCTTCTACAGTTCATGAAATTAACCAGGTCCACACTGCACAACAAAATGTATAGATAATAAGAGTCTGATTTCTTTAAATTCATCATCTTTGCAGACAACGTGCATAAAAGCGGTAAAGTACTCTTGCAGTAACGGTTTCTGTAGTAATTTCGTATATATGTTGATGTTGCCAGCCTCATGCACACTGTCAATTTAGTCGTCTCTTATGACATGACATGAAAGTAGTCAGCAGATCACTTGAGATTTAAAATAACGAAGAACTTCAGATCACTTGACATTTGAATGATTAAGAATTTCTCTGCCGTACAAGACAAATGGCTTCTGCTCATGAGTTGACATAAAAAAAAAACTAAGAACTTCTCTGGCGTACATCTAAAATTCACCAAGTCTCACGTCTCGTGTATCTGCTGTCTGGCAACGTATAATGTATAAAAACTCTTTCTTTGAATACCACAAAAAAACTTTCTTCGTAACGTAACTGATTAAAAAAAACGAGATTCTGGATCATAACAATCTTTCATATTTCACACGAGAGAAAAAAAACAAAACAGAACAATTGGCTACTAACCTTAGAAAACAACTTTCTAATGATTGATTGTTGCCAACAGAAAACACTGAAAACTTATTCTCTTAGAACTAACACGTTTTTATTGCTCCCAAATGGTATCCTTATACTTTAAAACTATTTCTCTATCTTCATAAGTGTTTACCCACTGAACCTACTACTAATGTTTTCACAAAACTATCTGATTTTAATTTGCACATGTCCCAAACATTTGAGAAATTACGCATGCCGGCATCATCGTCAGCTGCCATCATCACATCGAAGGTCAGTTGCAATTGATATCAAACGTCTTCTATCTCTTGTCTTGATGGTGCACTCTGATACTCTTTCCTGTCCATCTCTTGATGTTATCTTCCTACTTATAGCCGCTGTCTTCATAGTACACTCTGGATGGGTTTGAAAAAAAAATCGAAAAAAGGTGATTCGTCTTACGAGGACAAAAGACAAAGAAAATAGTCTACGTTTCGGCCACAAGGCCTTCGTCAGGAAAGGAAAGAAAGTGAAGGCTAGATAGGACACATAAAAACTAAATAAAATAAAAACTGGGTACTTCCCTGAAGGCAAGAACCGAAATTCTATCAAAATCGCTGTCTGTTGATGACCGCGTGGCTGAACAGAAAGTGACTTCCGCCGCCGGATGTACACAATGCATACTAAGAAACTAAAAAACGAAACCGGACAATAAACTACCCAACGTGATAAAAGTGGGGACTGGAAATAGAAGAGGACAGAATGAGTGGGAGATAAATAAATATGAAATAAAAAAATGTATATGGCATACAAATAGAAGAATAGGATAAGAGTGGAAAGAGTAAAATAGAGCAAGAGAGGAGAGGGACCTCAGACAAAGGTGTGAAAAGTGTTGAGACCGGCTGGTTTTAGACACCCCATGCGGTGGATAAGACGGTTCTCAAGCTGTTCTCGGCTGGCAGTGTCAGAGGAGCAGGATCGGATCGCTGTGACCTGGATGTCGATGGGACCATGGTGGTCAGGACCATTGAAGTGTATAGCAACTGGTGTGGACTTTTGCTGAGCGATGTCATTTAAGTGCTGGCTGAATCTGTCCCCAAGTCGTTTGCCTGTTTGGCCAATATAGGTTTTGCAGCAACGTTTACATATGATCGTATAAATGACATTGCGCGATTCACACGTGAAGCTACTAGTGATGGTGTACGTAGCCTTAGGAAAGGACACCTTCTGGGTTGAGATGACATACTTGCACGTGTTGCATCGTGTCCGACCACAGGGTAGTGTGCCAAAGTGAGTGGCATTCTCCTTTGGGAGACGGCTGTGAACAAGAAGATCCTTCAAGTTCTTGTCACGTCTATATGCCACCAAAGGTGCTTCACTGAATACTTTTTGGGTCAGAGGCTCTGCTTGGAGGATAGGGAGGTGGCGGAAAAGGATCTGTTTGACAGTAGTACTGTGAGGGTGATGGGTCAAGATTA
The DNA here is from genome assembly GCA_024509875.1 of Oreohelix idahoensis. NCBI lineage: Eukaryota > Metazoa > Mollusca > Gastropoda > Stylommatophora > Oreohelicidae > Oreohelix > Oreohelix idahoensis. The sequence continues at coordinate 128,300 of JAMPIV010004130.1, read as the reverse complement.
ATTTGACTCTATCTGAAGTGGATTTATGGTGAGGTTTGAGGGCCTCCAGACGAGAGATGGGGAGCACACGTTGGAGAGCAGAGGTGAGAACATGTTCTGGATAAAGTCTGTTACGGAAGAAATCCAACATCTTATTTGCTCGTAAGTGGAAGTCATCGTCGTCTTGGCATAAACGGCGGAGGCGGAGAAGTTGTAGAACACTCTGATAGACTCTTTCCTGTCCATCTCTTGATGTTATCTTCCTACTTATAGCCGCTGTCTTCATAGTACACTCTGATAGACTCTTTCCTGTCCATCTCTTGATGTTATCTTCCCACTTATAGCCGCTGTCTTCATAGTACACTCTGATAGACTCTTTCCTGTCCATCTCTTGATGTTATCTTCCTACTTATAGCCGCTGTCTTCATAGTACACTCTGATAGACTCTATCCTGTCCATCTCTTGATGTTATCTTCCCACTTATAGCTGCTGTCTTCATAGTACACTCTGATAGACTCTTTCCTGTCCATCTCTTGATGTTATCTTCCTACTTATAGCTGCTGTCTTCATAGTACACTCTGATAGACGCTTTCCTGTCCATCTCTTGATGTTATCTTCCTACTTATAGCCGCTGTCTTCATAGTACACTCTGATAGACTCTATCCTGTCCATCTCTTGATGTTATCTTCCCACTTATAGCCGCTGTCTTCATAGTACACTCTGATAGACTCTATCCTGTCCATCTCTTGATGTTATCTTCCTACTTATAGCCGCTGTCTTCATAGTAAACTCTGATAGACTCTATCCTGTCCATCTCTTGATGTTATCTTCCCACTTATAGCTGCTGTCTTCATAGTACACTCTGATAGACTCTTTCCTGTCCATCTCTTGATGTTATCTTCCTACTTATAGCCGCTGTCTTCATAGTACACTCTGATAGACTCTATCCTGTCCATCTCTTGATGTTATCTTCCTACTTATAGCCGCTGTCTTCATAGTACACTCTGATAGACTCTATCCTGTCCATCTCTTGATGTTATCTTCCCACTTATAGCCGCTGTCTTCATAGTACACTCTGATAGACTCTATCCTGTCCATCTCTTGATGTTATCTTCCTACTTATAGCCGCTGTCTTCATAGTAAACTCTGATAGACTCTATCCTGTCCATCTCTTGATGTTATCTTCCCACTTATAGCTGCTGTCTTCATAGTACACTCTGATAGACTCTATCCTGTCCATCTCTTGATGTTATCTTCCCACTTATAGCTGCTGTCTTCATAGTACACTCTGATAGACTCTATCCTGTCCATCTCTTGATGTTATCTTCCTACTTATAGCCGCTGTCTTCATAGTAAACTCTGATAGACTCTATCCTGTCCATCTCTTGATGTTATCTTCCCACTTATAGCTGCTGTCTTCATAGTACACTCTGATAGACTCTATCCTGTCCATCTCTTGATGTTATCTTCCTACTTATAGCCGCTGTCTTCATAGTAAACTCTGATAGACTCTATCCTGTCCATCTCTTGATGTTATCTTCCCACTTATAGCTGCTGTCTTCATAGTACACTCTGATAGACTCTTTCCTGTTGTCGTGAAATTCTAAATCCACATATATAAATTAAAAAGTAAAGGTAAAGCCTAACAAATAAATTCTATAAAAGGAAGAAGAATGGTAAAGAACAGTGCTGTCACAATGACAGTACTCGAAATCCCCTTTGTTTATGCTGTGTCTGCAAATTGTAACGTTTCCACGTTAAATACAAGCCACTGCATAATACAAGCGTTTCCACAACACATTAAAACGGGTATTGCATTTCTAAGAAAAAATATTGAGAGGCACACTGCGTATGACCTAAATTAATTACACTACGAATGGACAGATGGATGTAGGATGGAAAGAAGGGAGGGCTGAAAATCAGGAACGCATGCAACACTAAACACGCGTCTCGCTATTAATGCCACCCCCAACAAGCGTAACGCGATATACAATTACTACTATCACGCGTGTAAGGCCACATGCACTAACTTTTTTTTCAGACGGACAGTGATAAAAACACTACCCTTCCCAGAGTTAGGTTTTAAAAAACCTGGAAAACGCTTATTAGGAAAGATGACATTAGATGGATTTACGTTTGAAAACATGACAGTACCCAGACACCACATGGGGATTGAAGTGAACAGGAGGTGGTAGAAAATGCACATTTTGAACGCAGCCACCTAGCTCCCTTAGATTGAGATATTTGGATTCCTTAGGGCTTGCTGACACAGAATATGTTAAGTGTTACGCAAATAGTCCAGGAATTAATAAATTATAGGCAAAAGAAAATAATGAGGGTGTCAGACAACCTAAAAACTCGGAGTCGCTCAGTGGCAGAATTTTAAACCACCATTGTACGGAAATAGGCCACAAGTTACATTTGAATTGATTGGATGGAATGATATGTAAGGCTAAACACGATTAGTCGGACTATAAATGCTATCTTTTGTTGTCAAGGGAGACGGAAGTAAGAGTACTTTTTTTCAAACGATGGGGTAGAAATGGCCTGATTGGTTAGGTCTGTTAATATAGTTAATTGATAGCGTTAGTTCGAGACCACTAGTTCAAATAAGCTTGATAAAGCAACAGTGCGTTGAAGCCAGCTCATATTTTTGCTAAATAAAAGCCTGGAACATAAGCAGATGGGAATTTGTGCCAGTATTTGTGCCTACATTCAGTGCTAGTCAACGTATCTGTGTTTATTTCCTTGAATTTTGGTAGGTTGAAATATTTGATCTCTTTTTAATGAAAATTGAATGTACATTGATAATTTATGTCTGTATATATGTGCAGTTCAGTAGCGAACATGAGACAAGGCCTATATCTATATATATATATTGCTCCAACCTGAACAGAAGGTGTCGGAGAAAAGTCAAACTACATGGAATTACCACATAGTACACTGACACCTACCTTATGACATGGAAGGAATTATAGCTGAAAGTGCAGAGGCGTAGTAACCGTTAGGGAGGTTAATACTGGAGTAAGCTGCTTCAGAAGAAGATAGCAGTTAACCTAAAGCTCTGAACTCTGTGTTTGTGATGTATTGTGCTCAGTCTAGCCAGATAGTATAAATTGGTTCTGAAGTAGGAGGTACATCCTTCTTGTTTCAGGGACTGTGGTCCTAGTTATTGAAGCCGCACCTGGTCTGAGCGTTTGCTGAATCCAGAGGCTACAACATACTCTTTGGTCCCTGTAGTAACCAGTGAGGTGTCTTCAGAACCAGTGAAGAAGTCTAGCAGAGGAGTCTTTGCCTGCCGCCATCACGAAAGTTAAGCCCTTCGTGGCCAACAGAGCTCAACAATTTGTACCCCTCCTTATAAAATGAATTGTATTAATTAAAGAGGGGCAATTAATTGTTTTAATGTTCGGAACTGAGACCATCTCCAATACTAGTTCCAACATACACAAGCACATGCAGTCATGATGACCAATAAGAACATATCTTGAAGAACAAAACCAGTATTACCTCAGATTACCACATCACAACTCACACACATAGATTACTAATATTGTATGTCAATGCACAGACCACATTTATCACTGTGTACATAATATTTGTAATTACATGTTATAATATTGCCTGGTTCACTGTGTAGTTGAATCAGGATCACTATTGTAGAAAAAAAATCAATACATCTGTATATATCTGAAATTTATCATTGAATCTTTTAAGATAGTCTTCTAGAGTGTTGACTGTTTGTGAGTGTCACAGTGTTGTCAAGTGTGGTGGAATAATTAAATTGTTTATCTGTTTGTTGTTGTGGTGACTTACACTTCATGATTTGCATAACCCTAGACATATAACGTTGCCAACACAATATTCCAGAATAATTCTGACTGAGATATAAATATGTGGCAGTAAGTAAGGTTATCTGTAAAACACTACACATATTAGATACAGATACCTTCACAGCTGATCTCAGTCAGTACACTAAGTCCCCTATAAATATTTATAACATCCCACTTTACCACATATATTGGGGGCTCGTCCGGGATATTGAATCCTTTACTAGTATAAATATTGGGGGTAATTCACTTCAGGGAATATAAAAAGTTAAAAGGTATCCTTGGGTGGAATTAAATAAGGTTGAGCTCTTGGTGCCTGTTTTGTCCATTGGATATATAATTACAGATTATATTGTTTAGTTAGATATTTTATTTAATTACCTGATATAAAATGGCGGACCTGGCCAAATTTCGATCTGCGGCTGTACAGACTGCAAAAGAGTTGGGATTAGAGGGGCAAGTTATGATTACCTATGTCACTACTGAATGTGACAAATTTATTGAACGGGAAGAAAGAAGATTAGAAAAAGAGGCCGAAAGAAGGTTAGAGGCTGAAAAGGAAATTAAGAGGTTGCAGATTGAGGCTGAGGCTAAGAAGTTGCAGATTGAGGCTGACAAAGAGGCTAAAGCATTGGAAGCCGAGGAAAGAAGACAGGCTGCAGAAAGAGAAGACAAGAGATTAGCTGCAGAGAGGGAAGCCGAGGAAAGAAGATTAGCTGCAGAGAGGGAAGCAGAAAAAGAGGAGAAGAGATTACAAAGGGAACATGAGTTACGACTAAGGGAGTTTGAGTTTCAAGGCCATGCTCCTGAAAATGGTGTCAGTCCCTTTGCCTCTGATGCTACGGTTACTCAGGGAGCCTCAACCTCAGCTATGAATTTTCATTTAGATCATTTTGTTGAGAAAGACGATGATATTGAGAGCTATATAAATAGATACGAATTATTAGCTACCACATATGGGTTAGAGAGAGAAAGGTGGAGCTTAAAGTTATCTCAAGGACTTCGTGGGGCAGCTTATGAAGTTTTTGCCAAAATGCACAGAGATGATCAGGAAAATTATGACATGCTAAAGCAGGCTCTTTTGTTAAGATATGAGAAGAACGCAGAATTTTACAGGAAAAAATTTAGGAATGCCAAACTACTGTCAGGTGAAACCTATCACCAGTTCTCTGCACGGTTAGAGACATACTTGGAGAAATGGACTTCTCTGGGGAAAACCCAAGATCTTAAGGAAATGGTCCTTATAGAGCAATTAAGAGAGTCCATGGCTCCAGACCTGAGAAAGTTTCTCATGGAACAAGGTGCAGAGAGGCTGGGTGAGTTGCTAAATGTTGCTGAAAGGTATCAAGCAGCTCAAGCAGAAGTAACAGGTAATAAGAAGAGGCAGGTAGAGAATTATCAGGCACCACAAAACTTTAATAAATTTGATCATAGAGATCAAAACAAAGGTAAGCACCAGTTTGATAGGCCACGAAATGACTATAAAAATAAAACCCCACAATTCAATGAAAGGAAATATGATAACAGGAAACCCTTCAGACAGGAAGGAAAATATTGTCAAATATGCAGGATGCATAATCATAATACTAGTGAATGTGGTAGGAAGGTTCCTCCATATCACGCGGCATGCATGATAACAGTGGACAAGGGGAAGAAGAAACTGACAGAGAATCATATAAATTATCAACATCCCCCCATCTGTGAAGAAGTGACATGTAATGGGGCCAAGGTTAGGTGCCTTTACGATTCAGGTTTAGAATATGACTCAGTTGTGAGTGCAACCCTAGTGCACCCTGAACAGTATACCACAGAGAAAGTGGAGATACAAGGGGCCGTAAAGGGAATATCCACCATGACAATTCCCGTAGCCGAGATCAATGTAGAGACAAGGTACGTGGAAGGAGTGATTAGAGCAGCCGTGTGTGACGATCCTAATTACCCGCTGGTGTTAGGAAGTAAATATGTTTTTCTAGGAAGCCCTGTAAAACCTGTGGTAATGGCCACGCTTCAGGTCAGGTCGACCCCTAGTAGAAAGGAGGAGGAACCCCCATTAAACTTTTCTGATAAACAGATGAGAAAGGCCCAGGCAAAGGACAAATCATTAAAACCTTGCTTTGACAAATTGCTAAACAGCCATGCACACCCTAAGAAAGGACAATTTTACTTGAGGGATGGACTGCTCCACAGGAAGGCGGGAGCAGGACCCAAAGGATATGGACAGTTGGTACTCCCAACCCCCTACAGAGAAGAAGTGATGGCAAAATCACATGTTGTACCAGACGGTGGACACCAGAGAAATGGGACTACCCGTCAAAGGACATCAGAAAAATTCTATTGGCCCCAAGTAGCTGCTGATATTGCACAATTTGTGGGGGCCTGTGAAAAATGTAGCAAGGTACAGTCCCCAAGTTGGGAAAATCATAATCAGATGCCAGCCAAGCATTCTGAAACATATGGGCCTAACATTAACAAGGAAAATAACAATAATAAGGTTGACATAGAGGATAGGTATCCACCTTTCCCCCAACAGTGTTCACCAAAAATATTTAGATTCGCAACTCTGAGAAAGGCATCCAGAGAAAATAGAAATTCAGACCAGTCAACCCAGGGACAGTTTGAAGCCGCATTTAGGGAGCTGGCTGACATTGACATTGAAGATGATCCGCCTAAGTTAAAACCGAAACAAATTGTTAACATAAGAACAGTGGGCAGTGGACGAGTGAGCAATTCGGGAAATGCTCACAGCGCTTCACACTATGGCTATTAACTTAGCATTAAAGGGCACTGGTGACATTGGTAGTCACCCGACCCCACACCGTCCAAGGGAAATTATTGATCGGACCCTGGATGGAGATAACCCACACATCTTTTAGCAATGCTAAGGGCGAATTGATTTCTGATGCAGAAACTCATTTCCCCACATATTATCTTAATTCTCCAGATTGTCGGTAGGCGAAACTATAGTTGGTGAATATAGCCTCCATTTGAGCGGCACATTATAGAACATTATAAATATATTATTAGAAGGGTGTTTCCACATTCAATCCCGCCTGAGATCAGACAAATTGTTGGCTGTGAACATTTCGGAGGAGCAGAGTGTCTCCATTGTTACCTTTTGAATTGAGGATAGTCCGAGTGTTTATTAAGGCTGATCCGGAAATTATTGGATCCCCTCCACAACTCAGATAGCACCATATAGATCAACTCCTCATAACGTACAAATTGAGGAACATCTAATATTCTCGGGACATGTCGTTGAGCAGACTCAGCGAAGAGAAAATGGTGAATATTGATTGCTAAGCAGTAGTAAGACAAGCCGTAACACTTGCAGCTGTACAGTAACATATCTGAAATGGATTCTTGGATTGCAGAGGTCTGAAGCAACCTTCGTCAGTAGTGCTTACTTTGACTTGACCCACCTGCATTAATCCATGAGCAAAATAAAATTAGAGAAACGTTGATGCAGATTTTTTAAGCCGCCATCCGTGCGATGAAAATCAAAGAAATCACTAGGCATAGACATAAATTTCTCTATGTGTATGTAGAATTATAGACTGACGTATAACGTCTGTTTTAAGAGGGGAGGATTTGTCGTGAAATTCTAAATCCACATATATAAATTAAAAAGTAAATGTAAAGCCTAACAAATAAATTCTATAAAAGGAAGAAGAATGGTAAAGAACAGTGCTGTCACAATGACAGTACTCGAAATCCCCTTTGTTTATGCTGTGTCTGCAAATTGTAACGTTTCCACGTTAAATACAAGCCACTGCATAATACAAGCGTTTCCACAACACATTAAAACGGGTATTGCATTTCTAAGAAAAAACATTGAGAGGCACACTGCGTATGACCTAAATTAATTACACTACGAATGGACAGATGGATGTAGGATGGAAAGAAGGGAGGGCTGAAAATCAGGAACGCATGCAACACTAAACACGCGTCTCGCTATTAATGCCACCCCCAACAAGCGTAACGCGATATACAATTACTACTATCACGCGTGTAAGGCCACATGCACTAACTTTTTTTTTCAGACGGACAGTGATAAAAACACTACCCTTCCCAGAGTTAGGTTTTAAAAAACCTGGAAAACGCTTATTAGGAAAGATGACATTAGATGGATTTACGTTTGAAAACATGACAGTACCCAGACACCACATGGGGATTGAAGTGAACAGGAGGTGGTAGAAAATGCACATTTTGAACGCAGCCACCTAGCTCCCTTAGATTGAGATATTTGGATTCCTTAGGGCTTGCTGACACAGAATATGTTAAGTGTTACGCAAATAGTCCAGGAATTAATAAATTATAGGCAAAAGAAAATAATGAGGGTGTCAGACAACCTAAAAAAACTCGGAGTCGCTCAGTGGCAGAATTTTAAACCACCATTGTACGGAAATAGGCCACAAGTTACATTTGAATTGATTGGATGGAATGATATGTAAGGCTAAACACGATTAGTCGGACTATAAATGCTATCTTTTGTTGTCAAGGGAGACGGAAGTAAGAGTACTTTTTTTCAAACGATGGGGTAGAAATGGCCTGATTGGTTAGGTCTGTTAATATAGTTAATTGATAGCGTTAGTTCGAGACCACTAGTTCAAATAAGCTTGATAAAGCAACAGTGTGTTGAAGCCAGCTCATATTTTTGCTAAATAAAAGCCTGGAACATAAGCAGATGGGAATTTGTGCCAGTATTTGTGCCTACATTCAGTGCTAGTCAACGTATCTGTGTTTATTTCCTTGAATTTTGGTAGGTTGAAATATTTGATCTCTTTTTAATGAAAATTGAATGTACATTGATAATTTATGTCTGTATATATGTGCAGTTCAGTAGCGAACATGAGACAAGGCCTATATCTATATATATATTGCTCCAACCTGAACAGAAGGTGTCGGAGAAAAGTCAAACTACATGGAATTACCACATAGTACACTGACACCTACCTTATGACATGGAAGGAATTATAGCTGAAAGTGCAGAGGCGTAGTAACCGTTAGGGAGGTTAATACTGGAGTAAGCTGCTTCAGAAGAAGATAGCAGTTAACCTAAAGCTCTGAACTCTGTGTTTGTGATGTATTGTGCTCAGTCTAGCCAGATAGTATAAATTGGTTCTGAAGTAGGAGGTACATCCTTCTTGTTTCAGGGACTGTGGTCCTAGTTATTGAAGCCGCACCTGGTCTGAGCGTTTGCTGAATCCAGAGGCTACAACATACTCTTTGGTCCCTGTAGTAACCAGTGAGGTGTCTTCAGAACCAGTGAAGAAGTCTAGCAGAGGAGTCTTTGCCTGCCGCCATCACGAAAGTTAAGCCCTTCGTGGCCAACAGAGCTCAACAATTTGTACCCCTCCTTTTAAAATGAATTGTATTAATTAAAGAGGGGCAATTAATTGTTTTAATGTTCGGAACTGAGACCATCTCCAATACTAGTTCCAACATACACAAGCACATGCAGTCATGATGACCAATAAGAACATATCTTGAAGAACAAAACCAGTATTACCTCAGATTACCACATCACAACTCACACACATAGATTACTAATATTGTATGTCAATGCACAGACCACATTTATCACTGTGTACATAATATTTGTAATTACATGTTATAATATTGCCTGGTTCACTGTGTAGTTGAATCAGGATCACTATTGTAGAAAAAATCAATACATCTGTATATATCTGAAATTTATCATTGAATCTTTTAAGATAGTCTTCTAGAGTGTTGACTGTTTGTGAGTGTCACAGTGTTGTCAAGTGTGGTGGAATAATTAAATTGTTTATCTGTTTGTTGTTGTGGTGACTTACACTTCATGATTTGCATAACCCTAGACATATAACGTTGCCAACACAATATTCCAGAATAATTCTGACTGAGATATAAATATGTGGCAGTAAGTAAGGTTATCTGTAAAACACTACACATATTAGATACAGATACCTTCACAGCTGATCTCAGTCAGTACACTAAGTCCCCTATAAATATTTATAACATCCCACTTTACCACACCTGTCCATCTCTTGATGTTATCTTCCTACTTATAGCTGCTGTCTTCATAGTACACTCTGATAGACTCTTTCCTGTCCATCTCTTGATGTTATCTTCCTACTTATAGCCGCTGTCTTCATAGTACACTCTGATAGACTCTTTCCTGTCCATCTCTTGATGTTATCTTCCTACTTATAGCTGCTGTCTTCATAGTACACTCTGATAGACTCTTTCCTGTCCATCTCTTGATGTTATCTTCCTACTTATAGCTGCTGTCTTATAGTACACTCTGATAGACGCTTTCCTGTCCATCTCTTGATGTTATCTTCCTACTTATAGCCGCTGTCTTCATAGTACACTCTGATAGACTCTTTCCTGTCCATCTCTTGATGTTATCTTCCCACTTATAGCTGCTGTCTTCATAGTACACTCTGATAGACTCTATCCTGTCCATCTCTTGATGTTATCTTCCCACTTATAGCTGCTGTCTTCATAGTACACTCTGATAGACTCTTTCCTGTCCATCTCTTGATGTTATCTTCCTACGTATAGCCGCTGTCTTCATAGTACACTCTGATAGACTCTTTCCTGTCAATCTCTTGATGTTATCTTCCTACTTATAGCCGCTGTCTTCATAGTACACTCTGATAGACTCTTTCCTGTCCATCTCTTGATGTTATCTTCCTACTTATAGCTGCTGTCTTCATAGTACACTCTGATAGACTCTATCCTGTCCATCTCTTGATGTTATCTTCCTACTTATAGCTGCTGTCTTGATGGTGCACTCTGATAGACTCTATCCTGTCCATCTCTTGATGTTATCTTCCTACTTATAGCGCGCGCTGTCTTCATCTGGAACGTTTCCCTTCAACTCTTCTTTTCTATTATGATCTTCAGAAAGTGTTAAGTTTTTTTTTACATGGCCACGATATTTGAGATGTTTATTTTAGATCTCCTTCATTATTCTCTGTTCATTTCTAGGTTTCCAAAGACCTCTCTATCTGTTTTTGTCTCTTTCCGTGAGACGCGCCCAATTATTCTATATCCACATCTGAATGTCCAGAAGAAGAAGAATAGACATATATTTGATGATTTTTATTTTAAATTTGTGAGTTAATTGTTTAGATGTTAGTATTCGTCTCATGTTGATGAACGTAGCTTTGACCATTCCCATTCTCTTCTTGATTTCTTTGTCGCATCTGCCATCTTGTTTTTATATGACCAGGATATGAGAAACCCTTGGCTTGTTTCAAGATTGTATCAAGATTGTCCCATTTATTCTTATCTTTAATATTTGGCCTATCGTCTACTTCACTAATTATCATAGTTTTCGGTTTCTCAATGTCAAAGTCCAATCCATATTCATGACTAGACCACACGGTCTTTTATATTTGACGTGCTCTCTAATATAATCGACGGATCTATTGTCTAGGTTGAACAGAGCGTGCCTCGCCAAAACGAGACAAAACTCCAATTAATGAAATGTTTACTTGCTTCACTAGTCCTTGCAACTCCTGTTCACTATCAACTAACAAAACTGTATTATCTGCATATCTAAGGCGGTTTATTGATCGTCCATCGATGTTCAGTCCTGGCATTTCCTGTATCTACGTATGTCATACGTCATAGATAATCAACAAATAAAAGGATTTCACAACAAAACATTTGATTTAATGTCTTAAAACTTATGCGATCCGCGTGTCCGGAAGCATTTCCTAACTGTAACAAACAATCAGCGTTGTTCTTGGGTAAGAATAGACTGTAAAGTCGGAAATATTTTCATCATTTATTTCAATGCACCCAGTCTTAGATCAGGCGAGAAATCTACATTTTACTTTTAAGAAAGCCCCACACGATGACTTGACGTAGTATTTATATAATATATCTGAAGAGGTGTCAATACTTGCTTTGATGTTCTGTGGGGGAAGCCGTTTAGGTCAGCTGCTCTTCCCGTCTCTTAAAAGCTTTACGACTGACGTAATTTCTTCCTTACGTGGTTTTTCACTATAACCTTGCAGCTCCTTGTCTGAATGTCTGGGGATGTTGTGGAACTGGGTCATTCAGAAATTGCTCAGAATATTCCGTCCATCATTTCATTAGCTCCTTTATGTTGCTAAGCAAATATGTTTTCTTATCGAATGTCGTAAGGCAAATTGATTTTTTTGTATTTCCTCATTAGCTTCCTGGTTCTGCTGTCCAGGTCCCTCATTTTTCTTTTGCCAGCAGTTTCCTCTGCTTCTCTATTCATTGTCCATTGTGATGTTGACTTCTTGTGTGCTTTAACAAGAAATGGCGTGGTTACGAATTAGCAGTTGGCTGCGAAAATTTAAATCATGTGCTCTGCGGCCCCATTCTGTAGGTGTCTATAAGCTGTGGAACGTGCCAAAGAACTAACTGATGAACCTCGATAATGTGAAGTGGGCGCATATTAATTCGTGGAGTTGAATGTTCACAAGAGCTCATTATAGATGTTTGAGCTACTGACTGACGAAAGTGAAAGTAAGTTTCATGAATCATTTATCAGGTCATTCAGAAAGTCTTCATTATCCTTCACGGCGCTAGAATTTCTTTCACGAAATTTGTGTCGATTATTATTACTATTTCATTTTGACGATCCTTATGGGGTAGAAATATTATATATCTATCTCTTTGTAGTGCTAACGCAGTGTCGCATTGCACACAATTTGATTAAATGTTTGCCTTCTGACGTCAGATAGATCCATGATAGTTACACTTTTCAACTTTAGCGCTTTCTCTGCTGCGAATATTTAAATACTGTACCTAAGATTATTTCTATTCCAGATTCAACCATTATTTGTTGTCTTCTTGCTGCTTAAATCTAAACCTATGGTGGGGCTGCTGACAATAACTGCAGTAATTAGAAGATGGAAGCTCCTTCTGTTTTTTTCCCCCATTAAAACCGTTATGCCTGCACATTTGATATTACTGGTGTTACGTCCCTTTGTGATTATTTCTATCATAAAATTCTGATGTACAGAAACAATAGTCTATGAGATAACATACATTCTTGCTTTATTCACGTATTAATTTGATATTCTCCTATTAAATTATTTCGTTACTGCATTCTACTTCTGTTACGTTTTTATTGTTGCTGGATCTGTTTTCGTCTACCCTTAGATCTGCAAGCACGTTTATCATATCTATATGTTTTAATCTGTCTATATGTTTGTGCGGTAAATGAAGCATACGTTTAGACTGAGAGTTCTAGTATTGTTATCAAAATGAAAATAGCATTTGTTATTCCTTTTTTTAACAACCCAATAATGTTCCATGGCGCTTCTGTTCTGAATCCGTTTCGCATCATTAGACATGCTGATACCTAACGATATCGTTGCGATATGACACAAGAGGCTAATAAACAATGTTCGATGTGGTTCATATTCAATGGCTTCAGGCCTTTCAGGGAAAGATGCAGTGAACAGTGACCAAGTGATGGAATTTTGTGGCGCTATAAACTGTACCCTAATGCCATTATCAATTTACGCGTGATGTTACACAATCTCGCCTGAACCTTTGTTACCAGAAAATACTATTTATTCAGAATTATAAGCTGTAATTCTCGACATGAGCTAATGTAGTAAGCTGTGTACACTAAAGGTAATAAAGAAAAAAACAATTCGCAATCTCAATAAACCCCATAGAGAGATCAGCACGGATTTTTATTCACACAGGATTACAGACGGCCCTGTTGTTCCCTTGAGTTTCTGAGGTGACATGGAAGGAATAGGCCTACTGATCTTCAGTTTCTGAGGTGACATGGAAGGAATAGGCCTACTGATCTTCAGTTTCTGAGGTGACATGGAAGGAATAGGCCTACTGATCTTCAGGCATTTCGTTAAAGGCCACTAATATGAGGTTGTGCATGTGGTTGGCAATCTTATCATGTAAAGATATTACCACAACAATTACCACTGGTTGGACACTAGATGTTCTTGGTTGGACACTAGATGTTCTTGGTTGGACACTAGATGTTCTTGGTTGGACACTAGATGTTCTTGGTTGGACGATGTTTACAGTGGTGGTTCCCTGCTCTGTAAGGAGCGAAAACGAAGAGGTACTAAGGAATGAGTATTAAAGTTCCAACCTTGACATTTATTAAGGTGACACATGACCAAGTTAGCTTTCAAATAGCAAATGTGGGGGTCGTCCGCCTCTAATTCTAAAGGTACTGGGTTCGCTCCCTGTACATGGAATATAATCGATGGACGTTCTTATTCAGAACCAGTGGTTCCTAATGATGTCATACTTCCCCACGTGATCTCCTGAGTAATGAGATCGGATGCCGAGCCTTCTCTTCTCGAATAAGGGCACAAAATTCGGAGGTCCCGTCTGCAAGTTGCTTACGTTAACTCTTTAAGTCCCAATCGACTTTATATATCCTCAGGGGTTAGTCGCGCTTGGCCCAATCAACTTTATAAAGCGTTTAGTATATGTGCCTCTGTTTGAGACTATTTCTAATTATAACTACACACAAACCACCCAAAACGTCATTTCCGACTGCAAGTACATTCTTTTAAATACCGCATGTGTTTAAGAGTGAACGGGTTTTTGTTTTGAGATATTTATTTAAAAATGCATCGGGGTGGCCATTTTTGCTTGGGCCAAACCAACTTTTTTGCTTGTAAATCGTAAAGAGTAGGCCATACGGCCGCAGCCCTAGCAAAATAAAAAAAATTAGGAAAGCTAAACACCATAAAAATATTTATAGAATGAGGGATTCTTCTAAACATACATTGGGATCCTCGCCGGTGCTACAGAGTTCGTGCACTGTGCTGAGATCTTCCTTGTGTAATCTAAGGGAGAAAATCGGAGCACTGATCGAGTTCTCCGCGTGCAATGAAGATGTTCTTTAAAAAGCTAAAAACCACGCCAATAGCAAATGTATCCCATTAATGTCACATATTTTACACAGGTTATGGTTCCGTAGCACAATAGTATTAACATGTTCAGAAAAGATAACATAAAGACACTGGAGAGCGGGAACATAAAGAGAAAGATGATTTTGATATCCACCACAACATAAACTCGATTGTGTGTAATACGGCAATATTAATGGCTAACTTAATTCACGTGGTCTCACCGAAAACCGCGCTGTTGCAAAAGCTAGACAGTTAAACAACACTACAATGAAACAATAACAGCCATTGAATACTTCTGCTACACAAGAATGCTGATTATGTCATTAAGACGGACAATGATAAGGAGAAATGAAACTTGACGTAATAAAATAAGGGAAAGAAGCGTCGAAATGAACGCAGAGCGCACAACAATGGCCCAATATTATCAACATGCCATTACGCAGAGAGTGATTAGATGGCAAAAACATTTGATGGAAGAAAAAGTGGAAGAGAGATAAGAAGATCACGCTTTCTATAGATAGTAAAAGAATGTAGCAGATTCACGGCAGATAAGAAATCCTGAAAAGTGCAAAAATATACCCGTATTCAGAAACCCAGTGAATTTCAGGTAATCCATATCGAGGGTAATATGAGAGCAACACTGTATCGTTTCTGACGTCGATCGTGGGTTGCGTGAACGGGTAAAGGGAAAGGATCAACGCGAGCAAGAAAAGTAATAATAATATAATAAATATAAGCATCCCGAAGTAATGTATATGATCAGGAGCTTAACACTAAATAAGCAGAGGGTTAAATCCCTGTACTCAGTAAGATAGCTGTTAATTAATGAAGTGATTGTTTTCTAAAGGAGTATACTGGGCCGAAACACTTGTTGTATGGGGGGACTACTTCTGATGATCAGATTGCCGCCTGTTGTATCGCTCTGTAAAGAGTTTCCTATCATTAAAAAAATGCAACAGGAAAGCATAGAATAACATGCAAGAAAAGATAAGATAGTACTGGATTGCGAGCTAATACTGTGTTTTTTTTATTAAGGAGTTAGCTACTTTTCTTTGTAGCACGCCCCTTTCAACCATCTACCACATACCTGGAGCTGTTGGTTATATCAGGACGTGTTTCATTTATTGTAATATGTGTTTGTTTGTATTTATTTTATACTATATTATCTCTAGTAGGTATTTTTTCTTTTGTAGTTATAGTTCAATATGGTTTTATTATCCAAAATATGATATTGTCTAAACTGGTATGTTTTTAATTTTCACTTGAGGGTTATTTGGTCAATCCGTATGTATCTGGGGGGAGTCTTTCACCATTGTAGACTACGGGCTCGCGTCCTTATTTATTTATTTTTATATGTTAGCTTTTGTTTTTGTGTTATGTGAGAGGTTATTGATGTTACTACACTAAGGGTAAACAAAGTGAGGTCCAGCTGTGTAAGTTCCCTGAGTCTAATTGATGATGATGATGTTCTCGGAGTCCCTATCCGCTACCTCTCTAAGATCTCACTCTGTGTAAAAAAATCTCTGTGATGTTGTGTGGCAAGTGTCTAGGGTAATGTATCTATTGTGATGTATGAACAATGTCAAACATAACTTTAACTCAATAAAAGTGAAGTAAGTAAGACTGTTGGTAAAGTTATATTAATATATTACAATTTTTTATTTTCCTGTACCTCAATTCTTTTGGGACAGGAATGTTTTCAAATCAAGAAAATTTTATTTACAACATATAAATAAATAAAGGGGACCCTATGTCCATAACTGGTATATTAAAGTGTCACTGTATGTGTATCCCACAGTCTGATTTAATAATTTCTATAACAATTAGTCAACTATGTGAGGGTCTGTTGGTATCATCACGCCCACAGGAATTTCTGTTCTGGTTGTGGAAATTGTTAAAATGAGATACTATATGCCCATTTAAAGGGACTTGACCTGACAGCCTGTCTGAGGTGGATGACTGTAGATTATGCAAGGTCAACACAAGAGTTGTCTTCTGACCACAGATGCAGCATGCAGCTTTACTGAGGCTTCAATGTACACAAGGTCTGCCTGCACCAGGTTTTCTGCCACCACTAAGTAATAGGCAATATAACCCTGAAAAAGAAGGATATTCCCTCCCTTTTATATGCTGGCTATAACAATTCCACAACTAATCAATACTAAGATTATCTGGGGTCAGTCACGTGTGCGAACCATTTGCACCAGACCCTATTTTCTTTGACTTCACTCCGTCCTGTGTTTACATTCTTCTTCCCATATGGCTGCAACGCCCCTGTCACCTTAAGCATTGATTGTCCTCCCTAAAATCAGCTGGGGTATACAATTTTCTTCTTGTGACCTGTTAAATCTTTTGTTCAAACATCCTAGGTATGTTTTCATGTGTCATTAGAACACTGTGGCACTGCAGAAGATTGCTAGTGGCCTCTGGACTTACAGTCGTAAGATTTTATGGCAATATTCAAACACAAATTAGTTTCACTTCCCTCTAAGTCTGCTTAGGCACTTCCTACTTAGGCTGTCGTAACCTCTTCCAACTGGCAATGTCGAACAACAAAATATGGCGCACAATCTGTGGCCAGTTACATGCTAATGAAATACTAATACTTATTTATCTTACCGCAAGTAAAGAATAATCACACAATCACAGGATTGACTAGCAGTAAATGGCTCAATTCCAGACTGCTGTGTCGTCCAGACGGCAAAGGCATTTGTCACCAACGCTTTGCATCTGCTCTCAACCTGTCTGTGCTTAAGTTTTTCTCAAATGGCGGACTTATTCAAGCAGGGTTAAAAGTTATCAATTCCAACCAGCCAATCAAAAGACGCGTAAAAAAAACTAATTTTGATCCATAAACATTGAGCGTTGTTCAGTGTGTTCGCTCGTCTGATTTTATTTATATATTATATATCTCAGTTATTTATAGACCGATTTTTAATATCAAAATTGATTATTAAACGGCCAGCTGTCCTCTATCTACCCCTATAGGTTTCCTTTATTTATTTCTCCCCGTTTTCATCTGTGTAATTTTTAAGTAATTAATTGTGCTTTTTCCCGAACTGAAAATATTAATAAAATAAATGTTTCTACGTCAAGATAGTTTTATTAATGGGAAATCTTTATGGTATTATGTTAATCAATATTAGCGCTACAATTCCAGATATCTCTTTCCTTTTAATTCTCTTTAGTTTTTGAGGAATAAATTATTAAATTTTTGTTAAAAACACATATTAGACATTTTTCTCACTCCAACCAAAATTTTTATCGTCACTATAAAACGAGGTAACAATCCAATTCGTTGTTAATTTTTACGCCGTTCGTTAATAAATATTAGGGGAGGGGGGGTGTGTTTGATGGTAGTAACCTTTTTAAGTTGGTGTAGTAGACAAATTCAAATTCTTTAGTCCAATTGTTGGCGGTTGATTTTACGGTGACCTTGAGACAAATTTCAAATGCGGTAGTTATTAATAGATTTTAGGAGTACGTTAGTTAATTTTCAAGCGGAGAAATTTGAGCGGGGTGTCACACAGATTTACTTTACTACAGTTTTTGTAATAAACTGTTTTATTAACTTTTGTATTTCTGATGGGGACTTAGTGCCTATGTGTCGTAGATTTTTTTGATAGGAAATTAAGACTTTGGTTGGTCCCTTCTGAATAGATAGAATCAGTGATAGCTGCAGTGAGAGTTAATACAGAAATAGATCTTTCCACGAGTGCAGTGGTAGCGAATCAATAGAACGGTCCCCTGGAAAAAGACAAGATTCTTCTCTCTCTCTCTCTCTCTCTCTCTCTCTCTCTCTCTCTCAGGCCTATCTTCTACGACACTTATGTAAGAGTCGGACAGACTATTGACAACATATGCTAATATGCAATGAACATACCACTCACGTGCACACACACCAGTGTCAACAGGTAGACACACAGACGTGGAAAGACTATCAAAATGATTACATATATATATTCTGAACGAGCTGACCAACACGCTGCTTTTAGTTTCAAAGGGAAGTTTTTATTTATCAGCTAAACATTTCCTCACAACATATAAAATTCATCAAGAAAAGAAAATAAACATATACACGTGGTCAAAACAATAATCAATGAAATTGCTACAAGAAATGATAGACCCCAATATGATCTCATCCCCTCAAGGTAAGCCCACAGTCCCGTTATGAGTAAAGTGAAAGCCAGGAGATTCAATGATACATATGAGTTTGTCTAATAATTTTTCTTTCTTTCCTCGTAAACAAATATGAACCGACTTAGATGTAGTAGGTTTTAACCTGAGGGAAGTCAAAAAATATTCTTGCATTGACAACAAGTTTCATAAATGGAATTACAAACATGGGTGAAATTCACATACCTCACACCGTCTACTTTCACTCGGTTCTTTCATCAGGGCCCTGTACTAATTACATACGTGATGTAGCTTGCCGTCTGGCGCAACCTTGGTAACATTCACACCCTTTGTCTGTTCTGTCGTTCACTGAAGCGGATCCCAGCTCTACAGAGTGGTTTGCTGGTTTTGGTTTTTCTCAGAAATTTCTCCGGGGAGCATCAGCTTCAGGCGTCAGCTATTTCAGACTAAAGTTAGTGTATCTTGACTCACGAAGTAAGAATTAGGGTTAAGCGAGCACACAATGTCAGAACACGAGGTTTCCCTAAATTAGGAAAATGACCGGTGGACAGCTTCTCTCAACAGATAATCAGGGTTCACCACACATTTGGTCAAAAAAGATGTCGGAAAGTTTAATGCTATGAATAATGTTACTTGCCACAAGGGCTGTACTTTAGAATATCGTTTCTGGAAGGACTAATTCAGGCACACTGGGCCCGTTATTTCAGTTCACGTTAAAGTTCTTGAAAAGCTTACGACCAAGTCTTTAAGGGAAAAGTTTTTTTAGTCTTCACAGGATAGGTTCATCAGTACGTAACGCTGGTATAGTTAGGTTACCCCAGAAATCTCTCAAACACAGAATTCCTAAGAACTAAACCACTTCGATCAAACTAAAGGCCATCTCTTTTAACAGAGATTTTTAGAAATCGAACGAGGCTTGTTCTAGTCTTGACTGCGAAGTTACTGAGTGATAATGAAATCTAGCTCATTCTAGCATATATGAAAACCCAGACAAAGAGATGAACGTTTATTTCGCAAAAACGAAATAATCTCCCCTTTCTCATAACAACTACGTAACTAGAAGAGACTGTCGTAAACTGCCACTTTCTGCGTGTCAGTTGCGAAATCTCAGACAACCTGTCTCCAATGCAGGGCAGTTTTCACACTACATCTGACCATGGCCCACAGTGAGCGCCGTGTCAGTTTGGGATTTTTCAGACAAATGTCTGAATACTGACCGGTGCAGATGTAAAGTATCACACCTCACCGGGACTTATGCCGAGAAGAAGCTCGCGCGCTCGGTGAGAATGTAGACGATTGTCTACGTCCTATGTTCAGCGAACCGACTTATCACTCCTTCTGACGCCCTGCAGCCCTGACATCTACGTAATATCGTCGTAGCGCGATTCTCAGTTTTGAGAAAGAAACAGGTAAAGTTTAAAAATACTGAAGAAAATATTTTTCGCAACCGAGTGATGCGAAAAATACAGGAAAAACAAGTATGGAAAGAATATAAATGAAAGGATTAGGGTGAGAGAATAGGAAGAAGATGTAGGTAATTTAAGGACATAAAGACCTACGTGACACTATGAGATTTTCTGCACTCATTTCTACCCAGTGGTTACTACATTATGACTTAATGTTTTGCGTCTGCTGGTCATATTTTTTTGCAGTCAACCAGAAAGTGTCTACTTGTGTTTGGTTCTTGACATTCTTTGCATGTGGGTTCCTCAATCATGAAATATCCAGTTCCAAGCTTGAGCTTCAGCAATTTTTTATTAATTGGTATTTTTAGTTCATCTTGTATTTGACATTCTTTGCTTGGTTTTGTTTAGGATTGTAAATGAGTGTCTAGCTTTTTTTCTTTGGTCACATGCTATTATTATCCACTCTTTAGTTATTGCTTGGGCAATTAAAGCTCTTGATTTCAAACTTCCCTAAGCCTACTTCAATTTTTATAACTAGTTCTTCCCCCTTTGACTTCTTGGTCTGCAAGCTCATTTCCTGCTATCCCAACATGTGCTGGAATCCATGTTAGTGTTACACCGCATCCTATAGTGTGCAGATATGTATTGACCCGTAGTATTTGCTCTATAATATCTGGCCTGCTACATTCATTTCTGTCTGATAGGTAGTACTGATGAAAGGGAATCTGTGAGAATGGTTACTTTATTTGGTGGGTTTTCTGTCGCTATTTCTAAAGCTTTTAGGATTGCCACTAATTCTGTTGTGGGCGAACAGTTGTGCTACGGTTAGGTGAAAAGTTACAAAATAACTTAGGAAAAAAGAGATGCGAATAACAGGAAATCAGATAAACAAAGTTGAACAATGCAGTACGACACGTAACAAACACCATTGCACAACAGGTTACAACAGCGACCACCATGGCACGATTACGAAACATGGTAAAACAAGTAACAATAGCGAAAAATATGGCACAACAAGTTGTAAAACATATAACAATAGCGAACAACACGGCACGGCTTGTAACAATAATAAACAACATGGTACAATATTCAACAATAACGAAATTTGACCTAAATATGTGGAACAGGAAAATTATGATTAGGTAAAGACAAAATGCACAGGATGTCACCAGAGAAAGGAAACCGATATATATGTCAGTAAACAGAAACAGAAAAGAAATAATTAAAAACAGGAATTAAGCAACAATACTTGGAAATAAGGATTCCGCTTTAGGGTTAATACATCATAGAATACGTGTTTGAAATGACACAAGCGACGCACCGATTACAACGCGACAGGCTAACTAAATCGATCTTATAACATTGAAACTTCGACAACTCCCACATTACGCGTAGAGAACACGTGTTTGTTCTATCTGAAAATATCAGGAAACAAGGAGCGCTTAGACGGCTAAATGAACACATGAGTGACTTAGTGCAGGCTTCCTGACAATGGACCCGCTGTTGTGCTTGCTTCATGCTCCAGAAGGAACGAAAAACATAAATGATGACAACTTTTTGTGGTGAGATGGATGTTAAATAATACATTAGTAAATAAATGAGAGATAAGAGAAATGGAGAAGAGAACAGGGAAATATAAGTAGGGATAGCACATGACAAATCAGGTAGATAACTGCACAGTTTTAGATGGTAGCTGTAGAAGAGAGCTGTGAGGTAAGTTACCTTCTCGCTAGACGTATCCTATGCTCCAGGGTGTCTCTATTATTACGTGATGTGAGTGCAGCTCGTTAAATAACTGCCTACCAATTTAAATATTCTTTGAATTGCACGCACGCACGCACCCCCCCCCCTTTCCCCCCACACCCACACACAACCACACACACACACGCACACGAAAATTATTACTAGAATACATTCAATAACAAAAATTTATAAAACGAAATAAGTATACTTTAATAATTAAAATACATATACATTCACAAGCGGGAAAACTGGAAAATTGTCAGTGTCATTTCATCATTTTAAGCCTCAATGACGGTTGGTTTGTGTGTCTCGATACGGAAGCAATAATTATCTGTTTGGAGATGGAAGTATAGTCAATTCTGTAGCTGGCTGCTGGTTTGACTTTCCTCGTGTTCAAAGTGCTCCTGAACTCTCTTTCTCAGATATGAAGTTGCAATGCTTCAGCCAGGTGTGCAGCGTTGCTTCTTGAATCATATACTGCAAGTGTGCTTGTTCAAATATATATTTATAACTTTCCAGGGGAGATAATACAAATAAAAAGACTTATGGTATCTGAATGTTAGCACTGGGACGGACATTCAGTGACTGAATGGCCAGATGAATCAGAACCCTCATTTACGATACCATTATCATGAAGTTTTTATTCTTTCAGTCAAGGGAGCACATTGTATCTATAAATTTCAACATTGTAATAGAAAAAAAGTAAACATAAAAGTACAATAAAGGCGATTAATATCATTTCCAAATTATTCGTGGTATTCATACAATTATTTCCCTTCGGCCTTTAGTTTTGCCAAAGCTGTTTCCGTTTATAATAATTTGTAAATTGCCTTATAGCAAGATAAAGAAGAAGGACCGCATATTATTTAAAAGCTAAGCCATAAAACGGACTGTAAGCTTTTAATTCTAGCATAGTGTAGTCCTGATAAGAACTCTAGCTGCGTCACTGCTGTTCAGTATTGTTTCAGGTTATATGTAGTTGACCAACTTCAGTTGTCAGGGTAGTTGTTGGGGTGGCAAGACAAACACAAGCATGTAAATCTAAGTCAATCATAATACTCATTTAAAATATTCATAAATTTACATGGCACTAAGATATTTTGTAAACTTTAACGATCTCTACATTTATAACATACCTTCAGACAAAATTTCCTTCTAGTGGCAGGTAAATTACGACCGTAGCTTGAACAACAATTTCGTAATAAGTCAGCCTGTCGTCTTCTCAGTAGCAGAATCTTGGTGTCACTTTGGAAACTGTAGAATTGTGTCTGAACCGAACTTATATACAGTTTTAAAGTCAGCATGACATGATCGAACCTGTGTCTGATTGGATCTCATTTCTCTCATTCCGATTGATTTATTCTGTTTCTGGTTGAATCTCCCTCTCTCATTCCCACCGATTGGTTTCTCTCTTTCACCTCCTCCTTGATAGGTTCTCTTTTGGCAATTTTTATTGGTTCCCCCCCTTTTCAACTCAGCATAATTAGGTAATTTTCCCGTTGTGAACTCGCGCATAGAATTATATTGCGATTAACCAAAAAGATACTTAAGTACAGGGCGATTTCCAAAGTGTTTCTGTCTGTTTTACTATTAGAAAATTATCTATGTCTATGTATGTGGGTGCTTCAGTTTCATAAATTAGAAGAATAATTTTAATGCAGTAATAATAAACAACAGAATAAATGCTTCAAACAAATAGGTTCTATATTTGAAGTCAGTCAGACTTATTGATCATATTTATTCGAAACAAGAAGCAAATATAAAGTGTGAGGATTACTCCACATAATAATTAGTGTCAGGGATAAGTGCTTGTACGATGCCTATTTAACAGGTGTCAATTGATAATTTTTACATATACATTAAGGAAAACGTAAGGATTAGACATCACTAGAAGGTTAATTAAATCTCAGATACATACATTAGATAGCACTACGATGGCTGACAGCACAAGAGCCAGAAGAACCAATAAACGCCAAACGTTGTATCTGTGGACTGGATATTACAACTGAGAAAACAAAACATTATAAATACAACACAAACAAAAGTGCACACATTATCTTTGTAGCAAAGTAAATTGCTGGAGAGGTTATGATGGTAAAAGATAAGAATGATAGAGTTAGATGTGTTAACCGTGTGAGGTCAAGCTATGTAAGACCTTGAGTCTAGTGGTTGAAGAAGATGAATTCTTAAGGGACCTAACGCTACCTCTCAAGATCTCACATGTTGCTGTAAATTACTTCTAATGTATGGTGTTTGATGTGGCTAGTGTCTAGGGGATGCAATGAAATGATGGTACATCAAAACAACATTTGTATAACTCTCTAATAGACTCTTAATAACTCTGTTGTTTAGTTTTCAATTTGGAAATATTTTTTTGGTACAATTTATTGTGCCTGTCCTGCAATCTCTTTTGGACAGGTCTTTTAAAACTGAAGAAAATGTATGTTACACTGAAAAGTGAACTAAAAATAAGGACTCTTGGTCCAACAATAATACTATTAATATTAAAATGTTCCGTAAGGTGTTTAACAGCCTGTTAAGTAATAAGTAATAATGTGAGTCAGTAGTTGGAGAGACTGTTTATGTCATCATTTCCCCGAGAGTTTCTGTTAATGTGTAGGGAAACAGTTTTCTCCAGATAAAGTATCAGATTGCCCAGATTGTGGCACATAACCTGAAATTTCCTTCGTGAAGATTCAATCGTTGATATTGCTCTGTAAAGAACATCAGCTCTCAGAGCTCCACTTGACAATTTTTGTACAGAATACGCTGTACTGGAGACGTTACTGTCTTCCCTCGTACTTCAGCTTTCCTGTCACCGGCTGGTAACAGGAAATAAAACCCAGAATTCAATGAAATAAGCACAGGTGCGATGGATGGCACAAATTCAGCTTTGCTGCTGGCTAGACTATGACAAATACTTTTTAGTTTTAGTTACAAATAAAAGTCACACTTCTAGGATCACATCGACCTGCTTCAGGGACAGCTTTCTACAAAATGGCAAAAACCTATCTATGTTTTCCCTAATAAAAAATGCGTTGGCCAATCAAATCGGAAGACTAAGCTTTTCAATTTTGAATTTGAAAATAAAGTCAAAATTACATCTCAATTTTTCAAATGTACGTCGGTCACATTTTGGCATTAAAAGTTAAAAACAGTCTTGGTTTTTGACCTAACAAGTTCTGCCTCTCATTCACTTCATGATTTCCACTACCAAAATATATTTAGTGTTAAGCCATCCCATAATTTCTCTCCCCTTGTCTACCCCTCCTCCAACTGAATACATGCTTGCTTGTCTTATTTCCAACAACGCGTTCAAAAGTAACCGTTAGTGAATGCAAAATGAATGCAAAAACGCCAGTCTGTTTGTCTGTATGCACGAACAAATACAGTCTTTTGTCAATAACTTTCTTATCTACTGGGGAATTTTGTATTTTTAAACATATCATTTATCTGGAGAAGATAAGCCATCAAACTAACTAGGTTTTAAGATCCTAATATTGAAATAAAGAATTCCATATATTTTCCATGTGAGTTTCAATCGCTAATATTACATAAACACGCCATCTCTCTCCCCGCTTCTGTGTAGTTCAATTCGAAACAACAAGTCTGTGACGTCATAAAATGTATCAATTTGCAGACAGAGCGAGGCGTGTGTGTTTATACCAGTCACTCTGCGTGCTTATGGAACGAACAAATATTGGACTTAGTGTCGAATTTTTCCATCTGCCGCCAACAATATTGCCCGCGTTTGCCTACAATTTTGCGTGTTTCAACCATTTGTGTCAAAAGTCTCATTCTAAACATACACTTGCCTCTCTCCTCCTTTTCCCCCTTTTGGTCTGAAACAAGGCTAATTCCGTCAAAATTGTTACCGATATTTTCAAGGTCACTGGCAAACGATAGTATCTTTACACTACGATTTTGTCTAGCTAAAATCCAAGCGCTGACTGGCATGGGGAAAGAAGACGCGTCACAACTTAACTATTTTTATTTCTATACTATCTTACTTTATAATTACAAATAATAATTTTATCGGTGTATCAATGTAATTTTATCACAATCTTTCAGCTCCGTGTGGAACACTAGCCTTCAACAAAAAAACACACACCAACCTTATTTTTTTTTATAGTGTCATTAGTTCAAGGTCTCTTTCACCTGTTCTTGTCTGTGTCCGTCTCCCTTCTCTTTGTGTTTTTGATCTCCTTATATTTATCTTAACATTGCAATTCCAGAACACGGAATGTCTTTTAATGCTATCAACATGTTTTCTCAATGCATGTTTTATCCAACGCAGGCGATTACTTCTCACTTGTTGTTTCACAGGCCCTTGCCTAGTTGTTACGTTCGTTTGTTTACATCATTTCTATATTCTTGATCCCGTCATACAATTTCAACCCATCTAGTCTGCCCAAGCAACATTAATGAAAGCTCTTATCTTTCTGGTTGTCATGTTTGTTGTTCTCTATGTTTGAGAGCTATAACTTAGGACAGCCTTGACATAAAAGTATTCGACTCTTGTATTTGTGATGATTTATTTTCATTTCCTTGCATTTTTCAATGCATTGAAAGTTCTTCTTACATTTTGTTTGCTTATTTTGATATCAACATCTGTTCCTCCAATCTTTTTATTACTGCCATGGTTTATGCATAATCCAACATCTTGGAGTAATACACTTTAGATCGCTATCTTGAGAAAACTGAATGACGGGTCAAAGCAACTGGGATTCAAACTACAGAGAAACTACAAGGATGATAGGAATAAAAGCGATTGGACGCACCAGTGAAGAGAAGATGACGCAAGTGAAGAGTTTCTTATCTGTTAGATCTAATATATCAGGAGTTAAACAGTATTAATATTCACACACACACACACACACACACACACACACACACACACACACACACACACACACACACACACACACACACGCACGCACGCACGCACGCACGCACGCACGCACGCACGCACGCACGCACCCACGCACGCACGCACGCACGCACGCACGCACGCACGCACGCACGCACGCACGCACGCACGCACGCACGCACGCACGCACGCACGCACGCACGCACGCACGCGCGCACGCACGCACGCACGCACGCACGCACGCACACACACACACACACACACACACACACACACACACACACACACACACACACACACACACACACACACACACACACACACACACATATATATATATATATATATATATATATATATATATATATAAAACGGTAATAAGTTATGTATGTATATTCGTCGTTGTTGTGTAGAACTCACCATAGCCAGCGAAAAAGCAACTGGAGGAAAGAGTTTGAACCTCTAGAAATTGTGTTGTACCTTAAATGTAAACATGAACTAACAAATAGCGAGCAAGTCGTGGAAAAGATTGAGAAAGTAGTTACATTATTTTCAACATGGAGTGATTAGAAATGCTTTGGTGTTAAAACAAAAGTGTCAGAAGACGATATCGAATAAAGAATAAACAAATGTGTCAGAGGACGATATTGATTAAAGAAAAACATCCTGACGAGATGGACGAGTATTATCTGCCAGATTGCAATGAAGGCAAGACACAGCAAGAGTCGTTTCAGTCAGCTTCCGTTGCAATGATAACACTTTATCTTATCTGATATAACCTTCTCAGAGCTCATGCTTTGTACGAAAAAAGAGAGAAATGATATACGGCACATTAGTACGTGCTATTTGTAATAAACATAACATAAATAAATGATAAAAAGCCACTTCCCAAGCGATCTGTATATTTAAATGCCAAAATATAGCAAGAAGGATTGAGACATCACCGGTTCATCAAATTCTCAAGCGACGATAAAGGCAAGATTCCAGGTCTTATTGAGTGTTTAGTGTTCTTCATCCAGGTTGAACTTTTCACAGCCAAAGTTTGTGTGATTGTAATGTAATTTTATCTACTACACAATCTTCCAGAACCAAAGTGCAATATCATTTTCTCCACATAATTACGTTCTGAAAAGCTGCAACTATTTTAGCAGTAGCTGCTATGTTACACACAGTTTTCAGACAAATTTATTTATTGCAGCATATTTCTAATATTCGATCTAATATACTTACTTACTTACTTAGTCGTTCCACTTCTACCGTGAGGTGTAGAGGTTTGGAAGAGAGAGAGCGCCAGGCTATTCTATCGGCTGTCTTCCTCCTGGCCTGGTTCCATTCTAGTCCTCGGTCCTTCAAAGATTGTCTAATGTTGTCCTCCCAGCGGACTGTGGGTCGTCCTGGGGGTCTGGATCCCTGGCTCTTTGTTTCCCATGCTTGTCATGGTAGCCGATCTTCTCCCATTCTGCAGACATGGCCAAACCATCTTAGTTGGGACTGTTCTACTTGGGTCTGCAGGGGGTGGGATTTTAGGCCTTGACGTATCGTCTGGTTGCGGACCATGTCTCTTCTTGTTACTTCAACCACCTTCCTCAGATACCTCATTTCTGAGGTTTGGATCTGGCTTTTGTGGGTTGTGGTTATTGCCCATGACTCGCATCCATATGTCAAGACTGGGACATAGGTGGAGCGGTATACAGCCATCTTATCAACCTCTCTCTTGCTGAGGAATCCTCGATATATGGCCTGAAAAAGTCTCCCAGCTGCTGCTTTTCGAGTGGCCAACTCTTCTCTGATGCTTCCCTTTCGGTCTATAATACCTCCGAGGTATTTAAAGTGGTCGACCTGCTACAGGACCTGTTCTCCCAGCTTAATCTGATTGTTGCCGTCATTTTTGACGGTCCCAGAAGATGTAAATCTATTTAATACTTTTGATAATCGAAGGTACAGAACTGTATGTTAACTCCCTGACACAGGTTGATTAGGGGTTACCTTCCCTGTGTTTATTCTTTCTTAAGACGGGATAGTTAACTGTTCTCAAATCTGTTCTGTCTACGCATGCGCTAGTTTTTTTAGCGCGAACCGAGCAGACTTCCGTCTGGGAGTGATGAGCTGGTTTCTGCCGGACGAAGATGTCAGTTGTTTCTTCTCTGCATTATCTGGGGGAAAGATAGTCTTGTGATCTTAGTGATTCTCCCCAGAGTTATTCTGTTCGTCTGGAATGACGACAGGGGTTATTTGTGTATTTCTCGGAATTCTGTCCAAGGTAAAATAACTTAATTATTATGCAAAGTTTGCAGAACATTTAGTATGAACCTGTGAGTAGCGCTCACAGTTTGAACAGTTGTTAAAGGACAGACCATTGTCGATAACGTCCTTATAGATGAGTGGTTCAAGCTTTATAATGCCAGATGTTTTGCCAATCATTTCCAATATATATGATGTCCTTGATTCTCGTCCATTTGACTGTAACTGTTGATGTCACTGTGTCTCGTAAATAAATGGTTGAAAGTTCCAGCAGTTTCTACAATTACTGACTACTGCATGTGAGTGAGTGGGTGCCTTGTTTATCTATCAAAGAGCCTAAACGCATTCGTGTCTCTACACACCCACATCACTTGTCAACCACACAAACTTCGAGTACCTCACATACAAGAAATGTCTGATGTTCGGATGTCAACCTGACACCCTGTTAGCGCCTCAACGCCTGGTGAGCTATTCATGCATAACAAAGCTGTTTGGCCCAGGTGGGACTGACTACAACAGTACACAGAAAAGATATTGTTACGTTCCTACATAACATAACGTAAATCCCACCTTAACATTTGTGGTGGCCGTAAATATACGGTAACATTTGTGGTAGGCTAGATCAGTGGGTCTAAGCTGTCCATTGGACTAATTGAGGACATTATTTGATGATAACACACATTGAGGATGAACTACACATTGGAAACTGGACAAGATCATTTATACTGTACTGCACATAACAGCAACACACCTTCAACAGTTTGAAACTCGTCGATGACCTTCATTGTGAACGATCACGACTCGTGTCTACATACTAGTTCAGCTGTTGTGACAAGTCTCATCACGGTAATTGTCAACGGTGGAGCTTCCTCGCATTTTTGTTTATTTTCAGACACCATTGTTGACTAAGGCCAGGATTATATCTAAGATAAGTGGTGGTTTGTTTTTCGGAAAATTTGTACCGTTATATTATGAATAACTAAACCTTCTTAAAACACACTTTATTAATGCATTCTTTGTTTCCATGTTCTTTGTTTATTTGTTGTGTTAGTGTGTGTTTAGCATGCTGGTTGGGCAGGTGACTCCATTAGAAGATACCACGTAACAGAGCTTCTATCGAGAGCGTTTTCTGTAGGGACTGCGCATATTTTCCACAGCGGAAAGTGCGAGCGACGTGTGTTGCTACTTTTCATTTTTTTCTTAGCTGTGACGAGATGTGTTAGTGTCGTTTTCGTTATTTTTTTCCATTCTTTGATTTTCGATTTGTTTTGTTTGTATCTGTCCGCCTCTCCTTCCTTTCATTTATTTGTATACACCTTTTTTGTTTATAACAGTGTTGTGATTTGTTTTGATTTTTCGCAGTTATCATTGTAATTTGTTACAACATTAGATTTAGTTAAGCTTTATTTATCATTTGACTTCTGCGAACGTTTTCGGTTGTTATACATTATTGTCTTTGTATTGTTATCGTCTACTTGTTCATCATACACAGTCTATATATATACTTGGTCATGGACTATTATTGTTGATATGATGCACTTTTCAGATAGAGGTTATTTATGATCATATTATTATAAAGAAACAAGGTGATTATACAAGGTTTTGATTAAAAGACTTGTCTCCCACGGAGATTGGGATAGAATAAAGTGAAGTGAGTATACAAGTCTAGGATTACAGACTTGTCTCCCATTGAGGTTGGGATAAGGTAATTTATTCAATTTTTCAGGTCTGATATCATCTTATTAGACAGGATGTCCACATTAGATGTCTTTATTGAGCAAGGGAAATCCCTTGGCAAAACTGGTGACAAATTGGAAGAGTTTGCACTTGCTCAATATGCCAAGGCACAGAAGGCTGAAGAGAAAAGGATGCAAATGCAGTTGGACAGAGAAGCTGAAGATAGAAGAATACAGCAACAAAGAGAAGCTGAAGAGAGAAAATTTCAAGCTACGTTGGATTGAGCTGTCTAAAACAGGAAAAAACATATGAAGCCCTTATGGACTTATTACTTCGAGATAAAGTTATGTCATATATCAATGAGTCTTTCCTTGCTTTTATTCATGAGCGTAAACCTAAAGACATAAAAGACATGGAAGAATACTGTTGCCAGTATGTAACTGCACATCCCCATGCTACTGTTAGCAATGCTAGGGTGAAAGAAGAATTGCCGGTTGCTTCTGCAGCACCATATGGCCCTAACTTTATGAATAAATTCCAAGGTGCTCAACACAACTTCAATAAGAAGAGCAATCGTAATTATGATCAGAATCAGGGTAACCCATCACATAATGGGTCTTCTTCAAAGAACTGGAGGCGATCTGATAGTCCTCGTTATTTCGGGTCCTATAATTATGGAAATTTGCGGAGAGGTAGTCACTATAGACACTTTCAAGCCTTCGCGGGGGCATCGAAACCAAACAGGTAAACACTATGATCATTGGGGTACTATTTGATTCTGGGTGCACTACTATTGGGGTTAAGCAATCTCTTATAGATCCTCGCTGTGCCACAGGAAAAATAGTTAAATGTGTAACATTTGGTGGCACAGTTGAAAAGTACTCGACCGCTATTATTCACATTGCTACTCCTTTCTTTACGGGAGATGTCCACGCGTGTCTTCTACCTAACCCTATTGCGGATCTTATAATCAGGCGTATTCACGGGGTTAAGGAATGCACCCCGCAACAAATTGCTGCCTGGGAAGAACAGAATATGCAAACAGCCAATGCAGTGGTAACAAGAGCACAAGCTCTTATTCATCAAACTTCATCTACTGAAGTTAATGAAGTAGTTAGCCAAGATGATCACTTGGAGATTTCGCATGACTCGTTTGTGAAACTACAAGAAAAAGACCCTTCTTTAAAGAAATTCTTTCTTCTCGCTAAAAACGGTGATCCAAATCAGAATACAAATCGCAAATCATATATCACTATGAAGAATGGTATACTAGTGCGTATGGTACAACACTCAGACGCGACTGTGCATTCTCAAATTCTCGTGCCCAAAAGTATGAGAGCTTTAATTCTTCAACATGCTCACGATTCTCAGTGTGCTGGACACATGGGTTTTTCCCGAACTAAGTCGAGAGTTCTGGGATCTTTCTTTTGGCCATTTGTCAATAAAGACATACGAATTTATTACCGGTCTTGCAAAATATGTCAAGAGGTAAAATCTAGAGGTCCACGGCATGCTGCGCCTATTCAGGCAACAGACATTCCCATCCGGCCGTTTCAGAAAATGGCCATAGATATCATTGGCCCTTTTAAGACTAAATCGGCTAGAGCACATCAATTAATCTTTACGTGCGTTGATATGTGCACGCGTTGGCCAGAGGCTATTCCTCTTAAGACCATTTCCACTGCTGATATCGCAGACGCTCTTTGGCTTATATTTTCTCGTTTAGGTTTTCCTGGGGAAATATTGTCAGACCATGGCACACATTTGATATCAGAGACAATGTCGCAGGTAATGTCTGCTCTGCACATTAAGAGATCTCTGAGTAGTATTTATCACCCAATGTCTAATGGGTTAGTTGAGCGTCTTAATAGAACACTCAAGAACTTACTGGGGAAGATAACTGAAGATCATCCTCAGGATTGGGACAGGGTCCTACCCACGGCTCTCTTTGCCTATAGGGAGGTCCCCAACGAACATACAGGATTTTCTCCTTTTGAACTTGTCTATGGCGCACGACCGTGCGGTCCTATGTCTTTGCTGCATGATCTTATAACTGCTGATAATATCGACAATGACACACAATCTTCATATGAGTATGTCATTGCTCTCAGAAAAAAAATCATTGAAGCATGCAAGCTAGCAAATTCTTCATCCGAATTTGCTAAGGAAAAGGCAAGGCTATTTGCTAATAAGAAGAGACGCATACGTCAACTTTGTAGTGGAGACAAAGCGTTTATTTTACTTCCTTCTAGGGAGAACAGACTGCTTATTACATGGAAAGGTCCATATACAATAGTCTCGAAGATTTCCGATGTCGACTATGTTGTCGATATTGATGGAAGGCATAAAACCTTCCATATAAATGTGCTTACGGAATATCATGAGCGACCAGACTATTTGCAGCCTATTTTTCAGGCAACGGACGATTCTCCAGTCCAACAAGGTCATATCTCCAGTATACAGGATGAGGAAACTACTTTTTCGGATGTTAACCTACCTCTTCCTATGATTCCACTTACTTCGACGGAATCACGGAGAAACGTTACTGTTTCTTCTAATTTGTCTTTTGAGGAACTAAACCAAGTTACGAAGTTCGATGCTGAACCTATACCTTTATTAGAAGATCTACTTATTAGACTTTCTAACTCTCGATTCTTTACTAAGCTTGACTTGTCAAAAGGCTATTGGCAAGTTCCGTTAACTGAACACGCCAAACCTTTCACTGCTTTCTCAACACCTAGGGGTTTGTTTCAGTGAAATTTTATGCCTTTCGGGCTTATGAACGCCCCGGCTACTTTCGTACGCATGATGCGTCGAATTCTCTCATATCGTTCAGATGTCATTGCATACTTAGATGACATCTGTCTTTTCAGTAATACTTGGGAAGATCACTATTTGGGGTTAAATGAATTACTGTCAACTCTACGCGAGCATAATTTGACTGCAAAACCCTCTAAAACCTTTGTTGAGTTTAGCGAAATTTCTTTCCTGGGCCATCGAGTTGGTCATGGTCTATTGAAGACAGAGGACCAAAACATTTCTAAGATATTAAATATCTCTGTGCCCAAAACAAAGAAACAAGTACGTAGTCTTTTGGGATTAATACAATTCTACGGAAGATTCATTAAGAATCTATCCTCTATCATGGCACCACTCTCAACCCTATTGAAGAAAGGGTCTCCTAACATGGTGCGCTGGTCTCAAGAATGTCAAGCTTCATTGGATCAGATTAAGAATTTGTTCTCATCCCCACCTATCTTAAGACTACCTATTGCTGATAAGACTTTTGTTCTTCGTAGTGACGCCTCATCCACAGGGATCGGAGCGGCACTAATGCAAGAGTATTCAGGAACTCTGCATCCTGTAATGTATATTTCTAGGAAACTGAATGCGGCAGAAAGGAATTACTCGGTTTTAGACCGTGAGTTGTTGGCTATGGTTTGGTCAATCTTTAAGTTACAAAGATTCCTTCTTGGTGCGCATTTCATTGTGGAAACAGACCAAAAAGCTCTTACAGCTATTCAGTGTAAGAATTTGAAGAGCTCAAGATCTACTCGATATGCTATTGCTCTTCAACCTTTTCATTTCACGGTGCGAGCTATCCGTGGTCTGGATAATGTGATGGCAGACATACTGTCTAGATGCCCACATGAGTCCACTTAAGTCTTGTGTCCTAGTTTTTCCTGATGCACTGTTAGACATATGTCTCTTCACTATACCTATATATATTAACAAATTTGTTGTCAACTTAGAGTGGTAAATTAATTGTTTTCTTTCTCTATTACCATCTTTAGTGTAATGGAGAAGGTTGAGTAAACATAATATAAAGGTCGAAAAAATTAATGCGGCCACATGTAACATGTATTAGTAATTATAGTACATTATAGCATGTCGCTAATTGTGTTATTTATATTGTTCTCAGTGCAAACTAGTACCAGGTACGGAGTGTTTTGAGAATCATGACGATGCTGCTTACATGATCTACGACATACAGAATTGATTTATACTTGGTGGATGCCATCTTCTATTTGTTAGAGTATGCACTTGAATTATCATATGTATATAGAATAACTTCACAAATTTTGATTATGTCCATCCATTAGATGATAGTCATTATATAACATGATACTTTTATAGATTTATATGTTTGTATGACTTTGCAATATATGTTATCATTCGCATCACTATAACATTGCAATTTTTTTTAAATATGTATGTGATTTTTGTTAGCATCGCCAGATGTTTATTTGATGGTACCTTCCGGATATATTTTACTTGGAGAAAATATTTTCTCTTATTTTGTGAGGTGAACTTTTGTTCTCACTAGACGCGCTATTGTGCGTTGATTGGGTCTGACATTATGTCGTTATATTTATTGATCCTTTCATCGGCGCATCATTCATGCGTTATGAGCTTGTTGCATCTCGCTCATTTATGTATTTCAAAAAAAAAAAGTTTTCATTTTTTTTATCCGGAGGGGGTGGTAGTCTGTTGCCGTCATTTTTGTCGGTCCCAGAAGATGTAAATCTATTTAATACTTTTGATAATCGAAGGTACAGACCTGTATGTTAACTCCCTGACACAGGTTGATTAGGGGTTATCTTCCCTGTGTTTATTCTTTCTTAAGACGGGATAGTTAACTGTTCTCAAATCTGTTCTGTCTACGCATGCGCTAGTTTTTTTTAGCGCGAACCGAGCAGACTTCCGTCTGGGAGTGATGAGCTGGTTTCTGACAGACGAAGATGTCCGTTGTTTCTTCTCTGCATTATCTGGGGGAAAGATAGTCTTGTGATCTTAGTGATTCTCCCCAGAGTTATTCTGTTCGTCTGGAATGACGACAGGGGTTATTTGTGTATTTCTCGGAATTCTGTCCAAGGTAAAATAACTTAATTATTATGCAAAGTTTGCAGAACATTTAGTATGAACCTGTGAGTAGCGCTCACAGTTCTTGTGATCCAGAGTCCATTATGTGTGCTTGACGTAGCCAATTAGGTTTATTCGTTGAAGTACTTTACAGAAGCATAATGAACGTATATTGATATGAAACCCGCAGGATGGCGGTACGTTTCAGCATGGAAGATAATACATGCCTATGGAAAAAATGTACAGTTGTTTATCAACCATTATAAGGCCCGTCATTACGGCCTATAACTTTGAGCAGAAGAAGAAGTACCTGGCAGGTGAAGCCAGATGAAGTCTTGACTTTATTTACAAGTTCACAGACTTCTATATTAAGCAACTATATTTGTTAAAGGGACTACCTGACGCGTTCAGTCAGGGGCCCTGAGCTACAGTAGGAAAAAGAATATGTTGTCACGCCAGCGTTATTAGCATCATACCTACGAGTTATACAAAACTGATGATGTTTGATGTTCCTATTTATTACCACATATGAACAGTTGTTAAAGGACAGACCATTGTCGATAACGTCCTTATAGATGAGTGGTTCAAGCTTTATAATGCCAGATGTTTTGCCAATCATTTCCAATATATATGATGTCCTTGATTCTCGTCCATTTGACTGTAACTGTTGATGTCACTGTGTCTCGTAAATAAATGGTTGAAAGTTCCAGCAGTTTCTACAATTACTGACTACTGCATGTGAGTGAGTGGGTGCCTTGTTTATCTATCAAAAAGCCTAAACGCATTCGTGTCTCTACACACCCACATCACGTGTCAACCACACAAACTTCGAGTACCTCACATACAAGAAATGTCTGATGTTCGGATGTCAACCTGACACCCTGTTAGCGCCTCAACGCCTGGTGAGCTATTCATGCATAACAAAGCTGTTTGGCCCAGGTGGGACTGACTACAACAGTACACAGAAAAGATATTGTTACGTTCCTACATAACATAACGTAAATCCTACCTTAACATTTGTGGTGGTCGTAAATATACGGTAACACTGATGTACTCTTTCTTCTCGTGATATCACCATGGATTTTGTTTTAGAGCTACTTATGACCATTCCTCTCTTCTCCAGCTCTTCCTTCCAGACTTGCAGGTTGGATTGGAGATGTGCCTCTGATTTAGCAATCAGGGCAACATCATCAGCAAATGCCAGCTCTGAAATACAGACCTGTCTCATCTTCCAGTACCCCACTGAATACTTTCTTGTTCTCTCCTTACATGCCTTGGTGACATCATCCATGAGGAGTATGAAAAGATAAGATGACAAGATATCACCTTGTCTTACACCAGTGGTGGTCCTGAACGCTTCTGACTTATGGTTTGCTGTCCTCACATAATTTATGCAAGACTTGTAGAAGCTCTGTATAGCATGAATCAGAGGTGCTGGAATGTTCTTCCTTGCCAAACAGTCCCAGAGTTTGCTCCATGGGACCCTGTCATACACCTTTTCCAGATCTATGAAACAAAGATAGATCTCACTCTTATACTCAAGGGCCTTTTCACTCAGCTGTCTGAGTGTGAAGATTAGGTCTTGAGTACTTCGGTTTGCTTTGAATCCGCACTGGACGTCATCCAATTGTGGCTCAGCTAGGCATCGGAGTCTCTGCTCTAGGATTCTAGAGTAGATTTTACCAGGGACACTGAGAAGGGATATGCCTCTGTGGTTTCCACATTGTCGATTGTCACCCTTTTTGAAAATCGGTGTTATGATGGCAATCTCCAAATCCTTTGGTGTGGCCTTGTTGCACCACGCTGCCTGTAGGACCCTTAAGAGTAATAGGTCGCCAAATGCTCCCATGTACTTAACCATTTCTGGTGTTATATCATCATGCCCTGCTGCTTTGCCCATCTTGATTTTCTCCAGTGCTGCCTTCAGTACTTCCATCTTTATGACATATTCACCACCATTGGTTTTCTCTTCTGTGCTAGTGGTTATCATTTCTGATGCTTGACCTTGCTCACCACCAAGGAGTTCTGAGAAATATTCTTTCCATCTTTCCATTACTTCCTTTGGGGTAGTAAGCAATTTGCCTTGCTTGTCCTTTATAAATTTGAGAGGGCATTGTTTTTCCTTCCTCATGTTCTTTAGGGTCTTATAGAACAATTTCTTGTTTTCTTGCGCATCTTTTTCTAGCTTTTGTCCAAATTCTTCCCAGGACTTCTGTTTTGCTGGGAGCCCCTTGTTCTTTGCTTCTGTTCTGAGTATCACATATTCTCTATATTTCTCTATTTGTCATGCTGTGTTTTTAGCTCCTAAGTATTGTTTCCATGCTATTTTCTTCTCTCTTTTTTTCTCTTTGACTTTGTCGTAAATTTCCGATAGATGATTAAGAACAATGGTAGGTCCCGTCTGAATAGAACTGACAAAGGTGATGAATCAGTGCGAGATAAGGTAACAGATAGATTTTCACTAGTGAGTTGGTGAAAAGGTAGAGCATGTCTCTGGATTTGAGAAACTACTCTAGTCCAGCCTATCGGTTACGACTACAATTAGTTGTTCAGACAGTTCCCTTTCTATATATATATATATATATATATATATATATATATATATATATATATATATATATATATTTATCCACCACTCACATAACGCACATAGATAAGTGACGACAATTAGACGCACAAACGTGAAAAACTATAGTAATGGAATAGGGATATTGGGACGAGCTGACCGACACTGGCAATAAGTTTTATGTTAATGTTAATTTATCATAAAAGAAAACTTCATAACAGTTATTATAAAAATATAAAAAAATACAAAAAAAACATAGGTTACAGACTTACATAAAGAAATAGACCCACTAAGTGTAATTCCCTCTGTAGAGACAAACTCCCACAAGAAGAAGTTAATTAACCCCCAAAAGGTCAAAAAAAATAGCACTAGGGTCCAGGATTTTACTATACTGTAAAGAACAGAGTTTCTACGTTAATCTATTCTGAGATGAACAGTATTAGCAAAACATCATAAGAAATAAACACAGTGAATGCATGGATTATTGTCGTGAAACATTCTAAATCCACATATATAAATTAAAAGGTAAATGTAAAGCCTAACACATAAATTCAATAAAAGGGAAAGAAGAATGGTAAAGAACAGTGCTGTCACAATGACTGTACTCGAGATCCACCTTTTTCTGCTTCGTCTGCATATTCTCACGCTTTCACGTTTACTAGTAAAGTTTACAGCAGCATACACGCGTTTCAACAAAACAATAAAACGTGTACTGTATTTCTTAGAAAACCTTGAGATACGCAAGCTGATTAATGACCTAAATTAATACTAGCATTCATTTCATTTTATACACTGCGTAATGAAAAGACAGATGGAATTAGGATAGAGAGAGGGAGGGCTGAAAGCAGGAACGCCGGCAACACTAACACGCGTCTCGCGATATACAATTAATGCCACCCCTAACGCGAAAGGCATGAAGCACTAGCTTTTTTTTCAAATAGACAGTGATAAAAAACACTACCCATACGAGAGTTAGGTTTAAAAACCTGTAAAATGCTTATTAGGAAACATGACATTCTACTGTTTTATGTCTAAACTCCTGACATTAGTCTGACAGTACAGCAGACACCATAAAGTTTGGAAGTGAGGAGGTGGTAACAGCACGACTATCCTAGAAGAAAATACATATTTTGAACGCCGCCACTTAGCTCCCTTAAAACTTATATATTTGCGTTCCTTAGGACTTGCTGACAAAGAATATGTTAAGTGTTACGCAAATAGTCTAGGAATTAACAAATTATAGCCAAAAGAAAATAGTGAGGGTGTCAGACAACACCAAATAATAATCGCACAGTGGCATGTTTTGAAACCACCATTTTACGGGAAATAGGCCACCATGTTAAATCCTATTTGATTGGATAGAAGTAAATGTAAGGCGAAACACGATTAGTCGGACTACAAATACTAATTTTTTTGTTGTTAGGGGAAACGGTAGTAGGGGTACTTTTTTTGAAAAGCTGTGTAAACATGGCCCGATTGGTTAGACCCGCCAATATAGTCAATTAGGAGCGTCAGTTCAGTGCCACATTTTAAAATAAACTTACTCAGAAACAGTGCGTTGAGAACCAGCTTATATTTTTTTCTAAATAAAAGCCTGGGACAGAGGCAGATCGGAATTTGTGCCATATTCATCGCCAGTCAACGTATTTGTGTATTATTTCCATGAATTGTGGTAAGCTTGACATATTTGATATCTTTTTAATGAAAATTGAATGTAAATTAATAATTTATGTCTGTATATGTGCGTGGTTCAGTAGCAAACATGAGGCAAGGCCTAGATAGTGCTCCAACCTGAACAGGACGTGTCGGAGAAAAGTAAAACTGCATGGAATTGCCAAACAGTACACTGACACCTATCTTATTGACTAGAAGGAACTAATGCTGGAATTGCAGAGGCGTAGTAACCATTAGGGAGGAGTATACTGGTGTAAATTGTTTCAGATGAAGCTAGCAGTTGGCCTACCGCTCTGAACTCAGTGTTTGTTATGTATTGTGTTCAGTGTGGAAATAGATTATAAATTAGTTCTGAAATAGGAGGTACAACCTTCTTGTTTCAGGGACCGTGGTCCTAAGTTATTGAAGCAGCACCTGGTCTGAGTTTTGCTGAATCCAGAGGCTGACAGCATACTCCTTGGTCCAGATAGCGACCAGTGAGGTGTCTCCAGAACCCAGTGAAGCAATCGAGCAGAGGAGTCTTTTCCTGCCGCCATCACGAAAGATAAGCTTCTGTGGCCAGAGCTGCTCAACATTATGTGCCCCCCTCTAAAATTGACATTATATTAAACACAGAGGGACAATAAATTGGTTCAAATGACAGGAACTGTGAACTTTTCCCAATACTATTTCCACGATAATCAAACACTTAAAGTCATGATGACAAACAACAATCTAGCTTGAAAAACAAAACCAGTATTACCTCATAGTACTACTTCACAACTTACACACATAGTATAATACTAATAAATTATGTCAATACAAAGATCATATTTATAAATTGTGATTACATTTGAGTGTGATTCCTGGTTCACTGTGTAGTTGAATCAGGATATTTATTATTGAAGGAATTATTACATATATATTTGAAACTTTACACTTGACTCATTTAAGATAGTCTTATAGAGTGTTATATGTGTGTGAGTGTCACAGTGTTGTAAAGTGTTGTGGAATAAATTAAATTGTTTATCTGTCTGTTGTTGTTGTGACTTACACTTCATCATTTTCATAACCCTAGACATTCAACGTAGTCATCACAATATTCCAGAATAATTCTGACTGAGGTATAAATGTGGTAGCAAGTAAGGTCATCTGTAATACACCACACTTATTAGATACAGATACCTTCACAGCTGATCTCAGTCAGTACACTAAGTCCCCTATAAATATTTCCCAATATGCCTCAATGGGCATCCCACTTTACCACATATATTGGGGGCTCGTCCGGGATATTGAACTTTCTCCTATTATATCTATTGGGAATAATAAAAAGTTAAAAGGTATCCTTGGGTGAAAATAAATAAGGTTGAGCTCTCAGTGCCTGTGGTTGTCCTTGGATATTTAGTAGAGATTGAATTGTTTAGTTAGATATTGTTTACATTTGCCTGGTAGAAAATGGCAGACCTGGCCAAATTTCGATCTGCTGCTGTGCAGACTGCGAAAGAGTTAGGAATGGACGGGCAAATTATGATTGCTTATGTCACTGCTTAATGTGACAAATATATTGAACGCGAAGAAAGAAGATTTGAGGCTGAAAGAAAGTTAGAGGCTGAAAAAGAAATTAAGAGGTTGCAGATTGAGGCTGAGGCTAAGAAATTGGAGGCAGAAAGAGAAGACAAGAGACTGGCTGCAGAAAGGGAAGCCGAGGAAAGAAGACAGGCTGCAGAAAGGGAAGACAAGCGATTAGCTGCAGAAAGGGAAGCAGAAGATAAAAGATTACAAAGGGAACATGAGTTACGACTAAGGGAGTTTGAGTTTCAAGGCCATGCTCCTGAGAATGGTGCCAGTCCCTTTACCTCCGATGCTACTGCTAGTCAGGGAGCCTCAACCTCAGCTATGAACTTTCATTTAGATCATTTTGTTGAGAAAGACGATGATATTGAGAGCTATCTAAATAGATATGAACTATTAGCTACCACGTATGGGTTAGAAAGAGAAAGGTGGAGCTTAAAGTTATCTCAAGGGCTTCGTGGGGCAGCTTATGAAGTTTTTGCCAAAATGAGCAGAGGTGATCAAGAAAATTATGACATGCTAAAGCAGGCTCTTTTGTTAAGATATGAAAAGAACGCAGAATTTTATAGGAAAAAATTTAGGAATGCTAAACTACTGTCATGTGAGACCTATAACCAGTTCTCTGCACGGTTAGAGACATACTTGGAGAAATGGACTTCTCTGGGGAAAACCCAAGATCTTAAGGAAATGATTCTTATAGAACAATTAAGAGAGTCCATGGCTCCAGACCTGAGAAAGTTTCTCATGGAACAAGGTGCAGAGAGACTGGGTGAGTTACTAAATGTTGCAGAAAGGTATCAAGCGGCTCAGGCAGAGGTATCAGGTAATAAAAAGAAACAGGTAGATAATTTTAAGGCACCACAGAACTTTAATAAATTTGATCCTAGAGATCAAAACAAAGGTAAGCACCAGTTTGATAGGCCACGGTATGACAATAAAAATAAAACCCCACAATTCGATGAAAGGAAATATGATGAAAGAAAATCTTTCAACCAAAAAAAGGAGGTGGTGTAAAAATTGTAAGATGAACAATCATGACACTGACCATTGTAGAAGGAAACCTCCTCATTGTGCTGCTATGACATCTGGAAAAAAAAAAAGGTCAAACCTGCGGAACTACAGGAACCATACCACCCCCCAGTGTGTGAAGATGTAATCTGTAATGGTGTCACCATAAGGTGTTTATATGATACAGGTTTAGATTATGATTCCGTTGTGAGTTCTCACCTGGTGCAGGCAGATCAATACACCACAGAAACAGTGGAGATTCAAACTGCAACCAAGGATGTAGCTACCATGACACTTCCTGTCGCCCGGATAAAGGTGAAAACGCGATATGTGGAAGGAATCATAAAAGCAGCAGTGATAAATGAGCCAATCTACCCTCTGATATTGGGGTGTAGATATGTCTTCTTGGGGAATCCCAAGAGACCTGTGATATTGGCAACAGTGCAGACCAGATCACAGTCTAAAAAGGAGGAGGATAATCCAATAAATACTCATCCAGATGAGATGAGGAAGGCACAGGCGGAGGATAAAACACTCAAGCCGTGTTTGAAGAAGTTGCCCAAATCTCATACACCTCCAGGCAAGGGAGAATTTTATATGAAGAACAAGTTGATTTATAGGAAGGCTGGATCTGAATCCAATGGTCACGGACAGCTGGTCCTTCCCACTTCATATAGGACTAAAGTGTTGGAACTAGGGCATGCGATTCCCTTCAGTGGTCATATGGGGATCAGCGCAACAGGACAGCGTATAGCTTGTCACTATTTCTGGCCAGGGATAACTGAAGATATCAAACGATATGTAAAATCCTGTCCAGAGTGCCAACGAGTAGCACCTAAGCATTGGACTGCACCAGCAACTCTGGGGGAAATGCCCATAGTGGGAACACCCTTTGAGAGAGTTGCCGTGGATCTTGTGGGACCTCTCACTCGAACTAAGAGAAGGAACAGCTACATTCTGACTCTGGTGGACACTTGTTCTATGTGGGGAGAGGCGGTAGCCCTGTCATCGATTGATTCTAAGCATGTGGCAGAGGCATTACTCACAATTTTCACAAGGTTAGGCTTTCCCAATCAAATCTTGACTGATAATGGCTCTCAGTTCAAGGGGAAACTAACAGAAGAAGTTTTCAGGATCTTCCAGGCCAAACACTTCCATTGTAGTGTGTACCAACCCCAAGGGAACGGCCAAGTGGAAAGATTTAATGGCACGTTGATGTCGATCCTGAGAAAGTTGGCACACGAAAAACCAGATACATGGGACCAGTACCTTCACGCCGCCCTCTTTGCTTATCGGGAGGTACCCCATAGTTCAACCGGTATGGCCCCGGCAACATTATTATTTGGAAGGCCAATAAAAGGTCCACTTGAAGCGCTGTTAAGAACGTGGACTGATGAAAAGGCAGAGGAAAATATTACATCCTCATACCAATATGTGAATGAGCTGACCACTCGTTTAAAAACTGGCTGGAAACTTGCCAATGAAAATTTGAGACAAGCCAGGAAGAAACATGCTGCCTATTTCAACAGGAAGGCTAAAGACAGAGATTTGGCTGTGGGAGAGAAGGTACTGCTTCTTCTACCCGGTAGTCAGAATAAGTTACAAATTGGATGGCAAGGTCCATATACAGTTCTAGAGAAGGTGTCTAGAACCAATTATAAGATAGATAAGAAGGGGAAAGAAAAAATCTATCATGTGA
The DNA here is from genome assembly GCA_024509875.1 of Oreohelix idahoensis. Lineage (NCBI taxonomy): Eukaryota > Metazoa > Mollusca > Gastropoda > Stylommatophora > Oreohelicidae > Oreohelix > Oreohelix idahoensis. The sequence continues at coordinate 84,182 of JAMPIV010004130.1, read as the reverse complement.
ATCTCCTGAAGAAATATTTGGAAAGAGAAAATCAGGAAGAGACACACTTGTTGACCTTGTCCATTGCCATGGAGATGAAAAAGGAACCACTTTCATCATTTGAATATCCATTACACCCCTGTGAGACAGCGGCACAGGTGAAAATCAGTACACATTTAACTAAAAATCAGAAAGAGAGAATGCAACAGGTTCTAGATAATCATACAGAGGTGCTCACAGACCGACCGGGGCATACAAACTTATTGGAATATGATATGAAACTGATAGACCCCACACCTGTCTGTATGAAACCCTATTCGATTCCTTTTGCTAAGGAGAAAGCTTTGAAGGAAGAGATAGACTATTTGTTGAAGGAAGGAATTATTTCACACAGTGAATCTTCGTATAGTTCCAGTGTGGTGCTCTTAAGGAAACCCTCTGGAGAACATAGACTCTGTATAGATTACAGGAGACTGAATGCTATCACAGAAGGACAGGTGGATCCATTGCCGGATACAAATCAGTTGTTTGCCAGGCTAAATAAAGCTAAATATTTCTCAAAAGTGGATCTGAGTAAAGGATACTATCAGATTCCAGTAAAGCCTGAGGTTAGACCGTACCTAGCTTTTAGTACCTCAGAGGGACACTATGAGTTTAACAGATTGCCATTTGGATTGAAGAATGCGCCTAGTGTCTTCTCTAGAATGATGAGAAAATTATTGGACCCTCTGAATAATCCATGCATCACAAATTTCATGGATGATATCCTTATAGCAACAGAAATATTTGAGAAGCAAATTGACTCTCTGAACATGCTGTTTAATCGACTTAGAGAAGCGAATTTAACAGCCCGACCAACCAAATGTTGCGTTGGATGTAAAGAATTAGAATTCTTGGGACACACAGTCCATCAGGGAAACATGACCCCTGACCCCAAGAATTTAGAGAAACTAAAGAAAGCCCCGAGACCACAAACCAAGAAAGACGTGAGATCCTTTGTCTCATTATTTGGTTTCTACCAAAAGTATATCAAAAACTTTAATTCCATATGTGCACCGTTAACTGATTTGACACGTAAAGGAAATCCAGATCGAATTACATGGACACCACAATGTGAATTAGCTTACCAGGAATTGAAGGAAAAGCTCACAAGCAAACCTATTTTGAAATTACCTGACTTAAGTCAAGAATTCATTGTAAGAACGGATGCCAGTAATATCGGGTTAGGGGCGACCCTGTTACAGAAATCAGATGCATTGGATGGGGAATTGAGCCCAGTGGCATATGCTAGCAGAAAGTTGAATAAAGCTGAAACCAACTACTCAACTAGCGAAAAAGAATGTCTTGCAGTAATATGGGCGATAAAGAAATTCAATATTTATCTGTATGGGAAGGCATTTAAGTTGCAAACGGATCACAAACCCTTGTCGTTTCTAGCGCAGGCTAGACATGAAAATTCTAGATTACTCAGATGGTCCTTACTTATGCAGCCATTTGAGTTTAGCATAGAGTATATATCTGGTAAGACAAATCTGGGAGCGGATTTTTTAAGCCGCCATCCGTGTGATGAGAATCACCGTAAGCCCCAGAAATAATAGTAAATTTCTCTATGTGTATATAGAATTATAGACTGACATATAACGTCTGTTTTAAGAGGGGAGAATTTGTCGTGAAACATTCTAAATCCACATATATAAATTAAAAGGTAAATGTAAAGCCTAACACATAAATTCAATAAAAGGGAAAGAAGAATGGTAAAGAACAGTGCTGTCACAATGACTGTACTCGAGATCCTCCTTTTTCTGCTTCGTCTGCATATTCTCACGCTTTCACGTTTACTAGTAAAGCCTACAGCAGCATACACGCATTTCAACAAAACAATAAAACGTGTACTGTATTTCTTAGAAAACCTTGAGATACGCAAGCTGATTAATGACCTAAATTAATACTAGCATTAATTTCATTTTATACACTGCGTAATGAAAAGACAGATGGAATTAGGATAGAGAGAGGGAGGGCTGAAAGCAGGAACGCCGGCAACACTAACACGCGTCTCGCGATATACAATTAATGCCACCCCTAACGCGAAAGGCATGAAGCACTAGCTTTTTTTTTCAAATAGACAGTGATAAAAAACACTACCCATACGAGAGTTAGGTTTAAAAACCTGTAAAATGCTTATTAGGAAACATGACATTCTACTGTTTTATGTCTAAACTCCTGACATTAGTCTGACAGTACAGCAGACACCATAAAGTTTGGAAGTGAGGAGGTGGTAACAGCACGACTATCCTAGAAGAAAATACATATTTTGAACGCCGCCACTTAGCTCCCTTAAAACTTATATATTTGGGTTCCTTAGGACTTGCTGACAAAGAATATGTTAAGTGTTACGCAAATAGTCTAGGAATTAACAAATTATAGCCAAAAGAAAATAGTGAGGGTGTCAGACAACACCAAATAATAATCGCACAGTGGCATGTTTTGAAACCACCATTTTACGGGAAATAGGCCACCATGTTAAATCCTATTTGATTGGATAGAAGTAAATGTAAGGCGAAACACGATTAGTCGGACTACAAATACTAATTTTTTGTTGTTAGGGGAAACGGTAGTAGGGGTACTTTTTTTGAAAAGCTGTGTAAACATGGCCCGATTGGTTAGACCCGCCAATATAGTGCGTTGAGAACCAGCTTATATTTTTTTCTAAATAAAAGCCTGGGACAGAGGCAGATCGGAATTTGTGCCATATTCATCGCCAGTCAACGTATTTGTGTATTATTTCCATTAATTGTGGTAAGCTTGACATATTTGATATCTTTTTAATGAAAATTGAATGTAAATTAATAATTTATGTCTGTATATGTGCGTGGTTCAGTAGCAAACATGAGGCAAGGCCTAGATAGTGCTCCAACCTGAACAGGACGTGTCGGAGAAAAGTAAAACTGCATGGAATTGCCAAACAGTACACTGACACCTATCTTATTGACTAGAAGGAACTAATGCTGGAATTGCAGAGGCGTAGTAACCATTAGGGAGGAGTATACTGGTGTAAATTGTTTCAGATGAAGCTAGCAGTTGGCCTACCGCTCTGAACTCAGTGTTTGTTATGTATTGTGTTCAGTGTGGAAATAGATTATAAATTAGTTCTGAAATAGGAGGTACAACCTTCTTGTTTCACGGACCGTGGTCCTAAGTTATTGAAGCAGCACCTGGTCTGAGTTTTGCTGAATCCAGAGGCTGACAGCATACTCCTTGGTCCAGATAGCGACCAGTGAGGTGTCTCCAGATCCCAGTGAAGCAATCGAGCAGAGGAGTCTTTTCCTGCCGCCATCACGAAAGATAAGCTTCTGTGGCCAGAGTTGCTCAACATTATGTGCCCCCCCCCCCTCTAAAATTGACATTATATTAAACGCAGAGGGACAATAAATTGGTTCAAATGACAGGAACTGTGAACTTTTCCCAATACTATTTCCACGATAATCAAACACTTAAAGTCATGATGACAAACAACAATCTAGCTTGAAAAACAAAACCAGTATTACCTCATAGTACTACTTCACAACTTACACACATAGTATAATACTAATAAATTATGTCAATACAAAGATCATATTTATAAATTGTGATTACATTTGAGTGTGATTCCTGGTTCACTGTGTAGTTGAATCAGGATATTTATTATTGAAGGAATTATTACATATATATTTGAAACTTTACACTTGACTCATTTAAGATAGTCTTATAGAGTGTTATATGTGTGTGAGTGTTACAGTGTTGTAAAGTGTTGTGGAATAAATTAAATTGTTTATCTGTCTGTTGTTGTTGTGACTTACACTTCATCATTTTCATAACCCTAGACATTCAACGTAGTCATCACAATATTCCAGAATAATTCTGACTGAGGTATAAATGTGGTAGCAAATAAGGTCATCTGTAATGCACCACACTTATTAGCTTTCACAACATCTGGAACATCTCCATTAAAAAACTACCCACAGATCAAAGGTTGGGTGTTGGCAAAACAAGCCCCAGTTTCTCCAAGACTGATTAATCTTTTTATTGGGAAACGCTTGCTTTGATATTCCTTCTTTAGGATTCTGTTTATGTCACATCAATTAGTCTAGGTTGGAAAATACTTAAGAGCTTTAATGTTCACAGAGTCAGTAGCTAGTAAAATTGATACTTGGAGAGAATGCCAGAGGGGTAAATCTCTCGGGATAAAAATCCTTGTTACACCACCAGTGGTTGGTAGTCGGTAATGTTAATTGTTGGAAATTTCGCCACAACGTGCTGAAGGTATATGAAATTCTGGGTAGTTAAAAGTCCAGTTACAGTTCTTATTAATGTCATATATTTGCACTCTCTCTCTCTTTCTCGGTGTGAAGACCAGAGAGACAGACAGGTCAATCTCGAAGACCCGATCTTAATTAAGAATGTTTTTTGGTAATGTTGGACTTAGACCCGTTTCTCAGATTATATTAAAAGCCGCTGGTAGGTTTTGGGTATGTGACCCAGTACTAGATATAGGAAGAAAAAATACATAATACTTAACCACAATATAGTATTACCAATCCTATCCTAACCCGCGTAAAATATAATATTATTATCCACTTCAGTTATTTAACTTAAATTAGAAACTACAAGCTTAGAGCTTGTCTTATCGTTTAAAAAAAAAAAAAAAAAAAAATAACCCGTGAAATAAATTCTAGTCATTTACAAATTTAATCATCGTGAATTAGAAATAAATATATATTTCGTCAGTACTCATAATGAATAGTGCATTACTAGACGATTTAAAATTATCTATTACTGGCTACTAGCAATTAGTTAAATTAAACACTTAGCTATATGTTATTTTAAATCGCTAGTCAATTAGCACATAAATCCTAGTGAAATGTTATGACGGGCTTTAAAAATTAAATCCCTCTTCACAGAAAATCTTAGTGAAATATAATGCCGGACTTAACAATTAAATCACTCAAAATTCTAGTATAATATTTACCGCAACACAAGAATTAAAACAACTCCAACGAAAACTTAGTAACTCCAAATAGTAAAATGGATTTAGAAATCGCAGCTAGATGTCTAAAAAATTTGTGGGTACTGGATAAATTGGGTTTGAAAGCTGGACTATATATATTAAATTTGCAGAACTTCGCTCGCTCTTGCGATATATAACACCTTTGGGGAATTCTTCGTTCAAATTCTGTATGAAAGGTAATTTTGACACAATCGCCGCCGAGTAGACGTGGTCCCACGGGTAAATTGTCTATTTGATCTCGTCGATCCGTAGCTTAATTGCGTTTTCACGAACGAACGGACAAAGGGAAGAGGGGGGGGGGGGGGGGGTAAATTGTAAATTATCTCCCTTTCTTTCAGATAATTCCCCCTGACCAATTACTAACAAAAGTACGTCCTTTTGACTTAACGCTCTTGATTTTCTTCGTAAGCGTATCTCCCCCTGAGAAAGTGCAACCCCTCACATGTACGACTTTTGAATAATCGCCCTAGGTTCTACAAATATTCAACCCGTCCCCTCTCTCTAGGTGAAACATAGTCTGTTTGTAAACATTCCTCGTAGTTTATACGACATAGAGAAAAAGAAAATGTGCGTGGCCAGATTTAGAGTTTGACAGATATAAAGAAGTGAAGGGGTATGCGTTTAACGAAACGTGCATAACTAATTGAGGAAACCAGGTGGAAAACAACTGGAAGCAAAACGTGTAGATATCATGTAATATATTTACATACTTCTGTCACAGACTTCTTCTGTCCACTAAGGTGTCCTCTTTCTCTTGTTCCCAAGTCGGACTTCACCACATGCTTCTGCAGCAGCTTTCTTTATGATGTCCTTGAATTTAAGCCAGAGGGTTTCCAAGTCATCAGGTTGTTCTTCTGTGTTTATCACCGCTGTAGCAATAAGCCCCTGATATCTGGTCTTAATTTCTGGCTCTTTCAGCTTGTAGGTCTTTATGCTCATTCCTCCCTTTCGTTTACTTAGTTTCTTGCGTGATGTTGAGCAGTTCCTTGGCTGTGCAACTCTTTCAGTTGTTCTTTTGATTGTAAGCAGGTAGTGATCACTTCCAATCTCTGGCCCCCTCCAGACTCTAGCATCCCGGATTTATTTGTATGAGTTCCTCCTAACAACGGCATAGTCAATCACTGACTTCTCATTCTTTGTTGGTTCACATCTAGTGTATGCATGTATGCGCTTATGGGGGAACTTTGTGTTTGCAATGATCAGATTCTGCTCACTGCAGAATCTAAGGAGTCGCTTTCCATTGTAATTGAGAGTATCTTCTCCATATCTTCCGATTACTCCACCCCATCTAGAACGGTCATTTCCAACTCTGGCATTGAAATCTCCGAGCATGATAATTTCATCTAGGCAGTCATCCAATGTCTTTTGAAGCAGCTCGAAGAATTCCTCCTTGACCTCTGCTCTCTCATCCTCATTTGGCCCATACACTATGACCAGGTTGACTATGGTTTCTCCTTCTTTTAGTTTTACGATCTAATATAAGGATATAAATGTTTGGTGAGGGGAAAAATATCAGAAAGAAAATCCACAAGAAGAAGAACACAAAAGCGCTAGGAAAAAAATGTTATGATTTGTATGAAGTAAAAAAAAATGTTATGATTTGTATGAAGTAAAAAAAAATGTTATGATTTGTATGAAGTAAAAAAAAATGTTATGATTTGTATGAAGTAAAAAAAAATGTTATGATTTGTATGAATAAAAAAAAAATGTGCTTATTTAATGTCTCCCGCACACAAATACGAGTAATAAGGTGACTGCATAATAAAGGAACATAATAAATGGGTTGATGGTGTCTAGACTGAAAGATAGATACCCGTAAGCCGACAAATCAATGGGATATCGTTACCTATTTCTGATGAGCGCGATCTTAATTGGAACTCGAAGATGCTTCCTGTGTTCAGCTTTTAAAAATCATTTTAATACAGTTTCATTTCGACTCATGAAAGTACATTAAATCTTTTAAACTTTAATCAAAAGCACTAACGTGAATTATGACTGAAATATTTAATTATAAAAGTAATTAGAGCATATGCTATTTGGTTTTCTCTTTCCCTGAAGGAACACACATTAATGTAACTCGTCAACATGAATGTAACTCGTCACCATTAATGTGCGACCCCCAGGGAAGAAGACGAAGCAGGGGTAAACAGGAAAACATAAAGATGAGACACTATTATAGAATTTAGCTACGGGAGGATACATCTAAGCAGAGATAGGGAAAGTGGCAAAGCGGGAAAAAAATGAATGGACGCATGTACTCAGTAACCTAATGTCTTAAGGAAGACGAAATATCTGATTGATACTGCTTGTTTTAGTTACACCTTGTTTCCTTAATGGTATTGGTAGATTACATACAGATCATTACTTATTACTGATTTCATTAATGGTATTGGTAGACTACATATAGATCATTACTTATTACTGATTTCGTTAATGGTATTGGTAAATTACATATAGATCATTACTTATTACTGATTTCATTAATGGTATTGGTAGATTACATATAGATCATAACTTATCACTGATTTCATTAATGGTTTTGGTAGATTACATATAGATCATTACTTATTACTGATTTCCTTAATGGTATTGGTAGATTACATAAAGATCATTACTTATTACTGATTTCATTAATGGTATTGGTAGATTACATATAGATCATTACTTATTACTGATTTCATTCGTCTTACAAGAGTAAATGAGTTATACCAGGGGTTCTCAACTTTCAATTAACTCATGCCCCCCCCCCCCCCCCATTTTGTCTGGGCTTCATTTAATTCCCCCCCCCCCTTAAGTCAGTGTTAGCTGGGAAAATGTACTTATCTTACTGTCGCCCTCTAGACATATGGCATGACCTCTTGGGGGCCATATGGCCCAGGCTGAGAACCACTGAACTATACAATGCGATATCATATACGAGGTACGTTTACAAATTGCCATTGTAGATACCTGCCAGCGGGGAATACAGTTTTAGAAACTTGACCTACAGTATGTCACTGCTTCATGGGTTAGAGTGGTCAGTTTCTTTCCTCATTGTCTTTACCTTCCCTAACCCTAGAGCAGTGTCGGGTACCCATTTTAACAGCAGTTTAGGCTGAAATGTGAGGTTTAACTATGTCACTCGGAACTTCGTAGCTACGACACTATTCAGAAATTCACCTGTCACGACATGAAATTTTGAAGGGTCTGGTCTTCCCTTCCCTGCGTCTTTCCACACATTACCAATGACCACAAGACATAACTGATTGCACGTGTAATCTATCTCTTGTCATAAGAATAACTTCCGGCACTGTCTGTCGTAAAAAGTGTCATTACATAATTACGAATTTCATACACTATAATCAGTGCCGGTATGAAACACATCACAGAAAGTTTTTGAAGTCTCTACATCAATGGTTGGCTGTAAGTGATCTCTAACATTCTGTGTCTCTTTCTTTAACGGTCAGCTAGTACATTCTACTTTCCTGTTAATCTCTAAATGTTTTTGTTGTATCGGTTATATTAATTTTGTGTCCCAGTTGCTACTTTCATCATTTAATGAAACGAGCCCAAACACTAATAGACAAGCAATACCAAAGATTGTCAGACAAACCTTTGACTCCTGTCAGCTTTAATCTTGTCAAGGAAGCAGGAAAACATCCTAGTAACAAACATGCTGTCATTACTAAAATTCATTCTGCTTATAAGTGATGTGGATTTAGAGAAGATGTGGTTTTACAGAAGATATGATTTAGAGAAGATGTGGTGAAGATGTGATTTTACACAAGAATGTTAAGCATATCATAGGCAGCTAAAAACAGTAATGAGGATGTCTTGAAAGTAGCCAGGGGTTGCAGATGAATCTTATTACTGACATTAGAAGGAAGCAATCTGTTAGGTATGTTATGAGAAGAAGACAGCTGTAGTATATAGAGTGACAACTGGAAGGATTGAAGAAATAAAATGTAGAGGCAACAAAGAGAGAAGATTCTGGAGAGAGTTCGACATCTTGGCATGGACAGAAGTCAACAACAGGATTGACAAACCAAACTGGGGACAGGAAGTTGTGGAGATAAAGTATCAGTTTCAGAACCAGGCAAGGAAGGTAGTTGAAGGCGAAGAAGAAGATGAAAATTAGTAGCTAGATTTTCAAATCCTCTTAGAAAATGCGTACTTTTAAACAGTAGTTACATTTTAAAATTACACCCACACACGCACACTCACGTGCACACGCATGCACGCACACGCACACACACACACACACACACACACACATATATATATATATATATATATATATATATATATATATATATATATATATATATATATATATATATATATATATATATATATTCACAGTATATATATATACAGTGTATTTATATATATATATATATATATATATATATATATATATATATATATATATATATATATATATATATATATATATATATATATATATATATATATATATATATATATATATATAATAATAATAATAATAATAATAATAATAGATTCTTTAAGCACCAAACACGGCGCATAAGGCAGAAACCAGTGCTCTCCAGGTTGTTCGTTGTGACGCCACTCCTCTTAGCTCTTGCACATTATTTAGGCCCAACGTTCTTCCTTCTCTTATTATTGTTCTTATGAGTGTTTCTTTTGGTCTTCCTTTTTTCCTCTTACCCTCAGGAACCCAAGTGAGCGCCTGTAGTGGTATTCTGTTGTTTTGCATTCGTAGGACATGACCGATATATGACCATCGTCTTTTCCTTATATAGTCGGAGACATATTTCTGCCTAGAGTCTTCTCTTATTTGTCGATTAGTCTTGAATTCTTTCCAACTGATGTTCATGAGTTTTCTAAGACATTTGTTCTCGAATGTATTCAGCTTGTTCTCCAATGATTTTGTTATTTTCCAACTCTCACAGCCGTATGTTAACACTGAGATAACATTTGAATTAAACAGACGAAGCTTGGTATGTATATTCAATGATCGTAATTTCCAAATGTTAGATAATCTATTGAAGGCGCTAGCTGCCAAAGCAATTCTAGTATGGATTTCTCTTGTTGTGTCACCATCCTGAGTCATTTTACTGCCTAAATAATTGAAACTTTCAACTTTCTGTAGTTTTTCCCCCCCCGTTCAAGATGATATCAAAGGTCTCGTTAGAAAAGTTCATAGCTTTAGTTTTTAGAGGCATTTATTTGGAGACCTATTTTAAACCGAGAGATGACACAAATTATTTATTGCTTCTTGGGATTGTCTTGGTGTTGAACTTAAGAATGCTACATCATCTGCGAAATCCAGGTCCCCCAGGAATTTTCCATTTGTCCATTTTATACCCAATTGTTCATTGTGGGTATAGTTTCTCATAACCCAATCAATAGCTATTCCAAAAAGTAGTGGTGACATAATACAGCCTTGTTTAACCCCTGTTTCTACTGTAAACCATTCTGTATTCCCTTTATTTGTTCTAACACAACATCTTGCATTGTCATATAGCGCTTTGATTATATTCACATATTTTGTTGGAAAACCATAGATTGTAAGTATCTTCCACAATGATGGGCGGTGTAGACTATCAAAGGCTTTTTGAAAATCGACGAAGGTGATAATAAGTGGCGATTGCCTTTCCACTGATTCTTCTATAATTGTTCTTAGTGTGAATATTTGATCAATACATGATCGTTTCGGCCTGAAACCCGCTTGTTCTTCTCTGATCTTTTCGTCAGCATGCAATTTAAGTCTTTCTAACATCATGCAACATAATAATTTTCCAGGTACTGATAATAGAGATATACCACGCCAGTTATTACAGTCTGATAGATCACCTTTCTTCGGTAACTTTACAATAATACTGTCTTTCCATTGTTGTGGTGGTTGTTCTTCTCTCCATACTTCATTTATAATATCTAAAATTCTCAAGAGGTTGTTGTCATTAACTGCTTTAATCATTTCCCCTGAAATTTCGTCAACTCCAGCAGCTTTAAAAATTTTTAAATCTTTTAACGGCTTGTTTGATCTCGTCCAGCGTGAATTCATCGCAAGTTATTGGCAAGGTGGTTGTGAGTGTTTCATTATTAAAATCAGGTGTTACTGTTGGTGGTGGTCTGTTTAGCACCTCCATGAAGTGCTCAGCCCATCTCTTCATTTGTTCTTTTTCTGTTGGTATTGAATTCCCTAATTTACCTTTAACAGGTGTTTCCATAGCAGTAGGCTGGTGACATAGTTGTTTTGTAATTTGATAAAGGCACCTACTATTACCAGTTCTTGCAGCATTTTCAGCTTCTACGGCCAGTTCATTGATGAAATGTCTTTTATCTCTTCGAGTTTTTGTCTTCACTTCTTTATTTAACAAGTTATAAGATAGTTTGCAAGATTCAACTGCATTATGTGTACTTGCCGCTAGTAGTTTAAGTTTTGCTGTTTTCCTTTCTTGTATTTTATCCCAAGTATCTTCTCTCATCCATTTTTTCTTTTTATGTACTAGGTATCCGGTGGTCGCTACTGCTGCTTCTGTCATTGCTGTTCTCAGTTGTTCCCATTTAGTATCGATTGTCTTGGTGGTGATATCGTTGTCAATTTTGCCTAAAGCATCGAAATAGTTGTTCATTTTGACATTATATTCCTCCTTTATATCATTTGATTGCAGTCTGTGTACATCTATTCTTCTATTTTTATTCTGTTGGTATAACTTCTTCAGTTTAATTCTCAGTTTAGCTATGCACAGGTTATGATCGCTTCCGATCTCTGCACCTCTGTATGCTCTGACGTCTTGAACTGATGAGCGAAATTTAGCGCTTATATATATATATATAATATATATATATATATATATATATATATATATATATATATATATATATATATATATATATATATATACTGTATATATACTGTATATATATTGTATATATATATATATATATATATATATATATATATATATATATATATATATATATTATATATATATATATATATATATATATATATATATATTATATATATATATATATATATATATATATATATATATCGCTTAGCCTCACGTGTAATATATACGTAAAGATTGGCTTTGAAACAATCATATATACTAGCCGCCATTAAAAACGCATCGCATTAGTTTATGAACCACAACTCGTTGTGCTAAATTTAAAATATACTAGCCGCCATTAAAAACGCATCGAAATCGTGATATGTTTTCACTGTTGAAATGTTTATGCACGTGAGCGATTTTCAAACTCCGAAAGTGTGCAAGTGATGAAGTTCATGTATTCCCACTTTACTGTCGATGTGATGTTTGCTTCAAATTTTGCGTACGTGCAAAACAATGTTTTTGATAAATTCTGGCTTTATTAAAAGTCGAATCACATTCAAATTTTCATACGCATTAGTCAAGTTTCAGCGTGTAAAAAGCTATTATCTGTTTTCATCGAAAGAAAGTCTGTTAATGTTTTTGTCATGCCTCGACTGTCGTCACAAGAGCGATGGCAAGCTGTTGGTATGCTCAGCAGTGGAATGGCGACCAAAGAAGTTGCCAGACATTTCATTTATGACCAGTTCACTATAGTGAGGCTGAACCAGCGATTTCGGGCGACAGGTACCACCAATGACCGTTCCAGGCTTGGTTAACGGTATTACACGGTATTAATGATGGCTGTGGCTGAATGACAGTGAGTGCGACTTTTGTTTTTACACCTAGGGTTGACAACTGCTTAAGAGCCGGTTCTGAATTGTCTCATGTTTAATAATACAGCAAATTTGGGTTAGTAAATGGATCAGAAATGTAAAATCAGTGGTTTCGTGTATTTTAAACTTGAGTTGTGGTTAATAAACTAATGCGATGCGTTGTTAATGGCGGCTATAGTATATGTAGCGCGACTATACGAACAGATAAGTAGGCTTGTAATCAGTAAGTTATCGACGGAAATAGTGGACAGTTAGTTTCGTGCACGCTATGTCTCCTCTGTAATCAGAATTAACGAACACAAATATTCTATTAAAGCCTTGAAGTCTTATAATTTGGATGTGTATTATCTATAATTTGAGATAGTATATTAAAATGCTGCTATTTACCAATGGTATTATCCCTCCGCGCCAGTTAAAAAATACTGTAAGGGTAAGTGAAAATGTCCTAACTATGTGTGCGTGTGTCACAGTCATTCCAAACTTCATGCAGTCACCATTTCCTGTAGATAAAATTAAAGGCGTAAAGAGATACGGAAACATGAAGAATGATATTAATAAATAGTACAAGTGTGCAGTGCCAGCATAAGAAATCTGGAATTACTGCGATGCACCAGAAACATATCCATAATAAACAACTAATCGCTATCTTGTTGAAGACCACAAGATATATCTCAGTCAGCCAGTAACAGCTTCACCAGCCGCGTCTCGCCTGGAAATTATTTCCTAATTTCATTTGAGTGACCTTCATTATGGTCGTTCTCGGTCATTCTTCTCGCTCTACTCTTTTTTCTTCACTTGTCTTCCTTTCTCTTGTGAGATCAATGTCATAATGTCTGGGGGTTTTGTGTGTCGGTAAAATAACATTATTTTCGAAACGACCTCAACCTTCGAGGGCATGCTGTATGGGCAACAGCGTGACCTGTTTATCCAAGCGCCCAACCTGGCGCCCGTCGAGACACCATCTCTGGTAGGTGTACCTATAGTCAGTTATAACTGAAATGGATACTACTACTACTAAGACTATGATAAATTCACTTCTGTTTTATTTGCTTTAGTTCTAGAACGAAACTTTTCTCTTTTTGTTCCTGTCAAGACATCTTCATGTCTTACCTTGCCCTGTAATTTCGAGTTGAGATTTTCTAAATATCTTCAACTGTCTGCCTATATTGGTATACTGTTTTAGTCATTTCCACGTGCCTAAAGCGACATCACTTACAGATTCAACTGTTCACAAGATGTATGTCACACGGAAAGATTTCAGTACACTTCAAGAGAATAGTTTACTATAAAAATAGTCAACAATTTAAATGTCAAATTCATAAATGAGTTTATTTTAAGGCAGACCAAAAATACGCACGAGAGCATAGCTTATGTCTGTGATGTCAAGAAAATGGACAATGTGTACCCAATGTACTCCTTCAGACTAATTTTTAGGTCCAAATTCGGCTCTAAAAGCGGTCACAAAAATAATAAATTCATCGCAGTTTTATCCAAAAACAACTTTGGGAACTCTGATGTAATCTGTAAAAAATATACTTTCATCAACTCAAGTAATTTTTGTCTTTTCTGTTTTGAGTTACAAATTTCATACCACAAATCGCGACCCGATCCTAAAAATACATTCGTCTTTATTATGATTGAAATTTCAGGTACAGCTCTGTTCATTTTCTCGTTAACCACTATGTGTGTGTATGTGTGTTTGAGGGAGGAATAAAGAGAGATAAAGGATAAAAAAGGTTAATTATATTGTCATTTCAGTCTATTACTTCAGCATTTAACCATATTTTATTATATCATTCCATAACTTCAGACTTCTCCCACTTTTCTTCAAATTACTCTCTCACTCAGGAAGTGATCAGTCATGCGGACCAGTTTTCTGCATGTAGCAGAATTTCCATTCCTTTAATGTTCCGTCTCTACCGCTACCCTGCTTATATATTCTATTCTTTCTCCTTATTTTCTTTTTCCTTTCTGTTTTTGTTTTCATGTAGCAAGAGTTGGAATTTTTATTTATGTCTCCTTATCTGCCAGCAAAATCGTTGAGTAGTTTCTCCTATAACGCAGTATATTTTTTCCTAAAAATGCCCGCGTTGTGGATTTTTGCAGAATCAAAATAGCAGGGCTTATGGAAAAAATAGGGTTAAGGACAAAACAATCAAAACCTGTACAGTCTCGTAAGTAATATGCTTTAAAAAACACTAACAAATCAAATAAAATGCCTCGCTTGAAGCCACTAAACCAACCACTGCTAACACTAAAAGGAGGCACTTATGCAAGATTTGTAGGTTGTTCTTTAAGTCTTCATATATAAATACTTTCTCTTTAATTGCGAGATCCCAGTCGCCTTTTTGTTTGGTTTTCGATCCACATGCTGAACATTTTTCTATTGCTACTGTTTCTTTAGGCGTTGTTCTAATAAACTTTCCAGCATTCGCAATTGTTCCTGCTAACCAAGTTCATTTTATTGTCACATCGTTGTCGCTGATGGTGTGCAATGTGGATTCTTTTAAGTCTATAACTTTCACGACATCACGTGTTCTCTCGTTTTTTTCCCCCAAACATTTTATTATTCCAAGCTTTTCCTCAATCTTTACGTTTTTCCTTTCTCGTTCTGTACTTGAATTACTATAACCAGGATGCGTACTAATGTTTTGGATGCTGTATTAATTAACGTTATCAAGAAAGTACAGAAAGTCTGGAGAGCAGCTCAATACACACTCGTAGGGCACGAGATGTATGTGTCTGTTTTGTGTATTCCTCCACGGTCACTACGTTTGCCTGGGAAGCGATTTGTCATGTTCACCTGGTGTTACTCGGTAGCGTAAAGTATAGTCACCTCGTGAAAAATTGCGTCTGAGCTAACAGCGTTTCACGTTTTAGTGTCTTTAATCCCTATTTATCTACCGCGTATGAACAAATTCATTACAAACACGCGTTGTAACAGATGAGACTGTATAATCATAACTCTTGGACCTATCTTGCCTTCAAGGCTTTATCATTTCAGTAATGTTTTTACTGTTCATTTTCTCAGTCAATGAAAGCATCTTATACAGCGCCAGATTTTGTATCATTGTATTCTATTTTACCTTCACTGTCTTTTCTGTCTTGCCTTCATGCCTGACAGTTGGACAAGTCGTCTTAACTGATGTTTGGAAACGCGAAAAAAGGATGGTCACAGTGACATAAAATTAGTGCAGCGAACAACTCCACAGCAATACGGATGTACAACAAGGAAATTGACACATAGCGAATAATAATTAGAACTAAAGGAATAAATATTTGCTGCAACAAATAAGTAAAGTGCAATAAGCTGAAATAAAAGTTATAGAAGAAGATAAGAATAAAAGACAATGGTCTTGAAGAAGGTGACGATGATGATAACTATGGTGAAGATAAATAATAAAAGTAAGGATTTAAAAAAAAACAAGATGCGGGAAGAACAACAAGTACGAAATGACAATAATGGAAGAAAAGAAGACATATGGCAAGACAAAGACAAACAAGAACAAGAAACATGATAGTTAAAACCAATAATAAAACGAATAATAAATACAGAGACTGTCTCACTGACAGACGAAGAGAAATCAACAAAAAAAGATACAACGGTCCAGTGTCGGTCGATTATCTGAGACAGAACAAACATGAGCTTAGTTTAAAACAAACATATAGACAAACATACAAACAAACAACCAAACATTACTAAACAAAGCACAAAGAAGCGGAGGAGAAATTTCTGGCAGTAAAGAACCTCAACAGACTGTGACACTGAAGACGTACAAGAAGACAAAGAAAGAGATTGTATTTCTAAAGCTGACCTTTATTCTACAAGCCATGATTGCTGTAAAACGACTGTTTCAATCTAAAGTGATCTTGCATTTGAAACCGCTTCACCTGAATACCCCGTAAATATACACCTTCGTTGTCGCGAGAGAGCTCACCTCATATTTCTTATAAGCAACACTAACGATCCTCACCCACTCTGCTCATTAACTTTTAGGGTACATATAAAATCCTGGGGTGTCAGTAAATCTGTTGTTATGTAACGAACTGACATGTTTAAGGCGGAGTAGGTCGCTGAAGGGAAGGACAAAAATAGATGTAGTGCTGATGAAGACATAAAATATAACTTTATTGTGCTGATGAAGACATAAAATATAACTTTATTGTGCTGATGAAGACATAAAATATAACTTTATTGTGCTGATGAAGACATAAAATATAACTTTATTGTGCTGATGAAGAAATAAAATATAACTTTATTGTGCTGATGAAGAAATAAAATATAACTTTATTGTGCTGATGAAGAAATAAAATATAAGAAGAAAGAAAAACAGAAACGGTAAAAATAAATGAAAGAAAACCACTGCTGAGAAAAGGGAAGCAAGATAAAAGAACAGAGAAAAATCCTGTTGAGGGCAACTAAACGAAAAATATCTTGGAACAAAGAAGTAGAACATAAAATAACAAGATGAAACGAAAGGCAAGCTCGTAAGAATAATAAGCACAAGAAAATAAAGAAAAATGATGGACAGATGCAATAGAAAAAGAAAAAGTAAAAACAATGAGTGAAGAGTAAAACACAGAAATCCACTTTGGCACAAAAAGTAGAAGACACGTGAAGCAAGACAAAGTTAGAGATGGGGACAGCAAGAAGAGGAGGGAAAAGACAACTTTGAGTAAAAGGAAAGATGATAATATTGATCAAGCTGAAGGACAAGGAAAACACTACAGAAGAAGAGAAGAAAAAAAAAAGAAAATCAAAACCACGTAATTTGCTCTAAGAAATAAAAATTACTTTGTGTGCTCCATCACAACAAAAGTCCGCCTCGACATAGACGGCTCATAAATTTATAGTTTAGACCCATCAAAATATGCTGGTCTATAAATTCTCATTAAGGACGAAAATAGACCCACGGTATAATTGACGGGGCGCTCTTTGAGATGTTCTGATTCCTTAACTTGCGAATTTAAAAAAAAAAAAAACCTAGTAAATATTGTGGCGATGTGTGCACGTGTGTGTGGAGGGAGATGCTCATGTGTGGTGAAAATGTCCGTAAAGTGGTTAATGTCTATCAGATCAGACAGTCAGTTTTAATCGATACTGTCACTCACTATTTTTATTTTAACTGCACTTATTTTCTTAATTGTCGCTAAAACACAGACGACAAGAAAATGTTTCTGTTGTTTGCAGGTCAAAATCTCGGCGAAGAGAATATATTGAAAATATAGCGGTCAGAAAGTTGCGCGCGCAGTTATACATGTGTATGTTATGATATACAGTGTGGATGTGTGAATACTGTGTAGCTTAGGACTACTACTATAACTGGTCTCCTTACAAGACAACGTGCACCAAAACTATCGTGTGCACATGCCGGGATGGTTTCTATGCCCACCCTTCCCCCTAAGTGCAATTCCCTCTGTTGAGACAAGATCTCGTTAGAAAAAGATATTAACCCCCAAAAAGTCAAAAGATTAGCACTATGGTATAGAATTTGACTATACTGTAAAGAACAGAGTTTCTAATTAATCTATCCTGAAATGCACAGTATTAGCAAACATAAGGGAGAAAAAAAAAAACAACGTGAGTACAATGATTATACAATAGAAGAATTATTCACTCCTTCTTTCTCTCGCTTCAGACACCCTGTGGCCACATTTCAGTCTCGCTTACCTAATCGTTGATTACAACATCTGGAACATATCTCCGTGGTACACACAACAAATCCAGGGTTGGGTTTTGGCAAAATAAGCCCCAGTTCCTCCAAGACTGATTAATCCTCTTATTGGGGAACGCTTACTTTGTTACTGTTAATAGGATTCTGTTTATGTCACATCAATTAGTCCAGGTAGGAAAATACTTAAGAGATCTAATGTTCACAGTGTACAGTAGCTTGTAACTCCGATAGTTAACGAGAATGTCAGGTATGTAAATCTCTCTGGCTAAATCTTCGCCACAACACAGTCGTCGGTAGTCGGGTATTGTTAAATTTGATAACTTCGCCACAGCGGGCTGAATGTAAATGAAAAAAATGGAAAAGAAAGCTGGGTGACAAGTTAAATTAATGCTTAGTCTTTTGTTGGTACTCTCTCTCTTTCTGGGTGAAAGAAGAGGGCCAAACAGGTCAACCTCGAAGACCCGATATTTATATAAGGATGTTTTTTGGTACTGTTGGGCTTAGACCCGTTTTCTCAGTTTCAGGCCGCTGGTAGGTTTTGGTTTGTGACCCGTACTGGATTTTAAGAAGAAAATACAAAACATTTAACCACAATATAGTATTCTATCCAAACCCGCGTAACGGTATAATTTATTATTCACTCGGTTAGTAGATCTGATTAGAAAACACAAGCCTGGCTTAATCTTTTTCGTTATGAAATGGTTCTATCATTTACAAAAATTACACATAATGGATATATATATATATATATATATATATATATATATATATATATATATATATATATATATATATATATATATATATATATATATATATATACATATATATATACATATATATATATATATATATAAATAATAATAAATTCTTTAAGCGCCAAACACGGCGCATAAGGCAGAAACCAGTGCTCTCCAGGTTGTTCGTTGTGACGCCACTCCTCTTAGCTCTTGCACATTATTTAGGCCCAACGTTCTTCCTTCTCTTATTATTGTTCTTCTGAGTGTTTCTTTTGGTCTTCCTTTTTTCCGCTTACCCTCAGGAACCCAAGTGAGCGCCTGTAGTGGTATTCTGTTGTTTTGCATTCGTAGGACATGACCGATATATGACCATCGTCTTTTCCTTATATAGTCGGAGACATATTTCTGCCTAGAGTCTTCTCTTATTTGTCGATTAGTCTTGAATTCTTTCCAACTGATGTTCATGAGTTTTCTAAGACATTTGTTCTCGAATGTATTCAGCTTGTTCTCCAATGATTTTGTTATTTTCCAACTCTCACAGCCGTATGTTAACACTGAGATAACATTTGAATTAAACAGACGAAGCTTGGTATGTATATTCAATGATCGTAATTTCCAAATGTTAGATAATCTATTGAAGGCGCTAGCTGCCAAAGCAATTCTAGTATGGATTTCTCTTGTTGTGTCACCATCCTGAGTCATTTTACTGCCTAAATAATTGAAACTTTCAACTTTCTGTAGTTTTTCCCCGTTCAAGATGATATCAAAGGTCTCGTTAGAAAAGTTCATAGCTTTAGATTTAGAGGCATTTATTTGGAGACCAATTTTAACCGAGAGATGACACAAATTATTTATTGCTTCTTGGGATTGTCTTGGTGTTGAACTTAAGAATGCTACATCATCTGCGAAATCCAGGTCCCCCAGGAATTTTCCATTTGTGCATTTTATACCCAATTGTTCATTGTGGGTATAGTTTCTCATAACCCAATCAATAGCTATTCCAAAAAGTAGTGGTGACATAATACAGCCTTGTTTCACCCCTGTTTCTACTGTAAACCATTCTGTATTCCCTTTATTTGTTCTAACACAACATCTTGCATTGTCATATAGCGCTTTGATTATATTCACATATTTTGTTGGAAAACCATAGATTGTAAGTATCTTCCACAATGATGGGCGGTGTAGACTATCAAAGGCTTTTTGAAAATCGACGAAGGTGATAATAAGTGGCGATTGCCTTTCCACTGATTCTTCTATAATTGTTCTTAGTGTGAATATTTGATCAATACATGATCGTTTCGGCCTGAAACCCGCTTGTTCTTCTCTGATCTTTTCGTCAGCATGCAATTTAAGTCTTTCTAACATCATGCAACATAATAATTTTCCAGGTACTGATAATAGAGATATACCACGCCAGTTATTACAGTCTGATAGATCACCTTTCTTCGGTAACTTTACAATAATACTGTCTTTCCATTGTTGTGGTGGTTGTTCTTCTCTCCATACTTCATTTATAATATCTAAAATTCTCAAGAGGTTGTTGTCATTAACTGCTTTAATCATTTCCCCTGAAATTTCGTCAACTCCAGCAGTACTACATTGCCTAGTGCATTTACTAGTCAATTAAAATATCTCTTTTCTGGGTGATGGCGAGTAATTAAATTAACGTTACAGCCGGAGAATTTAGCTATAAATTATTTTAATTCGCTAGTCAATTAACACCAAAAAATCTTAGCGAAATATAAATGACGAACTTTAACAATTAAATCACTCAAAAATGCTAGTAAATATATTTACCGCAACACAGAAATTAAAACTATCTCCAACGAAATACTAAGTAATTCCACTTTAACAATGGTCTAGGATTCGAAGCTAGATGTTCCGAAAATTCTGAGGCGACTAGATAATTGAGTTTAAAGGATGAGGTATAAATATGAAATAGGTCTTAATTCGCTAGTTCTTGCGAGATATCACTCCTTGCCCGTATTTTTGGGGAAATCTGCGGTCGATTTCTGAATGAAAGCTTTATTTCTCACTTCTGCCGACCACATAAACTTTGGCAACGAGCAAACAGTCTTTTGATATCCGCTCGTTCCATAGCTAATTACATTCTCTGGGACTCACGAACAGGCGGCTGGGGTCGGTAACTGTGGTTATCGCCCCATTGATTTTCTTTCTACGTGCATCATAGTCTGATCTGTCACTATTTCAACGATTGCCTAATCGCTCGCGTGATAATCCAGTTAACGGCTCTTACTTGCTCGTTATTTACCTGTCCCGTCGTGGACTAGTTAATAAGTCTGTTTGTAAACCTTCCTATTGCCTGTAAGACAATAGAAAAAAGAAAAAAAATAGGCTTGGCTACAATTATGAGTTTGACAGATATAGAAGTACATGGGTTCTGCGTTTAACAAAAACGTGCATACTAATAAGGAAGCAAGGTGAGAGCCAGGTGGGAGCAAAGACGTGCTGATATATGTAATATATTTACATAATCTATCACAGTGACCCGGAGACGATGTCTCGGTGGGCACGAAGTTGGGCGCTTGAATAAAGAGGTCAATCTGTTGTCTTTGCTGGTGAGATCAGAGGAACGACGCAGCCGTTACAGTCTGGCACCAGAGCACACACACACACACACACACACATATATATATATATATATATATATATATATATATATATATATATATATATATATATATATATATATATATATATATATATATATATAAACAGTACCTTATATCATTATTGAAAATATACTTCATGTCCTTTTTGAACTAATAAAAGCGCTCTTTCCGCCAGGGCTGGAGCTTGGTAAGCATGTATATACTCTAGAATTGCCGCAGTTATCCAAGTAGGATCGTGTCATCCATGGAACCTCGACTGATTTAATGAGCCATTCGCGGTTTCACATATATGTTTTTTTTTCTCTTGTCGTGACTCCTTTTATTAAAAAACAATATTATTACTTACATACATGTTTTGAAATAAAACTTATTTTTAACTTATAACTTTTAAGACATAACGTAGTTATTACATGTCATAACTGTTTTCAGATACAATCTATTCACCTGTATTAGTTATAATAACTTTAGATTTAACGTAACGGTTTTAATGCATCCCTATTTATGTGCTATCTATTTTTCTTTTATTTTATTTCGATAAGTGCATGCAGCCCGTCGCTGATCGATCTATGCAATGTGAGACACGTCAAACACAATTCCTGGGGAAAAAAATGACTGGCTTTTCTGACAGGTCATTTCCTGATCGATGGAGAAGGGAAGAAAGTGGTGTTTTCCTACTGTCCTGATGCTCTATCGAACATTCTTCACATCTCTAATGTTCACAAGCAAAGTGACCCTGTACAGACATTCTCCATCTTAGCTAACTATCTCTTACAGTCTTCTTCTTCTTCTTCCTCGTTCGTCCTAAAAAAAAGGACGTTGGTTGCGTTGTGCCCGTTTACAGCAAAGCTGCGATATTTGCGCCTTTCGGCCGACACATCCGACTTCCGCACGGCATTTTTGGGGACCGGGTTAGCCTTCCCTCTTCGATCTCTACTCTCTCAGCCAGACTGCAGTAATGCAGCCTGTTTCCAGGACCACCACTTGGAGGTGGAGTATGGTCTTGGTCAGCTCTGGTTCGCTGACCCTGACGCAAGCAGTCAAGCTATGGGTAGCTGACTGCATTCTCTATTGTTGCGTCTTTGGGTCCTTATCTCTTACAGTCAAGCTAAGACGTCAGTGTTAATAATTTCTTTTAGAGCTTAGTGCTTTTAGCCGGGGATTCGGAGCAATCACATTTTTAAATTGCTCTGCTCCGGCTCCGCTTCGGCTTCCTTAGTGACTGCTCTCCTCTGCTCCGGCTCCGCTCCGATCTCCAATACAAAATACATTTTTATTTATTTTTTTTTAAACTTTACGTTTTAAAAAATGCACACTGTAATTTTGAAAAAGAAACTTTATTTACTCAAGCATTTTCAAACAATTTGATTTTCACTTCAACGAGAATCATTCCATCAGGCTTTTATTCATAATTCTTTCTGTAAAATATTTAAGGTTTCAAAGTTCACACTGTTATAAGCCTCATCTAGGTCTATTACTACAGCAACCATTTCTCGTTTACCCTGGTATCCTTCATACACATCGTACTCAAATGTTCCAGCGTCACGCCATGTTACTTTCATGGGTCTATAGCTTCCCGGAGTATAAGGTAGGATCTGTGCATTTTTCTCACTACTACCTTTTCAAGTAATTTACCGCATACATTCTGTAGTGTGGTAATGCAATAGCTGCTGATAAGTGTGGGGTCTTTACAAGGTTTAGGCAGTGGCCGTAGCTACTTTTCCGGCACCTAGGATTCTGTTTCCTGGTGTTGACATTCCTCACAACATTCTTAATGCCCGTCTCATCGAGTTGAATGGAAAACATCCATAGAAGCATCGAATCTTCAGGAACTGGATAAGTTCTTCTTCTTCCTCGTTCGTCCTGAAAAGGACGTTGGTTGCGTTGTGTCGCCGTTAACAGCGAAGCTGCGATATTTGCGTTTTCGGCCCGACACATCCAACTTCCGCACGGCATTTTCTGGGACTGGGTTTGCCTTCCCTCTTCGATCCCTACTCTCTCGTCCAGACTGCAGTGATGCAGCCTGTTTCCAGGACCACCACTTGGAGTATGAATCTACTGTCCTGATCATGTCTGTGTTCGTTGTAATGAGAGCTAACAGACTAGCCTCAAGAATACCCATAATGGGGACATTGTACATGGATAAGGGGAAGATACTGAGGACAATTAATGATCGCCTATTAGAGAACTCACTGCAATAGATGGATCATCAAGGCTAAGATTGCTGGAATTTGGCATTAAACGTAAGGCTATCAGGGATGGACGTAGGAGAGAGTGCATACGCCGTTTAAATAACCAGCCCGCAACGGGACGAGTTAGCATTCTTACCTTTCGACCTATGCTGAGGGAGACTGAGCACCTATGGGTTTGCCTAGAATGCAATCATGTCGATTCTGTTCGCCAATAGCAATCTATAAAACATTATTGCTACAATCAAATCATCTTTCATAGTCTGGCGCAGATAATTAAAAATTAACATTAAAACCGGAAATAGTTGTTCTTCCATAGCTTGGGAAGTCGGCATACTTGAAGCGACTCTACAAGCAGACTGGAGGACAAATAGATAGTAGAACATTGACTTCAAAACTGTCGGCTCCATGAGAGGAGCAGGGTAGCAGTGTGACCTTCTCCAACCTTGTTGTTGTTGAGGGAGAAACTGTTTGGTGATGGGAGAAACTGTTTGGTGATGGGAGAAACTGTTTGGTGATGGGAGAAGCCTGAGACGGACCGCCAGCTTGATAAGACAGATAGATGTGGTTATTTGAGAGACAACGACGAAGAAGAAGAACTGAATGACCCCAAAGACAAACAACGTTTAGCCTATAACAGATTCCATTGCCTCATAAGCTTCTCTAAACGTTCTCTCAAATAATGCCTAATAACAATTATAAATGGCAGAAACACGCCGATGACTTTCCTGTTTATCCAATTCCGTTTCGAAGTCATCATCTTCTGAAGAATGCATCTTTTTGAAAATAATTTGAATAGTTATGGATCAAGAAAACGTTATCATCACGGTCGTGATAGGTAGTAAATTTTTATAACACATAAGGAAGGGAAACCCGAGGCCTGCAAACAGTAAATTAATATGAGACAAACAAAGGTATGTTATCAGGCACTCGTAGGAAATAAAGAAGTAGAACACTAGACAACAGAAAAACAACAGACATGAGTGGCTTACCCAGGATTCGAATCCTGGACCTTCCGTGCGACAACCCCGCCTAGCTATGCAAGCGAATCACACTATCCTCCTTGCCATCTACGCATCACCAAAAAATGATGCTTTAATGAAAGGTCATTAGTGCGAACCGCAAGACATAACACCGGAAGTTTACCATGAGCAACTCAGCCTATTAATGACGCAATCACTTCTGTTGTTCCCCTATTATACAGTATAGGCCAGTCCACACAAGATAGAGACCTTGATACTGTGTCTAGTAAATGATAGTAGACTTAGAACAGTAAGAACAGGACAGAGGGTAGGTTTGGATAGCGTGATTCGCTTGCATAGCTAGGCGGGGTTGTCGCATGGAAGGTCCAGGGTTCGAATCCTAGGTAAGCCACTCATGTCTGTTGTTTTTCTATTGTCTAGTGTTCTACTTCTTTATTTCCTACGAGTGCCTGATAACATACCTTTATGTTTGTCTCATATTAATTTAGGAGATAAATTGTTTTTTTTACAAAAAGTTCAAGTGGCAGCATATATTGATCTTAGCTGCGAATGACGTTTCTGCTCCTTCTGATGGGTTGATTCTTTTTACACTGCTCACACTCGTCGCTGGTCAAGGTTGTCGGGTGTAGCTTGTTTTCCAGAAATGTCAGGGAGAGTCTACAAAGATGGTCCCTCGTCTTAAAGCTTAGGCCATGTTCCCTTCTTGTTCCTGAGATAGTACTTTCTGCTGGTACCACCAATAAGCCAATCCTGGCTCACAGACTTTTTGCTCAGATGAATAGAAGAGACTTGAATCGGCCTCTTACACGCGTCTGGGGTGCCGTTATTTTAAAACGTTCCCTCTCTGACTTTGTGTTTCCTTCAGTTTCCTCAGACAGCGGGTTTCCTTATTAAATTGATAGAGATTTCTTGTTCTGTTTTTGTAAGTCCTGATAAATATTCAAATAAAAGGTGTCCGGTCTGATATATGGTAAGGTCTGGTGTCTTGGCAAGCGATCTTCAGAGTAGTTTTGACTGACTGAATCGTCAGGTTATATTCACTGCCTTCCCACGCATTCGTTGTTTTGAAGCTCAAATGATCAGAAAATCTTATTTGAATATTTTGTATGACTCAGCTAATGCAAAATTTCAAACATTACTTTTCTGAAAATGGGCAGTAAACATCCGATTGCCGGGCAGGCGAACTCACAGACATATCGGTAACCTCACACGACAATGTGTGTAAGATGTAACAAATTATTACTTTCGCTAAAGTAATGTCTTATCTGTTACTTGAGCACACACAAAATCCATCTCTTTACAACCTTGGCGGAGACGCATCCGTGCCTAATCAGTGATTAAGCAGGTTGCGTTGGGCGATGTAGGTGTTAATCTGTGTACTAATATCGGCAGCGCCTGCGATTAACCAACTTGGTTGTCGATAATGCTCTCTCAGCCGCTCCTGCAAATGTTTAGTATTATCATCCACCAGAAGTGTCAGATAAACAGACAAGACACAATATACTGTAAGTATCAAAAGAATGTAGACACAAAATATCTGCTACTTAGCAAAGAAAGAATGAAAGAAAGTGCGACAATTGAAAGCACGCAAAAAAATCCGTACCACAGATGGTACATCGGTACGATTACTGCCGTAGTGAAACTGAGATTAGGAAGAAGAAGGGCTCGACAAAATACATTTTGTGACAGCATGTAGCAGCTGTAGGGGTAAAACACTACTACCAATGGCTGGAAATATTTTGACCAGAGTTTTGTTGGAGCGTATTAAAAAGGCGGTGGATGACAAACTTAGAGAAGACCAGGCAGGATTTCGTACAGGAAGATCATGTACAGACCAGATAGCAACACTCAGAATAATCATAGAACAATCAGATGAGTGGCAGACCCCCTTGTATGTAAATTTCTTACACTTGGAAAAGGCTTTCAACAGTATAGACCGTACTGTGATATGGAAAATCCTGAGACATTATGGAATCCCAGAGAAGTTCATTAAAATCATCCAAGATTTCTACCAGAAGGCCTCATGTAAAGTAGTGCATAAAGGAAAACTATCAGAGTCCTTCATAGGACAAAGTGGAGTCAGACAGGGATGTCTGCTATCACCAACAATTTTTCTCATGGTCATAGACTGGGTTATGAGACAGACAACAGACGGAGAGAAAACTGGAATACAGTGGACATTTAACAAACAAGGGGAGGATCTAGACTTTGCAGATGATTTGTGCCTTCAATCACATAGATAGCAAGATATGCAGGAGAAAACAGATAGATTAGTAAAATAAGCAGCGATGAAGGGACTACACATAAATGTAAATAAAACAAAAGAAATGAGAATAAATAATAGACAGACGGACTCAGCAAAGATCAATGATCAAGTCATTGAAGAAGTAGAAAGCTTTACATATCTGGGGAGTAACATTGACAAAGGAGGGGGAACAGCTGGTGACGTCTGCACAAAGATAAATAAAGCCAGATGCGCTTTTAATGCCCTTCGACCAATATCGAACTCCTCATCTATATCCAGAGAGAACAAAATTAGAATCTTTGACTCAAATTTGAAGTCAGTCTCGCTGTATGGCTCAGAGACATGGCATGTCTCAAAGAGTATCACCTCCAAGCTACAGATATTTGTAAATAGATGTCTCCGATGGATCCTCTATATAAGATGGCCAGATGTAATAACAAATACAGAGCTCAGGAAAAGATGCAGACAACAGCCAATACAAACAGAAATTAAGGTAAGAAAGTGGTGATGGATAGAACATACACTCAGAAGAGAATAATCAAGCATAGCCTGAGTTGCCCTTGACTGGAACCAACAGGGAAAAAGAAGAGTGGGGAGGCCAAAGAGAACGTGGAGAAGAACTGTTGAAAAGGCAGCTAGGGAAATTGGAATGACTTGGGCACAGCTGAAAAAGACAGCCCAGAATAGAAATCGATGGAGAGCAACTGTTTCTGCCCTATGTTCCACATGGAACGAAAAGGAATGATGATGATGTTTTAATAAAACTTTACCTCGTTTTGGAGCCCGCTGTTCAACATGGACAATGGGTCCATCGGTTGGATTAGGGCGCATGTCCAAATATAAAAGATCCTTCGGTCTGGAATGTACAATGTCTTTTTTTAATTACAGCAAATTTTGTCTTCTGTTGGCGTGATGGGCGAACTCAATCTAGACACTGCGTCTGTCGGTTATATCAGGGCGCATGTTTAAATATTAAATACCTTGTAGTCAGGAAAAACATTTAGCCTCGATGCTCATCCCGTTAAACCTTGAATAGAATAGTCTGATTAATTGTTGTTGTTTTGACGAGTTGATGGGTGGAGATCGGGCACTAACAGCTGACCATTATTGCCTCTTCTCGTTCCATCTTGGTCTACCCTGTTCAACCTGAAAGTTGGTTATAATTGGGGTATTTAGTGTCATTTTATTTACTAATTTTGTATTTAATTTAAATAACTATTGTCTTTTGTAGTAGCTGATTTTTATTTATATTAATATTTGTCCATTTTATTTTCTCTTTTGTATTGTTTATAGATAACTATTGTCCTTTACACTTGGTTTTAATTTGTATTAGTATTTGTTCTTTTTGAGTTGTTACCCTCTTTTTTTTTTTTAATATACCTCGTTGTCTTTCCTTATCCTATGAGTAGTTATTTAGTTTTTTGTTAATGCTTTGTTAGTTCTTGTTGCTTAATTTCTATTTAGTTGGATGTTTTTTCCTGAAGTACTAACCTTATATGTTTTCCTTTGTTTTATGTATATATCTTTTAAGTATTGATTGGGCATCT
Organism: Oreohelix idahoensis; assembly: GCA_024509875.1. Lineage (NCBI taxonomy): Eukaryota > Metazoa > Mollusca > Gastropoda > Stylommatophora > Oreohelicidae > Oreohelix > Oreohelix idahoensis. The sequence goes on along the minus strand of JAMPIV010004130.1, from coordinate 55,469 downwards.
CTTGGGGCCTCTATACTTAAAACCTTATCACCTGTCATGTCTATATTGTGATTTCTATAGTAAGTTTTTAATTCAAGCCTTTGTTGTTCGTACTTTTTACAGTGGATCAGGTAGTGGTCTATGTCATTCTCTTCCTGACATTCTTGGCAGTGTGGTTCCTCTATCATAAAGTATGCTGCACCGAGACGGAGACGCCACAGTTTTTTGTTCGATGGTATCTTTAATTCTTCTCTGACCTGGCACGTCCTCGTTGGTTCTTTCAGCAGTTTGAACGCGTGTCTGCCTTTTCTACTTTTCTTCCATGATGTCTTCCATTCCTCGTTTATAGTTATCTTCACTTGGCTCTTGATCTCCGACCTTCCCAGTCCTGCTCTTATATTGTTTTTACTTGTTCTTCCATTCTTGGCGTTCTGATCTGCCAACTCGTTACCAGCAATACCTATGTGTGCTGGAACCCACACTAGCCTCACACTACATCCTCTGTTCCCTAGTGATGTATTAATTGCTAGAATTTCTTCCTTTATGTCTGGCCGGCTACATTTACCTGGGTGTTCTAGTGCTTGTAGTGATGATAGTGAGTCTGTAAATATCGTAGCAGCTTCTGGTGGGTTATCTTCGATTATTTCTAAACTTTTAAGAATTGCTACCATCTCTGCGGTAAAAATCGAAGCCCCTTCTGTTACACTGTAGCTCTTTTTTATTCTCCATTGTGGTATTACAACGCCGGCACCTAGTTGCCCACTATCATCCTTGGATCCATCAGTGTAGACGGCCAGACTTTGTTTAGTTAGTTGATCTATGACATTTCTAATCATTTTGGCTTCCTTATCTTCTATGTTTTGTTTGATCTTTTCAGCAAGTGAGTAGTCTATGATTGGTGTTTTTAGTTCCCAGGGTGGTATTTTGCTTCTATATTTATTACTATTTTAAATTGTGTTTGATAGTTCTTTGAGCTGTGTTAGATCTTCTATAGTTCTCCACCTTGTTGGATATCTATCTTTATTTAAGAGGACGTCCCATACACTTGGTTGGTTTTTGACAAATGCTTTATGTGTTGGGTGGGTCACTTCTTGTGCTACTTTACTCCAATAATTTAATCTTAGTTCTTTCCGTCTTAGACCAAGGGGCGGTATGCCAAGAGCTACTTCCAGTGCTTCTACTGGTGTCGATATAAATGCACCTGTAATGGTTCTCATGGCTGCATTTTGAATTTTGTCTAGTTTTACTTTGTTGGAAACTGCAGCTGAGTCATAGACTATGCTGGCATAATCCAGTTTCCCCCTGATGAAAGACTTGTAGAACATAAGCATTACTTTATTGCTGGCCCCCCATCCATTACCTTTTACAAACCTTAGTATATTTAGGGGTCCCCTACAGCTTTCTACTAAATTGTCTATATGTTTATTATAATTTAGTTGTTTATCTAAAGTTATGCCCAGAAATCTTGTTGTTGCATAGGTACATATTTTCTGTCCTTTAATGGTTATATTGATTTTGTTATTTTTTTAAAATTTCCTTTGCTGAAAATCATACCTACTGTTTTGTTTACATTAATTTGGAAGCCCCAACTTTTCATCCACTCTGAAACTTTATCTATTTGATTTTGAAGTTTTTTGTAAACATGATCCAAGTTTTTTCCAGATCGCAAATGGCACAGTCATCTGCAAATTGCGATACTGCATTCTTAATGTCGTTAAATTTATCTGTTAAATCATTTACAGCTATAGTGAAAATTGACGGTGAAATCACTGATCCCTGAGGAATCCCATTTTGTTGTTCATATATATCTGACTTATCATTGTTTACCTGTACAGCAAAATACCTGTCCTGTAAAAAGTTTTCTATATACCTATAGGTTTTACCAGTAATGCCAATCTTTTTCATTTTGTAAAGAGCTCCATCTCGCCAGCATTCATCATATGCTCTTGCGACATCTAGAAAGACTGCTACTGTTTTCTCTCTTCTCTTGAACCCTAGCTTTACATCGTGTTCTAATCTTACAAGCTGGTCTACTGTACTTCTGTCTGCTCCAAACCCTGACTGGTTTGGGCTATATAACTGATTTTTTTCCAGGTAGAATTTAACTCTTTTGTTAACAACAGTTTCCAGTATTTTACCTAGTTCTGATGTTAAGGAGATAGGCCTATATGAACTTACATCATGGGCTTCCTTATTGGGTTTTAGGATAGGTACTATCATAGCCACTTTCCATGCTTTTGGTATCTTTCCTAAGCTCCAGATTTTGTTATAAAGGGAAGTTATTATCTTTATAGTTCTTTTGGGTACTTTCTTAAGGATTTCATAACTAAGTATATCTTGCCCTGAGGCAGTATTAGATTTATCTTTTATTGCATTAGTTACTTCTTCCTCTGTTATATCAGCATCTAAATAGTTTGTTTCATCTATCTGGTCTGGTAGTTCTTTTGAAAACTGTATCCTATGTCTTTCTCTTCTCTCATTTTCTTCCTGTCCAAGACTACTTTTGGCACTGACTTTATAGAAATACTCGGCAAGGGCATTAGCTTTTTCTTTATCTGTTTCTGCTCTCTTTGGTAGTTTGATTGTTGGCATTATTGTTTTCTTATTGTTCCCTTTGATTGCCTTAAGCTTTTTCCATACTTCTTTAATTTGTGTGCTAGGTTTAAGTGACTGACAAAACTCCTTCCAATTAGTTTCTTTGGCTTTAAATATTATTCTGTTAGATTCATTCCTAATAAGTTTATACTAGTAGTAGAAAATGTTGGACTTAGGTCGAATTCTGCAGGAGCGCTGCAGGAGCACCTGCAGGAGCATGACTTTTATATAGCAAAAATTCTGCAGGAGCGCTGCAGGGGCAAGATGGCGGACTTGAGCTAACAAGGGGAGGTTATATGGGTCAAGATGGCGGACTTGAGATAACAAGGGGAGGTTATTTTTAGACTTTTAGATAACAAGAAGAGGGGTATATTTTTTAATATAAGGAAAATGTGGCAAGATGGCGGACTTGAGATAACAAGAAGACGATGTTTATATAAGGAAAATGTTGCAAGATGGTTGTTTTTTATATAGTAATATATTGTTTTTAGTATAGCCAACTTAGGTAGTGGCTGTGTTAGACAAACTTTTAGATATTTTTAGACATAGGAAGACGATAGGAAGATAACAAGAAGACATACGAACAGTTATACGTTATATTTAGACATACATATTTAGACATAGACAAACAGTTATTTTACAACAGTTAGACGATATATTTAGACAAACAATTAGACGATATATAGGTAACAAAAAAGCGTTTTAGTTAATATAGTTTTTAATTTTTTCAAATACTAAAGGACAACTCTCAGTCGCTTGGTAGGCTTCTTCTTCTTCTGTGGTAGATTAGGGACATCGGGTAGGTCTGTGGTAGGAAACCAACTAGGTTCTGGGGATACTGGGCAGCTAGACTTCATGATTTCGTCAAACTGGTTAGTGGAAGGCTTCTTCGGGGGTAGGACATCGGTCAGGTCTGTGGTAGGAAACCAACTCGGTTCTATTGGTTGGTAACAGTTGGAATTGATGTACTGATCAAACGTGGTAGTGTTAGTATGATAGGTATCCGTGCTTGGTGGCTGTAATCGGTCAAATTCGGCGAGTATTTCGCTCTGTAATGTCAAGAAATGTTCAAACTCGGGTCGAGTTAACGTAATGCCGTGTTTGGTAGGAAATTTGAGGTAGGATTCACCAAAATATCTTCGCACGTGCAGTAAAGGTTGGCCTCGGTAAACACTTACAGACGCAGCCTTCAGACCACTACCCAAAGGTTTAAGCATTTCATCACTTCTCTTGATGTAGACCCAGTTGGTGGGAGCAGTCATTTTCAACGAGATGTATCTAGTGTGTTAATAAAGTGTCTTCCAAGTGTTTATATCGTATAATCTGGTTTTTTAAAGCGTGCCCTAGCTAGGATTTGATTCGTCGAACATCGAGCGTGTGTTAGGCAGGACGTGATTCGTCGATGTATTGCGTGGGAACAACGACACATGGCTGTATTGTCGTGAGGGAAAAAATACACCTGTCTATTGATTTCGTCTCTTGTTTATCAAAGTGGGGTTGAGTTTCACTAGCCAGGGTCTGACTAAGCGTGTAATTAATCGATCGTTGGCGTGTTGTCTAGCCGAAAACGGTAGTAGGACCCGCTGCATAGTACCACCTCGTGTTTTGATCAACATGAAATAAATGGCGTAGAGCCCGCAAACGTTGGTGACTACATCTTGTAAATGTCTGGCGTTGTAGTTAACAGGTCGAGTAGAGTTTCTGGCTATAAAATTAATCAATTCCGAGTGTGTAGGTGGTAGGCCAAAAGAATCAAAATATTCAAAAGTACCAAGTCCGTTATAATATAGGGCGACCCAGTGGTCACCGGGGGCGATAGCTAGGATCAGTGTTGATGACGAAAGCAGCCGTCTTGGTCGGATCGATGCGTAGAGGTAATTGGTCACGAGCTAACACTTTAACGAGCCCAGTTCGTTTAACAAATATGTCCGACAGGAGGATGGCGCGTATCTCGTCTGTGTTCATTGTTTAAGTGGTGTAGTCTGTCAAAACTTGGCGCGATTTCGAGATCTCCAAGATCGAGTCTTGCTCGGCGTAGACGAGAACCTGTAATGGTTCGGGTGTGACCTCGGCGAATTTAAGTTCTACTGAGACTGGGCCCGACTTGGCCATCTCAAACTGGTCACCGTCTAGTAGACTGGGGGTGAGGTCAAAGGCGTATAAGGCGTAACCGTGCTTAAAATGTCTATACTCGAGGTCGTTGCCGGCGTCTTTACCAACCAGGCCCATAGCTAGATTCGTCGCGAAGAAGGCTCTCACGTACTGGTTGTGTTCATAATCCATGGACAAAGGCTTGCCGCTGACGGTTCTGCCGTCCGCGCTGACGTTCAAATATATCAGACCAAAGGTAGCGAAATTGAACGGATTAGACGTGTACGATCCGTTAAAAGCGGACGAAGTGACTAGTCCAATCACGATCCGTGTAGGTGTTTGACTGAGAAACAGATTATCTTGCATGTGCGATAGCATACCTCTAGGGATAGAGAAAGTTTTTAGCACAACGCGTTTCAAGGGGTACTTGGCATTACCTCGCACCAAGGCTTTCTCGTGGGCTAGAGAGACGGCGGGGTTTAATTTGGCTTTCCGGACAATCAAGGCTGCATAAGTTATAATAGATTTATATCCAGCGGTGGGGTCGTGTCCCAGCACGTTGAAGGCATCTTTAGACGGGGTGAGTTTTACTTTAACTGTCACACCGTTTAACAGGTAACGATCTTGAGCAAAGATATCTGAATGTAAACGACCCATCATATCAATCTCCTGAGAACCAGCCGCTATATGTCGACGCAGTCTTAACCCGTTGTTATTGTCACCAATTGTGTCCGTAATAAAATTTGGCGTGTCTTTGTAAAACAGAGCCGATGTCAGATGACCTCGTTTGGGTTCCTCCCCGTAATTCAACGTGGCTTCGATGTAAGCTCTATAAGGGTAGGTGTTCTCGCTGGGTGTAATCAGCGTGTCGTTCAGTGAAACGTCGACTTGGGAGAATAAACTGTGCAGGTAATAGTTGATCCGGGCCACCTCTGCGTCAGCGGGTAATGCGCCGCCATTAGCTAACGTAACTTTGGCGCGCACGTGTAGAAAAGTATTGAACAAATCTAGATATTCTTCACCGTTTACCGAAATTACAAATTCCACCGGGGCTCCGGGGGCTAGGGCGGCCAACGGATGTATCTCCACAAATTGTCCCTCTTCTACGGCTGTCTGCGTTGGTGGTACGCTAAACAAATCTAGACCACTGTGAAGACACTCGCACGAGTTGGGGTGAATAAGCGCCATCATTCAAATATATCAGAGTACCTTCGCTTCTTCTGGTGAGAATGAGAAGGTCGAGCTCGGTTACTGCGTTTTATGCGTTTCGGCTCGCCAGGTGGGGCAGCTCTCGTTTTTCTTTTTCTTCTTCTATGTCCGCTACCCGATTGGTTAGTGGTGAGGTGTTTAACCGCTCCCTGTAATAAACGTTGACCAGATTCTTTCGCTCGTTCGCGAAATGCCTCGCCAACATTTCTGCCGGCTAACGCATCGCTCGCGACCTGTAGACCGGTCCCAAGCCCTTCTCTGAGTAAAGCTTTGCCTCCAGTTTTTAACCACGGGAGAACCATACGACCGAGCCCGCCGAAAAAACTACCCAAACCATGTCCTCTTTGACTTCTGCCTCCGATAAACACTGGCATCCCATGGCCAGCTTGGTTGCAGTAAAACTCCTCATACATCTTGGGGTTTCGTCGGATGGGTACATGTCTCACCATTATGTTTCTAGTCAAAATCAAACCGTCTGTGAGTTCGGAAGTGTAGTGTCAACACCGAAGCTCCGCTAGTGAATGGGATAGTCTTACCCTGATCGTTAGTTAAAAGGATTTCCACCGCGTCAAACGAAAAACGGCTCAGGGGTACGTAGTGGGGTTTGTCGTAAATCCTGAAAACAGAAGCGGTAGTCCTATCCAAAATAGGCACAATCCGTAACAAAGGGACAGAGGCATCTCCAACCGGTCTCGCCGCTACGAGATCGCAGTACATGTACACATTTTTCATGTCGCTATCCATTTGTACTTCAGTCTCACCTCGTAGTATTGGGTCAATGTCTGTGGCGAGCGACGCAGGAAAACCTAACATGTGTTTCAACGTCTCGCTAATTCTAACTTCAACCTCCGGATCATACAGATTCAAGGTGGCCTTATTATTGTTAAAATGGAATCTAACTCGGGCTTTTTCATCCACATCCGTGGCTAAAAGCAAACGATTCAACTCGTCGATCAGCGTGTCGGGTGACGTGTATAGACCAGCGGGTAACGTGAGTAGTATAGACTCATCTTCTTTGTTGGGAAAGTAATGTATCCATACATCATCCTCTAGCACGTTAAAATAACTTTTGGGAAATTGAATCTCAACCAAACCAACCTCGTAACGTGAACTCAAGTCTATAGTCTGGGGCAATTTGACGAAAAAGTGACCGGCGTTATTGTTTGGGTATATTTTCATCGAGGCATTGCTGGGTAAAGTCACGTAAAAACTCATCCTATCTTGGGGTTAGGTAACATGTAACCCAGACAACTGCTCATTAAAGCGATCCAAAACTTGCCGTCTGGTCCCTCTGCGTTGCTCCGACTCAGATTGAATAATGAGACACCGATGACGAAATATATAACGATCATCTGACAGATGAAAACGATCTCTAGTCGCGGGACTAGTTTCCCAAAAAAAGGCCAGAACGAGGTTCTCGCGGTCTTGGGAGGGGGTGGCCTCAAAACTGGGGTGCTCACGTCTTCTTCAATATCCATCAGTCTCGATATCTCGCTAGCTGTTTGGCTGAAATCCAGCTGTTGAATGACGAGTTATATCCGAACCATTTGACTAAATATTCTTTTATACCCCTGACACCTCGCCGTTCCTCCAAAATGGACTCGATTCGATAAACTATCTTGTCACCGACTCGTTGCAGTTCTTCTTGGTAAAAAGAACCTTTCAATTCCTCACCCGAATCATCTTTAAGGACGTACGTAACCGGTCTTGTTTGGTTTAGTCGACTGATCGTAAACAACTCTTCTGTCCAAGCCGGCGTATAACCCTTTTTAAAAGTTTGTCTGGCTTGGGCGATCCGCACGCGATCACCAGGTTTAAAATAGACTTTTCTACCGACGACGTCAGGGGTCGAATACAAAGTACGCCACACTTCTTCTTGATTGTTCGGGGTAACTTCCACCGGTGCCATCTTAATACTCCGATGATACGAGTTGTTGTAGTTGTGGACCAGTTGTTGTATCACGTCGACGTAGCGAAGACTATTGGTTTTGGTAAAGTAACGCCACGTTTTTTCTTTGAGGGTTCGATTAAACCGTTCGACGATAGCTGCTTTGGTGTCTTCATTCTCCGTAGTGAAGAAATGGACCTTTTCGTTTTTAAGAAACTTTAAGAATGTTTTGTTGACAAACTCACTGCCTTTGTCTGTTTGAAAATTTATCGGTTTGCGACTGTTAAAAATTGTCTTTACCGCTGCTACTAACGCTGTCCCAGTCTTGTTTTTCAACGGAACAGCCCAAGCGAATTTACTAAACACATCAATACACGTTACTAGATAGGAAAACCCATCGTTGAATTTCTTTAAACCACGCAAGTCAATTAAATCAGCCTGGAACTGTTGGTCGATACCACCTGCAATGGTCGTACGTCGTTTAAATTTTCTGCGCACCGGTTTGTGTAGGGTGTAGCTGTCCTGGTGACCTAACCACTCTTCAATTTTCTTACGACTAAGTTTGGTGCTACGTTGTAAGGCGGCAATTCCGCCATAAGCTCCAGGTCGTTTTGGGTCGTAGTAATGTCGTTTTAAAATCACTTCTTTGGCCATGCTTCCCACTTTGGCGCCTTTTTCCTTCTTCTGAGCGAATACGACGATGTTTCTCGCACTTTACTAGCCACCTTTTTTCGATTAGTGGGTGTGACGGGTGGTGACTGAGGCGTTTTGTCCACGATCTCCTCTTTAAGTACAGTGGGTTGTTCGCTGGTTTGTGGTGGTTGTTTAATATCCACGAGACCTAGAGGTACGTGGCTGTACTGTTCTAGTCGAGTCAAATAACGCTGTAATGTTTGTTGATAGAGTCTAGCCTTGTCACCGATTGGCAGATCTTGTCGATCCAAGACTAGTTGCATTTGAGTGTCCAATTCTCCCAAGTTATCTCTTAGAGCATCGGGTGGTCTATAAGGTTTTTCTAACAAACGAGGATCCATCAAAATCATTTTCTTAGCCATTTTACAAAAAATCTCTTAGTACAGCTAGTAAAGGTTTTAACAACACACTTAAGAAACCTCCAGTTTGTAAAAATTGTTTTCGTCTTTTGAGCGATAATGTCCTCTTGGTAAGGGATCGCAGGATGTTTTTGTAACGACGCATACGTCTCTTCTGATTGAGAGTTAGTGTAACGTTACCTTTTAATACGTTGTGACAACATTCACAGAGTGTTCCTACCAGCTCGGGTGATGCTGTTTTCATAACAGCCTTGATGACTGGTGGTTTGGCTGTACCTAGAAAATTTAACATATCAGCATGTTTTTTTACTTTTTCTCCCATTTCGTTACTTGGGTACGTAAACAATATGTTGCTCCTCTGGGAAGATTCTTGAACGAAGCCTTAGATTATCTGGTGTGTCTTGTCGGAGGTCAATTAACAAATAGCCGTGTGGGACTGAGGTTGCGTCCTTAAAGCTATCCTGGACATATCCAGTTTGACCTGGGTACATCTGTTTAGCTAGATTAACAATCTGAGATCCATCGCGTGGATTTTTGAAAAGCACAATGTAATGAGAATTCAAACTAATGGTTCTGTGTTCTTTGTTCTTGCCAAATAAATTTTGCACGAGGTAAAAGACGCTTATATTTTTATGATGAGACTTTTTTATAAATAAACTAGTTACACGTTCGTCTGTTTCGTTCATGAGGTCATCGATAATCACCAACCGTCTCTTATCACCTGTCCACTGCTCAATATCGGGTAGTCCTTCAATAAACTGAACTCCAGTCATGGAATTGTATAAAGGTTGCCACTCGGAGTAGCACCAAATAATCTCATCGGGTACGACTGTGACCATATCCTTGATATGTGTTAGGAAACGCTGGACAAAAACAGTCTTTCCACTAGAACTAGGGCCTGAAATTAAACAGGTAAAAGGATGTACAAACCTCGTGTCCATATTTAATAATGATAACTTTCACTTACAACCAGTTATTTTATATCTTACTTACTTAGTCGTTCCCCTTCTACCGTGAGGTGTAGAGGTTTGGAAGAGAGAGCGCCAGACTATCCTATCGGCTGTCTTCCTCCTGGCCTGGTTCCATTCTAGTCCTCGATCCTTCAAAGATTGTCTAATGTTGTCCTCCCAGCGGACTCTGGGTGTCCTCGGGGTCTGGATCCTTGGCTCTTTGTTTCCCATGCTTGTCGTGGTATCCGATCTTCTCCCATTCTGCAGACATGGCCAAACCATCTTAGTTGGGACTGTTCTACTTGGGTCTGTAGGGGGTGGCATTTTAGGCCTTGACGTATCGTCTGGTTGCGTACCATGTCTCTTCTTGTTACTTCAACCACCTTCCTCAGATATCTCATTTCTGAGGTTTGGATCTGGCTTTTATGGGTTGTAGTCATTGCCCATGACTCGCATCCATATGTCAAGACTGGGACATAGGTGGAGCGGTATACAGCCATCTTCGTTTTCTTACCAACCTCTCTCTGCTGAGGAATCCTCGATTTATGGCCTGAAAAAGTCTCCCAGCTGCTGCTTTTCGAGTGGCCAACTCTTCTTTGATGCCTCCCTATTGTGAGAACAAAAACGTGAGAATCAAACATTGTGGGAATAAAAAAATGTGACAATCAAGCATTGTGAGAACCACTGTTCAAGAATTTGAGAACCCCAGACACCAACATGTATTGAGAATCCCTGATCTACAAGGTGGGAAGTGTAAAACATTGTGAGAACCTTTGGAGTAACGTGAGAATCAAGAATTTGAGAATCACTGTGTAACAAAATATAAGAACTCAACCAACATGTATTGAGAATCAAGAATTTGAGAATCACTGTGTAACAAAATATAAGAACTCAACCAACATGTATTGAGAACCACTGATCAAGAATTTGGGAAGTGTAAAACATTGTGAAAATAAAAAAATGTAAGAACCCCAGACACCGACATGTATTGAGAACCACTGATCAAGAATTTGAGAATCACTGTGTAACAAAATATAAGAACTCAACCAACATGTATTGAGAACCACTGATCAAGAATTTGGGAAGTGTAAAACATTGTGAAAATAAAAAAATGTAAGAACCCCAGACACCGACATGTATTGAGAACCACTGATCAAGAATTTGAGAATGATTGTGAAAATAAAATAAAAAAAATGTAAGAACTCAACCAACATATATTGAGAATAAAAAAAACGTAAGAATCACTGGTCAAGAATACGACAACATACACTTTTAAACAAATTCGTGTGTTAAAAGTTAGCATAAATATCGCTTTTTTGTTTTTCTATCTCTCTCTCCTTTAATGTTTTAGTCTAAAAATGTCTCTATCTCTCTCTGTCTCTATCTCTGTCTTTCTCTCTCTCTGTCTTTCTCTGTCTCTATCTCTCTCTGTCTCTCTCTCTCTATCTCTCTCTGTCTTTCTATCTCTCTCTCTCTCTCTCTCTCTCTCTCTCTCTCTCTGTCTCACTTTATTGTTTATTTCAAAATACTCTATTTATTTTTTGTAAACCGTTTTAAAATTTGTCTGTCTTTTTCTCTCTCTGTCTCCTTTAATATATGTTTTAGATAAGAAGAAATGTGTCTCAATTTATTTCAAAACTCTATTTTTTTTATAAACATTCGTAACATTCTGTTCCCTTCCGTCAACCAGACATCTGCGTGTATTGCAAATACAGGTCGCTAATTTTATCTTGGTACGTGTCACAAATGTTTGCTTATGGTACAACTCGAGTCAAGTTATAAAACAGCTGTGTCTGTGTAAACGAATTGTCGATATTCATCGATAATGAGCCGTGGCAAACGAACGACGAATGAGCAACAGTGCTGTTTGTATGAGTATTATATTACCAGGTGAAACAGGCTGTTTCAGAACACCTGCACAGTAATTAAACATTGGTGAGTGTTCGGTACGTGACAATTACACTATTCAGTGGACGTAAATCGTTGTGTAAACAGTAAGGTCGTTCAACTCTGAAACAAGCACTTCTTTAGGATGTATATCTTTAAAAATATCTGTTTTTTTCGTGTGTTAAGATGTTAAAATAATTAATAAAATTATAAAAAGTTGTTTGTTTGTATTCGGTACTCTGTGTTAGGATGTTAAATTATTTATATTTAGAGAATATATAAGTTTTAGTTGAGTGCGTATTCGGTACTCTGTGTTAAGATGTTAAATTATTTCTATTTAGAGAATCTATAAGTTTTAGTTGCTTGTTTTTGCGTGTGTCGTATTAAATATCTCTTTTCTATTTAAAAGGTATGTCTGTATATTCGATTTTTCGCTAGCCCGTGTTGCTAAAAAATCTGTTTCAAAATAGTCTATCTGTGTTAACTCAGATACTAAATTGTTATCTGTTAAGCTGTTAACTCAGCTTAATAACTGTGTGTTTTATGTTAACTCAGATACTAAATTGTTTTATGTTAAATCCGGACATAACATATTTTTGTTCATTTATGTGAGATTACTCAACCTGGATTTCAACTGATGGTGCAATACTACAAACTAAACTCGAGCGTGATGAATATTTTTTTTCCACATAATAAAGAAATAAAATAAAGAATACCATATTTTTTAACAGTACTGAACTACACAAGATCTTGTTATAACACAAATTTTAAACGATAGGGCATCACTTGTATCGTGAGCGCGTGGTTTTAAATCGATATCTTTGCCACAGCACGCGCGCGGGGTAATTTTTTTCACCTAGAATAAGAAATAACACTGTGTTTTATTCTCTCTCTCTCTCTCTCTCTCTCTCTCTCTCTCTCTCTCTCTCTCTCTCTCTCTCTCTTCTCTCTGTCTCTCTTTTTCTCTGTCTCTCTCTTCTCTCTGTCTCTCTGTCTCACTCTCTCTCTATTTAACTGATTGTTACATATATGTATTTTATTCTCTTTCTCATTGTCTCACTCTCTCGCTCTTTCTTTCTATCTTTCTTTTTCTTTCTTGTTGAAACTTTTCTTTCTTTTTTTTTACTTTCTTTTGTCTCCTTTCTTTTTCTTTCTTTCTTTCTTGTGTGTCTTTCTTTCCTTCTTTCTTTCTTTCTTTCTTGTGTGTATTTCCTTCTTTCTTTCTTCACTGTGTGTCTTTCTTTCTTTCTTTCTTTCTTTCTTTCTTTCTTTCTTTCTTTTTTTTCTCTTTCTTTTCTTTCTTTCTTTTTTTTCTTTCTTTCTTTCTTTTCTTTCTTTCTTTCTTTCTTTTTTTTTATTTTTATCTTTTTTTCTTTCTTTCTATCTTTCTCTGTTTTCTGTCTTTCTCTTTCTTTCTCTTTCTCTCTTTCTTTGTATTTAATTTTATGTGTGAGTAACGTGTTTTCGTTTCTACTTCACAGAAATGTCAGCAATTCAAGACTACACTTGTGGCCAATGCAGCAAATCTTTTACTCGTCAAAGCAACCTAACGAGACATATGCGGACAGTACATGCTGCACCGACACACCCCTGTCGTGTGTGTCCTCAAATATTCACAAGTCGTGATGCACTCCAACAACATATTGAGGTCTTTCATGGACCCGGTGCACCAAGATCCCCCACAGCGGAAGCCATTGCACCGGGGGCCGCTATAAACGTCCCACAGGGGACCACCACTGCACCGGCGGGCGCTACAAACCCCTCAGCGGGGACCACCACTGCACCGGCGGGCGCTATAGACAACTCAGTGGGGAACACCACTGCAACAGCGTCCGCTACAAACCCCTCAGCGGGGGCCACCACTGCACCAGGGCACAGTCTCACGTGTCCCCGCTGCAACAAAACATTTACCCGCCTTGACAATTTAACACAGCACATAAAGACAGTCCACTCAATGCCTGGTTTTAGCTGTGACATTTGTGGGAAACAATTCACCCGACGCAGCAGTTTACGGGCCCACATAAAACAACAACACCTCACCCCTAACCAGCTTTCGACCTCATATCCCACAGCACCAACATCAGGTGCCCCAGCAGGCGCCGAATCATCAACCCACCAACCAGCATCATCATTGGGGCACCAACAGACACTAACATCAGGTGCCACAACAGATGTCACAACAACATCGAGATCGGCGCACCAACAGACAGCAACAGACACATCATCATCATCGAGATCGGGGCACCAACAGACAACAACAGACACATCATCATCATCTGCTGCAGCAGGGAGCACACCATCGCCGAGAACACCAACAACATCGACACTGCCAAGAGCCCCCTATTCAACAAGCCCCACCCCATCCCACCCACCAAAAACAGGCCAGACCAAGAAACGCCCCATGACCAGCACCCAAACCCATATTAAAAAACCCCGCTTGTCGTCAGAAGGAGACTCTTTAGAAGACTTACAGGATGACATAAAACAAATCTACACTGACAACTGGCAAGCAATTAAAACACACGCAAATAAACATAAATATCTGTCCACATTCACTTTTTTTCACAGACCAACAGAAAATATGGACTGGGATCGTCTTTTGCTCCCTGTCTTCACACAACAGACAAAACGCTTCAAAATAAACTACAGTTTTCACATCATCTTGAGACACAGAGAAACAAATGACCTTCGCTTCTTTCACGCTTCCTCGAATAACACAGTCGTCTTAGATCAGCCACACTTAGTCAACAACATCACAGATTTCAAAGCTTTTCTCTCACAGTTACACGATAGCGATATTGTCACACAAGCACAGTTAAATAGACCAAACACAAAATACTTTGTCGAAGCCATCCCAGCGACATCGTTCTATCTGTACCATATCCAAGACTTTCCCATCGGCTGCTGCATACAAGACATTCCCTCTTTCATCACGAACAGTAACCACATCCATACACTACAACACGATTCACAGTCAAAACCATACAGTGATAACTTTTGCTTTTTTAGATGTTTAGCCGTTTTTAGGGGTGGTGCCGTTAAAGATGTTAGAACACCGACGCGCCGGCTAGTCGAACAGTGGCAAACACAGCAGGGACTTAGGTCCCTCATCGATTTCCCCGGGGTTAGTTTAATCGATATGCCCCAATTAGAGACATGTTTTAACGTAAATATTGACGTTTTTGAATTTGACGACGAGGAAAACCTGACCCCCAAACTTAGAGGTAGCGACACTTTTCCAGACACGTTGCGTCTTTTAATGTTTAAGAACCATTTCATGTACATAGCAGATATTGATAGGGCCAGTAACTCTTTTTCGTGTCCCGATTGCGGTAAGTTGTGGCAGGAGTATTGGCTTATGGCGCGCCATGAAAAGCGCTGTACCGGCTCTAAGCGGAGAGAAACATTTAGAGGTGGTGTGTATAATCCCCCAGAGACCATTTGGGACTTAATCAAGGAGGAGGGGATAGACGTAGACACAAAATTCGTCTTCCCTTATCGCGCCACATTTGACTATGAGTGTTTTTTTTGAGAACACTCTAGAGTCAAGTGGTAATGCCACTACCTACACAGCCAAACACGTGCCCCTGTCGTGTTCGGTGGCTTCTAACGTCCCCGGTTTTGAAGCCCCCGTGTGTTTTATCACAACGGGTGACCCGCAAGAGTTGGTCAATAGGATGGCTGACCATCTGCTCAAAATTGCCGCGGCCTCTTATGAGATTCTGCGAGCGTATTTTGACGATGTATACACACAACTCGCGGTTTTAGAGACGATCGGTAATTCCGTGGAGCTCCTTGGTAGATTAGAGGGTTATTTGGGGCAGCTACCGGTGTTAGGTTTCAATTCGGGGAAGTACGACGTGAATGTAATCAAACCGTATCTCATCCGATATTTCATGGGGGAAGACTTCAAATTTTTAGTCAAGCGAAACAATAATTTTATGTGTATTGCCACTAGCGACTTAAAGTTTTTAGACATAGTCAATTACTTAGCCCCCGGTTTTAGCTATAGCAAATATCTCGCGGCGTACAAGGTTAAAGAAACCAAAGGATATTTTTGTTACGAGTACATAACAGATTTAGCAAAGTTAGACGAAACCGCGTTACCACCCCACTCGGCGTTTTTTTCCAAACTTAAAAACACTAACATTTCCGCCGATGAGTACGCCGAGTGCCAGAAGGTGTGGGCCGAGAACCACATGACCACGTTGCGCGACTTTCTGACGTGGTACAACAATAAAGACGTGGTCCCCTTCCTGGCAGCGTTAGATCGACAAGTTAGTTTTTACGCGCGCCTAGGTGTAGACATGTTTAAAGATGCGATCTCCGTGCCCGGTGTCACGTTAAAGTACCTTTTCAAAACCCTTCCGCCCAACGTCATGTTTTCTTTATGTTCGAAGCAGGAGGTAGATTTGCATAACATCTTGCGCCAAAACATCGTCGGGGGACCGTCAATTATTTTTCACAGGTTCCACGAGCAAGGCAAAACCCGCATTAGAGGTGGCAAACCTGTTCAATCCATTAAAGGTTTTGACGCCAACGCCCTTTATTTGTGGGCGTTGATGCAGAAAATGCCCACTGACTTTCCCGTTAGACGGTACAAGGATGATGGTTTCAAGCACCACAAACTCCACAAATATACCGTGCAGTGCCGCGACTATTTGGCTTGGGTCTCCCACCAAAAAAAAGTGACCTTAAAAACCCAGTTTAACGGACGTGAGAAGGCGTTGGGTGATGTATGCGTTGGGGTAGACGGTTGGGACAGATACTCTCAGACCGCCGACCAGTTCCATGGGTGCCTATTCCACGGTCACCCTAACTGCCCACTAACCGCCGGTCGTGACGTTAACTCAGTCAACAACAAACCTTTGTCTGAGTTGTACGCAAAGACGGTGGAAACAAGTTCTTACTTACGGGGTCATTGCAACGTTACCGTTGTCGAAATGTGGGAATGCGAGTGGCAGGCATTGAAGAAAACCGACCCATCAATCCGCCGTTTTCTCAACGCCACCTTCCCTACCCAGAAACCGTCTTACACAAAATGTCGGTACCCCCTGACAAAAGAAAATATTCTCGCCTCGGTGCTAGACGAGACCTTGTTTGGGCTAGTCGAGTGTGACATTCATGTCCCCGACTCTTTAAAAGACCATTTCTCTGAAATGACGCCCATTTTTAAGAATGTTGACGTCACGCGGGAAGATATTGGGCCTTTTATGCGGGAATACGCCGAAAAACATAAACTCTTGACTACCCCCAGACGGACGTTGATCGGGAGTTATGTGGGCAAAAAGATTCTCCTGACGACACCTCTGCTTCGCTGGTACCTAACCAAAGGTTTAGAAGTCACCTGTATCTACCAGGTGCTTGAGTATACACCCGTGACGTGTTTCAAGCGGTTTGGGGACACTGTTTCGAACGCGCGTCGACAGGGTGATACTGATCCTGCCTACGCCATTACCAGCGAGACCATGAAACTGCTAGGTAACGCGGCCTACGGCAAGACATTAACCAATAAGGCGAAGCATGTGGATGTCTCGTACACGATGGACGAGGGTACCTCTGACCAAAAAAACTCACCCCGCTTTAGGAAAATGACGTTAGTGACGGACGAGATTTTTGAAGTAGAGAAACTTAAACAGACTATATGTTGGGACCTCCCCGTCCAGATAGGATTTTTCGTCTACCAATACGCTAAATTACGCATGTTAGAATTTTACTACGACTGTTTAGATAAATTTGTAGATAGGTCAGACTTTCAGTTGTGCGAGACGGACACAGACAGCCTTTACTTGGCCCTTAGTTCAGACAACTTAGCGGACGTTGTTAAGCCCGCTTTGCGACAGGAATTTTATACCTCCTACCACCAGTGGTTCCCCGCCGAAGTATGTCCCGACCATAGACCCGTTTTCGTCGCTACCGAGGGTAAAACGCGCGCCCTTTGTCAAAAATGCCGCGAACAAACCTTATTCGACAAACGGACACCGGGCCTTTTTAAATTAGAATACGAAGGCAGAGGGATGGTTTCCCTCTGTAGCAAGACATATCACTGTTTTGGTGACTACGACAAAACAACCACCAAAGGCTTGAACAAACACCACAACAAAGTAGACAAACACACATTCCTAGAAGTCCTCAACACACAACAGGCACAGGGTGGGAAAAATATCGGGTTCAGAGCACACAATTCCTCCATCTACACATACGAACAACACCGCAACGCCCTATCTTACTTTTACATAAAATGACAGGTACATCCCGACAACGTCACCACATCACCCCTCAACATTTAAACTGTCTGTACACACAGATACCACATACACATAAAATATTTCTTACGACGTGACGACAATATGACGACTCCCTTCAAGGTCTGGCCTGTACCCCTGTGATATTTTTATTGTATATTTTGAACATACGTCTTCCTATATAAATATGTATTATTGTAAATATCACTATGTGAAAATATCAATGTTTGATAATGTCACCATATACACCATATAATTATATATTCATTTGTAAATAAATCTGTGAAAATGTATTACGTTAAAAAATACTATATATTACCATGTATGTTTTTGCTACTTCAAAAACACTATTGAATATAAAATAAAAACTATATTAACTAAAACGCTTTTTTGTTACCTATATCGTCCGTTGTATGTCTCAATGTTCGTCTAACTGTTGTAAAATAACTGTTTGTCTATGTCTAAATATGTATGTCTAAATATAACGTATAACTGTTCGTATGTCTTCTTGTTATCTTCCTATCGTCTTCCTATGTCTAAAAATATCTAAAAGTTTGTCTAACACAGCCACTACCTAAGTTGGCTATACTAAAAACAATATATTACTATATAAAAAACAACCATCTTGCAACATTTTCCTTATATAAACATCGTCTTCTTGTTATCTCAAGTCCGCCATCTTGCCACATTTTCCTTATATTAAAAAATATACCCCTCTTCTTGTTATCTAAAAGTCTAAAAATAACCTCCCCTTGTTATCTCAAGTCCGCCATCTTGACCCATATAACCTCCCCTTGTTAGCTCAAGTCCGCCATCTTGCCCCTGCAGCGCTCCTGCAGAATTTTTGCTATATAAAAGTCATGCTCCTGCAGGTGCTCCTGCAGCGCTCCTGCAGAATTCGACCTAAGTCCAACATTCCCTACTACTTATACTCATCATAGTTTTCTTCTGTTCTGTTATTTCTATATTTTTGTAAGGCCCTTTTTCTTCTCTCATGAATTTCTGCACAGCTTTTATTCCACCAGGCAACTGGTTCTTTATTCCACTGAGTATTTTGTTTCTTATTAGTGTTATTTATTGGTTTAAGGTGCTGTGGCATATTTTTATTTGGTATATATTTTATTGTTATTTTAAGAATTCCATTGGTCAGTGTTTCTGCCCACAAGTCAGTATAATCTGATTCCATGTTTTTATATTCCATCCCCTCCAGCTCTGATTGGAAAGCTTCCCAGTTTGCTTTTTTATAGTTGAAGGTTGGTTTCTCTGGTTCTGGATTCGGTCTGACATTTTCATGTATGGTTATTATAATGGGCAGATGATCTGAGTTTTTGTCTTGTAACACTTCCCAATTTACATTCGCTAGGTTGTTAGTTGCTATACTTAAGTCTATTGCTGAGTCTGCCCTGTTAGCTTGTGGATTAATTCTAGTTGCAGTTCCATCATTTAGTATTAGTAGTTCATTGTTTTCTATGAAGTCAAGTAGGCATTTTCCTGCATTGTCTGCATGTTGTCCACCCCAAGCATAATGATGGGAATTAAAATCGCCTACTATGACTGTTTTGGGGCCTAGTCTGGTGCTTATGGATAGTATTTCTTCATCTTTAATTGTGCCATCTTTAGCGTATATATTTAGGATTGTTAGATTGTTTGGTTCAGCTGCTATAGTAACCTGGATACCTTCTATATTGGTTGTATTAAATACTTCCCAGTCTATAATTTTAAAATTGTCGCTAACTAAGACTGCGACACCACCCCCTCTACCCTCTTTCCTATAGTGCCTAAGTATTTTAAAGCCCTTACAACTATATCTACTGTGTGGGTTTAAATGGGTCTCTTGAAGAGCATATATAGCGGTAGTTCCTCCTGTCTCTGCTAGTAGGGGTGCAAAATTCTTTTTGATACCTCTACAATTCCACTGCATAATTCTAAATCCGTTGAATTTTAACATCATCTAGTATCCCTTTTATTTTAGTTAAACTATCAATTTTGCTCTTATTCTGTATTTCCTGTACTCGTGGTCCCATTATCAACCATGTTTTCGAGGAATTCCTCATTTAGACTTGTCATTTTGTTACTAACTTTTTCCACTATGTATGGTAAAAGTACCTCAACTTGTTCTTTGATAGTTTCTTCTAGGTTGCTTCTGTTTCCCTGTTGCATTATGTTCTTTTTGACCCCTTTCCTATTTTCATCCAATACTACATTCACTTCTCTCCCTATGTTAATCTCCTGTCTTTCACTTTCCATTCTTTTCAGTATTATTTCATTTTTTTTTCTTTTATTTCAGACAGTTTGGCTAGCATTATTTCATTTTCTTCTTTCAGTACAGTCAGTTTAGCTACATCCTGGGAAATTTGGTGCTGTATGGCTTTCACTTCTTGAAGCAATGCCTCTGCATTTGTCAGCGCATTCAAATTTTTCAGTGTTGTAGCTGAACTGTCAGGCTGGCTGTTTTCTTTTGTTTTGTTTGTTACTTTCAGATCTTTTTCTTTTGACAGCTGCGTTTTAATAGTTTTAATTTCTTCTTTTACAGATTTGATTTCTACTGCAACTTTATTGTTTGTGTTTTTTGTGTTTTCTTTTATTTCTTTAATTACTGTTTTAAATGGTGTTCTTGTTAAGATGGATTCTTTTAGTGCTTGTTTGGTTTGCTGGTACACTGGACAGCCCTGATACCTGGCACTGTGGTTCCCTTTGCAATTGATACACTTTCTGTCCCCATTCGCCTTTTTGTAGTCGGTATCTACCATTGCCTTTTCACACTGTGTAGAGGGGTGATTACTGGAGCAGTACCTACAAATAGTTTTCCCCTTACAATTGTTCCTTCCGTGGCCGAATTTCAGACAGTTGGAGCACTGCAGCACAGGGGGAATGTAAGTTTCGGTGTGCTTCTTGGTTGTCCCAAACAGTAGCGTTTTAGGGGTTTCCCATAACCACTGGGGTTACAATACTCCCTCTCACCATTATTCTGTCCACGTGTACCAGCTTTATGTCTGGGTTATGTTTTGCGAGGATGTTCATAACTTCCTCGCTTGAAAGGTTAGTGTTTATCCCCTTTAACACACATCTATTGGTTTCTTTTGCTAGCTCTATCTTTACTTTTATGTCGTGTGCAAGAGTCACTGTTTTTGCTTCTACTTTGAGTTCCTCTAACATCTCTTTTATTCTGTCACTCTGATTTGGGGTAATTATTATGCCAAAATGGGTTTTTGAAATTTTGGCTATCGCCTTTGTGCCTAACACAGGATCAAGGATTTTTATAATTTTGTCTTCATTTAGTGACTTGATCTTGACAGCCTCACCAGCTACTTGCGTTATCTTTAAACGACATATGTTTACTACATCTTTATTTTGGGAAACTGCCTGGGTTGCTTTATGTCTTGAGTCTTCTTTGGTACTTTCATTGCTATTTTGGGTTGCTTTATGTCTTGAGTCTTCTTTGGTACTTTCATTGCTATTTTTTTGGTTAGAAATTTCTTCTATGGGGGCCTGACTATTCTCTTCTAGTTTATCGTGCCTGGTGTCCCTATCTTTGGTTTTAACTGCTTCTGCCCACGTTTTGTCTTCACCTGACTGTGCTCTAGTTATAGGTGCCATGTTTGGTTATGAGCTATGTCCTAATTTCCTATTTGAATTTATTTACTTATTGTTTTTTCCTATTTGTTTTTGCTCCCTTTCTTTTATTTTGCTATTATTAATTTAATTATTTTATTGTGCTATCTTGTTCTTGTTCTTAGAAGTTTTGTCTATTTTGGTTCAACTCTTTTGATCTGGCAAATCTAAAATTCCCTTAACCACTAATATTTATTATTAATAATTGATTAACACTACTAGTATCTATGATTAAAGTTTAGGAGGATTCAACTTAATGCTATTTCCTGATGAGTTAAGTAAAAATAAAAATGTCTGACGTATTACGCAATAGAAAGCACGTGGAGCCTGGGCCTATTAAAATTTATTTGTTTCTTTTTAATTTATGACTATTCCTAATTTATATTATCTCTCCTAGCCAGTATCAAGCAATCAACAAATACTAATTATACTAACTGCTGAAATTGTATACAGAATAGAAACAGAAAATAAATTAAATTTAACTTATCTGGTTTGTATTTCTCCCGGTTGTGGGAGGCTTTGTGCAGGAGCTGACGTGAGTTTTTGCGATAGTCTGATTAAGTTCTAATTATATGTTTTTCAGTGTCTTGTAAAACTATGAACCAGTTCTATGAACTTGAGAAACTACTTTACGTTTGATATACATAGTAATAATAAGTTTAATACTACAGAAAAATAAATATTG
Source organism: Oreohelix idahoensis (assembly GCA_024509875.1). Taxonomy (NCBI): domain Eukaryota; kingdom Metazoa; phylum Mollusca; class Gastropoda; order Stylommatophora; family Oreohelicidae; genus Oreohelix; species Oreohelix idahoensis. Next base: position 33,276 of record JAMPIV010004130.1, on the reverse strand, counting down.
TTTAAATTTTCAATACAATTGATATTGTATATCTGTGGATTTTAAATTCTGTTGTAACATAATAACAATTTGAGTTGGTAAATGCAAAACATATGAATACTTTTATCTTTTAGATTATTTCCCTTGACTTTTCGTAAATTATTTCCCCTAATTACTTCCCTTGTCGTTATGACCATATAGGAATATTTTAAATAACTTTTTTTGTCATAACTAAAATGTTTATTTCCAAAATAACCTCTTGGTTTTATATATATATATATATATATATATATATATATATATATATATATATATATATATATATATATATATATATATATATATATATATGTATATATGTATATATGTATATATGTATATATATATATATGTGTGTGTGTGTGTGTGTGTGCTTGCATATGTGTGTGTGTGTGTGTGTGTGTGTGTGTGTGTGTGTGTGTGTGTGTGTGTGTGTGTGTGTGTGTGTGTGTGTGTGTGTGTAATGAGAAGATCAATTTTTGCTACGCAACAAGAACGACAATCATTGAGAGACTGAAATAAACAGAGAGAGGAATAAGCGAGGGAGATTGAGTAACGAAAAGAAAAAGTGCTATAAAGAAGAGGTTCACAGATTGCTGGTAGAAAAGATGACAGAAATATAGATTAGATAACGAGAGGAGAAGAATGAAGAGACAGACGACGAGTGACAACAGGGATGGAAACGAAATAGAAAAATTTACACTGCCATAGGGGAATGGAGTGTTATAGACTTCACATATACTAGCTCTCAATTTTATGAGGTCACCCCCGACCGGCTTCCTGCCGAGCGCGCTATTTTGCGTGTCCTAACTTAACATACCATTAATAGAAACTTAGAGAAATAATCAAAAAAGCCATTTATATGGACAATTGCCCAGAGTGAGCATAATTGTGATCTCGTGAGTAGAATATTTTTCTCCTTACAAACGTCTGTTGTTGATGCACCTCGCGTGCAGAATTCCCACAAAGATGGGCGGTCACGCAATAGACCAATCAGCACTGACTGATACGAACGCTGAGATATAAATTATTTCTGGATTGACGTCACTTAAAAATAGACCAGAGAAACAATAAGGGAATACTTGAATAACAACAATAAAATGGAGAAGGTACGAAATAAGAGGCATCCTTGACTAGAATAAGAGGAGACGCTGAGGAGAAACTACATAGAATGTTAAAATTATTGTATAAATAATTCACATGAAACTTCTAATAGCATTTCTGTGTAATTTGAGCCGATTAAGGGGATGAGCCCAACTGTATTTTAAGTCAAACTACGACACTCATGAAATCAGGGTTAGTCTATGTTCAGAAAATGTATAATCTCCTGAATCTAAATGTGTAACAATCATTTTTTTTCCAGAACACATTCTAAGTATGTGTACGTATTTTGATATTGCAAATAGTATTTTCTTTAGAAACTGTGATTTTCCGGTGAAGAAAACCACAATTTTTTTAGAACGTCGTTAAAAAATTTTCGACAGAAGTTAATTTATCACAGTACATAGAAGAAATGGGGGCAGCGGGATAGACTAACGAAGAATTGTGAAGAATGATAAAAAGATAAATGAATAAAGTAAGAGTATAGATAAAACGACTATTAGCCTATGTTTCATTTACAGACCCCCCAAAAAAAAAACAAAAGCAAAAACACAAAATATTTAAATTTAGTAAAGACAAAACGTCATATAATCATGGGAAAACAAATTATACAAAGTAAAGATACAGCATTGAATGATGTCAGAGTGCAAAAGGCATGCCTTTTTCACTTCCCTTTGTCTGATCTTTCATACCATGAACCTACGTAAATGTCAATGGGTATGCTTAGCAGATGTGCGTGTTTTTTCTATTACTGTCTGCTGTTAAATATTGTAAAACGTCCACTGATCCGCAGGTTTCTTCTTCTTTTATCTGTAGTCTAAGCCGCGACGTTAACAATGTGAATCTTTCTTTTCTCCTGTTGTTTCTGCGCTTAACGTGAAGTTTCGCAGACGTATATGTTTCGTCCTCTTCTGTTTGTCGGTTATGTCAGGAAGCTTATAAGATGAGGTGAGTACTGCTTTCATATCCATTTCCCTTCATTATATCTATTAGCCTCTCGATCCACAGACTCCTGGATGATTCTCCATTCTGAAGCTATATGCTTATGCTGATGGTAGGCTGGTACTCATTTGGGCAGTCATTCTAAAAAGGTTTCCACACTCTGTATCCATCTTCTGCTGTATCGTTCTTCTCGCTGAAGCTTTTGATTATGCTGATGGTAGATCAGCAGTCATCTTCACAAGGTGTCAGATATTTACAGGACCCAAACAAAGTTTCCAGTGCTAGACAAGGTTGAGGATTATTTTTTTGTAACTGTAATCTTGGAGGGACGTGAATGAATCTTTATTCGTGCCATTAACTAACAGTTCGCTATTCCTGTTTCAGTTAACAAACACTTGAATTGTGTGACAGGAATGTGTGTGCGTGTGTGATGCATATAAATTGATGATGAAGGCACCACATTATGCTATTCCACCAGTTTTCTAAGTGTAGTATGTCACATATTGCAGACGGGTTACACAATCATTGTAGTGTGTGTAACACGAGACGTTTCAGAATATGTCAAGATAAAAGAGATCAGTAATGGCCGTGCTGACATAAACGATGATACTATTTGATTAAATGAATGTCAAGGTCTAACAATAACAGGACTCAGAACGAATGTGGAAGCAAGGATGAAGATTTACTGGATTCTGTAGCGTGGCGTTCTACATTATGTATAGACGCCAACAAATATTGTTATTCCATTGGGTGTTTGAACTTTGTGAGTAGTATTTCAAATGCTTTAGGCTTCTAAAATCGCAATGAGGCTAAATAGTCCGAGGCGACTTAGAGTCCGGAAATTACCGCATTTTTCTACTTTGTTTCTGACATGTTTGAGCAATTTTTCCTACTGTTTACACTCAGATACTCGTACACAAACTGCTAATCCCAGCAGTAAGTGCCAGAATAATGAAAGCAGGGGATTCCATTCATGTCCACTCGCTATAGCATTCCTGCTCCATTTCCGGTTAAACTGATCCTATGCGCATCCATCATCAACGCTTCCGTTTCTCATCCAGAACGCTCATTCAAGGTGTTTGCTCCGGTTTTGCACAATCGCTGATAATCGCTGATAATCGCTCGGTGTTTAACAGAACACGCGACAAATTGGACATCGAATGAGCGTGATTTCAGAAATTGCTACTTCTTCTGTTTCAGACACGCACATCTAAGGACCAATGCATTCATTCTACACAAAAGTTGAGTTGTATTTGCGAACATTCAAAAAGCGTGCCCATGTTTTGTATTGATTCCTTTCAATTTCAAATATTGATGTTTTTTAAATAAATGAAACACAGTCTATTTCCATTCATATGTTGCCATCGCCTCCATGCATGCTATATAAGTGTAGCGTCAAATGACCCGCTAGTACTTCAAGAAATGTTTTATCACTGCAGTTATCCCTTTCATACCATGTTTTAGAACTCGGAATTTATACTTGCAAGATTCCAACTTTTTAAAATAAAAAAAAAAGTTATTATTACTTATGACGTTTTATATTATTAAGAACAGGACTGAGAATAGACAAGACTAAGACCGCAGTGCTGATGTCTGGTAGATGATAGTAGAACATGAAATAATATATCATAGGTCTGTATTCAGTGAAATGCTTATGCAGAAATACAAAGGGAAACCCGAGACCTGTGAGACGCATATATGAATATGTTAACGACCATACATATCAAAGATATATGTAGAAGTGTGGTTATTTTGGGATCGGAGTGTTTCAAAAACGTATGTGCCAGCCTTAACGAAGCATGGGGGTGCTTGTAATGCCCCCGATTCGCTGTGTCCATTTCGTGTGTTCCATTTTGAATTATAGTAGGGAAACTGGCTTGCCCTAATGATTCCGTGAGCTTTGATAGCGGTAGTCCTGTAAAGTATTAACAAAGTTAACAGACTATTTGGAGAGACGTCAAGCAAAGAGAGCCAGACAGATCCTTGAGGATTTTGGGATTGGGCTAGGGTGGACCACCATAGAGGGGAGTGAAGCGACCCGATGCAAGCTAGATAATGGAAAATTTTGTATTCTTTTAGAGTAGCGTCAACTTTTAGCTTTGTGTCTTGAAAAGACAGTAGCAAGAAAAGTCATGAACCAACTCGCAAATGTACACATCCTCCTTGATACCTGAGTAGCGGGTACATATATTTGCATGTAACGTGACGAGGGATTCTAGGATAACAAGAAACTTTGGCGATTGACCTAGAGAATGCTTATAACAGTTTAATCTTTGCCACGTTAATGAAATGTGGAATGTCATTCGATGTAAACCCCTGGCTAAGAAGATGGATAACAGCTGCCTTAACGGAAAGAATATGTCCATGTCGCTTAGGAACATGGACGTCAGAACCACTGCACATTTGCCTGGGACTGGCAAGGGTCCTTCACTATCACTGATGTTGTTTAACACATACATACATACATTCACATACACACACACACACATATATGAATGTAAAAGGTAAAGGTAAAGGAACCCTTTACACGCCCATTGAGGCATATTGGGAATATGGTGTTAGGCCCATATTATCTTGACCATCGGCACACGAGGGGTGATGTGGTCGGCATCACGCCGGCCGCCTTAACCTTCCCAGAGTAGCTCTGGTACCCATTAGGGGCTGGGTCGACCCAGGAGCCGTTTGTGGCCTAAACATTTTTCCGCCTCATCTGGGGATCGAACCATAGACCACTGCGCTAGGAAGCCAGTGCACTAACCACTATGCTACCGCGGCTCCATATATGAATGTAGCCTCAATTTAACCTCAGGCTCAAGAAGAACATTAACTTTCGCAAATATTGTCATTTACATGCCAGGCTCAGGCAAACAGGAAATGGTCACAAGAATACATATGACCCTACAGGCAGTTTCTAAATGATGTGAGGAAACTGGTCCCAAAGTCAATCCCAACAAGGCCTTTGTTATGTGGTGCTCCTTGAACAACTGCATAGTGAATGCAGATCTTCGAGACATTAGTCTCAATGGGCAGAAAGTAGGAAGACAAGACAAGATGAAATATTTTGGAGTAACATTCGTTCGCGGTTACAAATGCCATGTTAACTAGTCATACAGAATTGCAAGCAAAATCTGGCAGCCCTAAATACAATGGCTGCTATGTATCTAGAACAAAGATTACATTTCTCCTGCATCAGCAGCTAGTGACGCCGGTAATTGAATGTGAGCCGGGAATACTCACGCTATCAGTATCACAGTGCAACCGACTGGAATAAATTCAAAATGAAGGGATGCAAGTCTTCACCAGCATTGAAAGGAATGCAGAGCTAGGGGTAAAGGGAAAGCAAAACTGGAAATTGTCGTGAAGTCTGATTTACAACACGTCATTCTTACCACAACGGTACACCATACTTTATGACAGTGTATCCTTGACGAACCAATGGAACGGCATCTCCTTATTTGTTTGTTTACACTAGTATTAGACATTCAACATGGCCAGTCAAATCTGTGTAACCTTATCGGAAATGGAATTAAACTACAGTATTATGAGCAAAGTACCACCTGGAAGAGGTTAGTAATTTAATAATAGGAATGTTCATTTATAAGTGTGTGCAAAGACTTCCACGGAAAGTATTATTAATGGAGAAATCTCGAGTGGAATGCATCGAGACCTTCGGCAAGACGTAAATTTTGCTATTTAGGATACGCATATAAAATGATGGAAGTATGTAATAAAAAGACAGTTATCTAGGAAGATGAAGACTAATCCATGGCGTATTTTAAGCCTAAGATGAAGGAAATCGCTCCAGGAATAACGAACATATATACATTTTTAGTTTTCTTTATTTGCACACATCAACGAAATTAGGTCTACATTTTGGAACGCATACACACTTCAGAAGACTGCTTTCTGTGTCGCTGGGTCATGACCTTTATAAGGACTTGGGCTCTTGCAAAAGTGGCCATAAAATTTTGAAAAATACAGAGAGCGCTAGTTCGGTCAATGAAGATTTCTTTTGCCTTCTGCATCTGAGAGCAGACTGTATGACCATTAACGGCTCGACTGTATGTACTTGAGGGTTATATCCTGTACAAAAGTACACCTTAAGGAGCCAGCCACAACTATTGGTGCTAGTGGTGCGAGCGCCCTTTAATTCTAGAGGGACAGTTATCCAGTACCTACTGCCTGGAAGAATCTCGTGTGATGTTTCTATCCAGAACAGAAGTGTGACAGGCGTCAAACACAAGTAGAAAAGCTAAGTAGCCACCCAAGGCTACTGTCCAGTATACACCAGAAACCACAAAACTATCTAAATATAATGATGATAACAGTGCATTTGGATAGGCAAATTCATATTCAGTAATTGACAGTAATTCATAAACTGGAAGGAACTTTTATAGATTCTAAAATAAAGACAGTCTTCAACCATAGTGATTTCAGCCAAGGAATAAGAACTTTCCTACATATTCAGAGACTGTAAATAACTTTGAATCTTTTGCAAGTGATTTTATTCATTTAATGTTGTAATCAAATTTTGAGTTCAGTGAAAGATTTTCACAAAAGAAAAGAAAAAGTTGTACAAAATAAATTGTAAATATTTACCAACAGGCTTACGTGAATTAATTAAGTTAAGTTACAGTTCTTGTTGGTAAATAGTTTAGTTAATACCCCTAGCAGAGCTAATAATATAAACAGAGGAGGATCTTGAGAGGAGCATTTAGGGACCTAGGATAAAACACTATCATCATTCCTAGGAACTTACATAGCTTGATCTTACCTTTGATGTCTATACACCCTTACTCTTTTTAGAGAAGGGGGTATTCCTTGTAAGACCAGTCTCTTATCTGACACTATCGTGGTATCCCCTGATACAACTTTGTGTCCAGGATATCTTATATTTCAAACAATATTACACCCTCTCGTGACATAAATTAATATATGATAATGCGGGAAATGAACAAACGAACGAACGTACTTTATTTTCAGAGCGTTTAGATTTGGGCGCGCTGGCCCACCTACCATTCTATCCTTCCTCTCTCTCTCGTGTTCCATGCTGAATTCATTTATTCTGATACTATTGTATAAGCTGATAGGTCTGAACTCTGTTGTGTAAGCTGATAGGTCTGAACTCTGTTGTGTAAGCTGATGGGTCTGAACTCTGTTGTGAGAAATCAGGATGGGGGTTTTTGACTGGAGTAAAAGACTGTGTCGTCGCCGAAGAAAACGGAGCTTACAAGACAACAACCTCCAGAATGAGTATGGACATAGATGCAGCAATTGCAGCCTTGAAGTGGCTCCATCAGCCAGGGCAGTTATTGTGTCGGACTCTCAATTCATGCCTCGGAAGGTGTGAAATTAATGGCCCCTGCATGAACAGGGAACATCCATTGAAGCTTCGAATTTTCAGGAATTGGTAGGGATCTACTGTCTTGGTCATGCAGGAGAGTGCGGCAATGAGAGAACTGACAGACTAGTTTCGAGAGGACCCATAGTGGGGACAGTGATTATGGATAAGTGATAAATACTAAAGCCAATTAATGATCGCCTGTTAGAGAAAGACACTGCAATATGTGAATCAATAAAAGCTAAGATTGCTGGAATTTAGCATAAAATGTAAGACTAGCAGAAATGGACCTCTCAGAGGATGCATTTTTCGTATACACAACCAGTGTGCTACATGAGCAGTTATCTTTTATAGCGTTTAACATTTGCAATGGGAGACTGAGCAGCTATGGGTTTGCCCGGAGGGCAATAATGTCGATTCTGATCAACAATAACATTTTGTCTAGTGTTGTAACAAACTGCAAGGCATTTTGCGTCCCGCCCGCACGCAGTTTAGTCGCATGACACCTGTGTTACGCCCCAAGAGATTTATGGCGTTGTAGAATGGGTCAGTTTACGGTTAGTGAATGTAAAGACTTTTTGGTAGGAGAATCCATGAACCCTCCGTGATAGATTCTTTCTGAGAAATACAGTGGCAGTGTACTAATTAAAAGTAGTATCTTATTGACTTGGAGGAAAACGTAAATCTTACACTCTTTACTTGAATTATGGGTGGGTTGATTCAGTCTCACGAAACGCAAAACTCTAACGGATAACAATGTAATTACAAGCGAAATTCTTTGTCGAAAAACTATTTATATTGGGAGACAAAACTATCATTTTTCACTATTGCTTTGCAAAGTCTTGGGGAAAATTCAAAGTGTATGCAAAAGTAACAGAGAGCAGTTATTAACTCTCTGAGCCAGCCATTGGAAAGAATCCTTGCTGAGTGGTTCAAACCAGGAAAGATAAGATCATTTATCCTGTGGTTAAAGGGAAGAGCTGGGAAATCGTGAGCCTGATCTTGTTTCCTGTACCAGCGGGCAACCTCAATTGACTTTTGCACATGGAGCATAGTCCCAGTGACCTGTTCAAACACCACCAAGATACCCCCCTACAACATATGCAGATTCGACGCTGGACATTTCAGCTAAGTTGATATTTGCACTGGAACACATCACTCTCCTACACATTAGTATGATGAAACAGTAGTGACACAAAAACTCTGTTAAATTAAAAACTGACACTAGCGTTTGTGACAGATACTTGCATACATCACGAGTTTATTCACTCAAAATTTTTAACCTTATTCATCCATTCAGTAAACTTCCATTCATTAATAAATAACGTTTCTTTGTAATTTTCACTGCACCTTCCATGTTCAGTGTATAGTACATTGATTGTTGTTATTGGTTGATGTTGGTGTCTGATTGTTTGTTTTGTATTATTTTATGGGGACTTACTTTATTAAATTATTTTCAACACGTATCAGAAGAATAAAGGTGGCCAGCAGACCTAATCCCCTCTTGTAATTATCACTGTTCCACTCTTATGCAGGAAGAATTTAAGTTGTTGTATTTTTTTCACTATCTTTCTTTTGAAACTCACTATTAGGGAAACATTCGCCCAATATTACGAGCCATATTCAGTGAGTCATTCAGGGAAAGATTTGATACGTTCTTTAATACATTCCATGTCTCCTGTCATTCTAAACGGCCAGCCACAAGTGTCCCCGAATCTCTGTAGTTATGTTGTCGTCTACCTCTTCGAATTTAGAGATGAGGGCCCAGGTCTAATGTGCAGGTTGTGAGCGTAAGCGTTAAGGCCCCTTTGCAAATGTTAAAGATAATTTTAGGAACCACTAATGATCCTCTTAGCATGCGCACATTGAAAATAATAGGTTGCTAATTGAGAGCATCGGGAAATGTGTAAATCAGGAAATGTACAATTGTTAATCTCCTGGTATAATCACTGGGGAGGTTTAATTTACCACGGTTTAACGGTGCGGAATTCTCAACAATAAAATGGTTACATTAATTATTTACGGGGATTTAAATTGTGCTTTCACAAGCCTGACGAGAAGTAAATAACATTAATTTGTTTTCAGCGGCGCATAGCGAATTTGAATTGGCTTTAATTAAAGCTGGAGAGCACAATTTAAGACAGGTGAAATACAAGGAAGAAAGCGCTGTTGAAGATGGTAGATGAACATAATAGAATTAAAAGGAATGTTATAAAAGAAATGACTGCTGGCAGATACAGACTGAAGTCAAACGAGGCGGTAAGTTAGAAAGATCCAGAATGGAATAGACGGGAAATGAAAGACAGGATGAAAGCAGTATAGAAAGAAGAAAAAAAAAGGGTAATGAAAGGGTGGGGGAGGGAAAGAAATAAAACGATTGTTCAATTAAATCTAGCTTTGTTAATGAAAGACATGTAACTTTTTCTGTCTCCATGACTCATTATTATTACTATTATATTTAGGTTGTTTCTTGCCCCGTTTCCCTTCTTAGCATCTACTGTTTACACCTGGAAGTGGCAGCCATTTATATTTTCGTGACTCGCTCTCTTTTGAGCGGCCATGCTAGGTCTTAGCTGCTTTTACAGGTAGTGCCAATTATTTATTTTCAAATGTGTCCTATTTAGCTCTAATTTTCTTTGCTTTCTCTGACGAATGCCTTGTGGCCGCAACATTGACTATTTTCTTTGTCTTTTGTCCTAGCAAGATATTTATCCACCATACTCCACGTCTTACTGGAGTTCCACTCATCTTCCCCGACTTAATGTATCAGAACAATCATTCAGGTTAGAAAAAAAAGAAAATAATGTCACGTGATACATTGTTACTGACTAAGAGAGGGGGGGAGAGAGAGAGAGAGAGAGAGAGAGAGACAGACAGACAGACAGACAGACAGACAGACAGACAGACAGACAGACAGACAGATAGAGACAGAGCGAGAGAGAGAGAGAGTGAGAGAGAGACTTTTCGAGTAATGTTTGATAAGGATAGGTCTCCAAAAATGTAGAAAATGGTATATTAGCTCAAAGATAAATAATACATCATCAACTTTCTTTCTCTTTCATATCGTCATTACTTTTCAGCTCTATGTGAAGCTCAGGGCTTTAACAGATGCACCTAAACCCATCTTGTTATGTGCCATCCGTGTTGCTTTCATATCCTCCATATTTTTTTAAAGTTTCTATGTGAAACTTCCTTATGCCCAACTCTCCTTAGTCGCCTTCTGCGATATGCATGATATTTTACAATGCTGCTATTCTTGTCTACCACTTCTAGTTGTGATAGGACACGGGAATTCTCGTGTAGTGTACTGTACATAGTATATTATTTGATAACATGGAGAGTTTAACTTGGAAGTTAGATGTTATCGTCGTGCCACTTCAACGTTCATGCAACAGGCAGGTCCATGAATATTACGATCACACCGCCAGCATACATCGCACAAGCGTGACAACCATGTCACACATCAACCATCCGTGGCAAGCCTGACACACATTAACCATCCGTGACAACCCTGTCACACATCAACTATCTGTGACAACCATGTCACATATGAACCACTCATAACAAAAACCCTCTCACACATACACTATCCGTGACAATCCTGTTCCACATCAAACTTCCATGACAACCCTGTCACAAATCAACCATCCGTGACATCCCTATCACACATGAAGCACTCATGACAACCCTGTCACACATAAATCGCCCGGGACGATTTATCACACACACTTTTAAATGGTCTAATAATGTACTACTCGAATAGCTTAATATTATAACGCCCGTTAGGAGAACGAGTACCAAATGTCAGGTAAAAAAAAGATGATCCATATATCGGATGGAGTGATATACTAAAAGTTTTCTACTAGGAAGAGAACATGTTGGTTGTCTTCCACAAAAGATACACTCAGACGAAAAGAGAGACGGAGAGAGAGTGAGTGAGAGAGATACTACAACAGAGCGTGACGATGAAATAACTGACACTGCATGATCCTATTCAGTAAATCATGTCTATAATGTCCAATTTTTTAAAATCATCATCAAAATGGATTATTTCCTCTACCTCTGCAGTGATGGGCGTTACCTTCTGTTAACATATAAATAAGATTCTGTGTCGTATGTACATCTTTATGTCTGGTTGCATGGGCAACAGTTGAGCTGTTATTGCAAATTCTAATAATTTTTTTACAAATGAAATACGTTCTGGAATAGCGCTTCAGGTTAGCTATAGTGTTAATGCAGTGGCTTCCTCTGTCCTTGTTCCAGGATTCTCTCCTTGTACGAGTAATTTAGTTGCTAGTATGACCTCACTTATCATCACCGACCTGTACGTCTCGGATACCTAGCCTTCTCGGATAAGGGCGAAAAATAGGAGGTCCCTTTGTGCAAGTTGCGCACGTTAAAAATTCCACAGCAGTTGGAAATCTTAAACATTGTTAAGGCCGCTGCCCTGGCAAAATTCAAAAATTTTAGAAACCTACCCACCACAACAATATTTATAGAACGTGTGATTCCTATATACATACACTGAGATTCTCGCCTGTGGTACGGAGATCGTCCACTGTGCTAAGATCCTCCTTGTGTGATCTAAGGGAGGAGATCGAAGCACTTATTTAGTTGTTCGTGTGCAATGAAGATAGTTCTTAAAATGAAACCAAACCAAACAGACAAAACATTGAAATAAATTAGGATTAATTTATTTCTTTATTTTTAAACCTGCCTGCAACAAACCCATTTGTGTGTATTATTTATTTACAGATATGAGCAACTTTATAACAGTGAGCGCAATTAATTACTAATTATTTATGGTCCAAAATATATTTGTAACAAAATAAAATTGCCAGACAAAGTAAAAATACGAATTACTTTCAGTGTGACACTTGACTTGTCTCCTTTTTTTCAGTCATGTCGCGTTCTTACATAAAACCTGACTTAATCGAAAAAAACATGGTTGGGCAGTTGTTAGCTTGACTTTGATCCACTATCATTGAATGTCAGCACTTGACAGTTGATAGCTTGACTGAAGTCCTATATCTGGAAAGCTAAGTATTGGGCTAATGTTGTATGAAATGTGGGATGCACATTTTAATTATACAAGGTATCATGTTATCTCGTTTGGCTGAAATGACATTTAGCCGCAAAAATATTAAAATTAAATAGAATAAGATGCGTTTGCAAACGATAACATTAACATTTAATGGTAGGGCAAAGACGTGAAATCACAGACTCTCTGGAGTTACTACAGGCTAGAGAAAAGTGAATAAACACAATTAAAGTAATCTTTCAAACCACGTGTGGACGCTGTCCTGTCAGTAATATTACACCGTACAGTTGTAGAACGTGTTTCACCGGACTTACATGCTCCCAGGACGCCTATTTTTGTCTAACACAGGTAGGTTGTAAAAAAAGCAAAACTTTATAGACAAGGCTGTGGAAACTCTTGTCCAGGTACGACCTACCAAAACGTATTACTTCTCTGTATCGTAAATGTTACAAATCCCTTGTTAGGCTGCTCTGTAAGAAGATCATAGTTTGAAGCTGCTCTCATCTGCAGGCACTGACAACTCGGGAGATAACGTGAGAGGCTAATGAAAAAGTAATTCAGGTCTAGAAATGTTTGCTGAGAACGTATGACGAGACGAATGACATAATATAGACGTAAGAAGCTTGATTTATGCCATAGTATAAAGACATTTTGTGGAAAGATCTTGAGCTGATGGCACGGGGCAGGGTAACCTGGCTTAAATTTGTTGAAGGTCTTTACTTTATGGGATGCTGAAAGTGCTGATGATCATGACGATGATGAGGATGATGATATAGGCAGATTTTAAAGTCTCTCCTTGTTGTGAAATCCCCGGGCTAGGTCAAGTAGATGGAGACCAGACAAACACGGAGAAGAGAACTGGAGACAGAAGGGAAGGCAATGAAAACGGCATGGAAAGACTGATAGAACGTGACAGGAGGACTTGATGTGAGTTTGTTGAAGACCTATGCTCTTTGGGGAGGTGAAGGGTAACGATGATGATGATGATGATTATAATGATGATGATGATTATAATGATGATGAAGATAATTATGATGACGATGATTATGATGATTATAATGATGATGATTGTGACAAAACGGGGCGGCCCCTATCGATCTTTGTATCTCTCCGGCAGTATCGGTACATTTGTGATACTGATTTTTATTATGTGCTGTCAGTTATCGCACTTTTCTTTCTTTCTTTCGTCGTTATTTTTCTGCTAATTAGGAGAAATTTGATTTTATCAAATCATTCGACACTCCTCTCTGTGATGTCACCTGTTTGTTACCCGGTCATCCTGCCTTGCGGTGAGCAACTGAGATAAGATAGTCGCCGGCGTGTTTAGATTGAACCGCCGATAAGACGACTCGGTTGGTAACCCAGATGTGCAGACACGGAGTTTTGCATACTCATACGACAGATAACGAGATTAGTATCTGTGTGACACATGTGGGCAGACAAGTGTGACATAATCGCTTCCGGGCCGACGTGGTAAGACAACAATACTTTCTGATAAAGTAATAAGCATTACAGCTTACACATGTTGTTATGTGAGTTCCCCGATCTGTCTGTAAATTTGTACACAATGGCATCGGACATCATATTACCATATAAGGGAGAGTTGACCTCTGCCTTACGTTCAAAATTATCCGATGTTGGAATATTTTTTAAATCATCACACCCTATCCGCATGATTTGAAATGATTGGATCTTTTTGATTAGATTCATAACAACAATGCTTGGGAAGATAGGAATATAGCCTGACCATTTCGCAGTTTTATTTCACTGTGAATTTCACGCTCGCCAAGACAACATCAGACCACGCCAGAGTGAAGACTAGATTCATAATTCCTTTTTTTAACCGGACCTTTTATTGGAGAATCAATTAAGACTTACAAAGCACAGTAAATCTCTACATTTTAATGAGGAACACCGGGACTTGGAAACTGAAGAAACACATGGAGTCAGAGAGGGAATCTATTGTCAAATTAAAGACACCTCAGACGCATGTAAGAGAACGACTCGTCTCTTTTATTCATCCGAGCGAAAAGTCTGTGAGTCAGGATTGGCGTAAGTTGTTATTTACATTTCATATTTTATTACTAACATGTGAACTAACATATATATGTGTATTACCATGTGAAGTTTAATGTATGAAACTCGCTATTGGATGTCATTTGGGGCTGGCAACCTCAGTATCTAGAATGATGATTCATGACCCACGACTGCACGGGTTGGTGATTGCTTTATTGATAGTTTCGAAAAGAGAACTAAAAGCGTAAAGTAGTTCGAGGTTCCCTATGGAACAGAGAGAGAAAGATGAAAGAAATGATGTACATTCTAAGTATAATACTTACATTTTCAAAGCAGTGCAAATGTCCCTATAAACATAGTCACTTTGAAATTAATGTAAGTTTTCAAGCTTTAAACCAGTGTCAGGCTATATTCCTATGTGAAAATATTCATTTTAAAGTAATGGAAGTTTCAAACTTTTCAATCAGTGTAAACATAAATGAAAACATATTCAATTTATATTGTGAACCCTTTTCAGTCAGCGGAGATATAGATGTAAACAGACTCTGTCTGTATTATTTACCTTTTCATTTAAATATAAAGTAACTATGAAAGCTATTCTATTTAAATGTAAAGAAAGTTTTATCCCGAGGGATTAAATTTAATTCTCATCGAGGGTAAAGTCTGAGTAATTGGGATGGTGGTATGGGAAGATAGGAACCCATAACTATGGGGTGGAAAACGCCATACTCAGAAGAGCGTTTCGTTCTATTCTTTACCATAGTTATTTGTGGTACCAGCAGAAAGTGCTATCTCTGGTACAAGAAGGGAACCGTGGCCTAAACTTTAAGACGAAGGACCCACGTGGTAGACTCTCCTTGACATTTCTGGGAAACGAGCTACCCCCGACAACCTTTATCAGAGGCGAGCGCGAGCAGAGTGAAAAGAACCAACCAATAAGAAGGAGCAGAACCGTTATTGACAGCTAAGTTCAAATATATGCTGCCACTTGAACTTCTTGTAATATCCCACATTCCCTAAAGACTGTGAGGATAACTCCCATGTGATAGAAGATTTACTACTCTTCTATCTACATTTCTGCCGAGAGTAATCTTGTGTAAAGATAGACTCCATTGAAGTCTATAATAGATACTCTTGAGTTTTGGCCACTGTTGGACCACTGCTGCAAAGCAGAGGGAGGCAATACCGTCACAATGATGATTATGATGAAGATGATGATGATTATGATGATTATAATGATTATGATGATGTTGATTATGATGATATTGACATTTATACTACGCCTTGTGTAGTTGCTGTGGGCTTCTGAGCAGACAAAGAAATAATAAGACTACTGCTTCATTAGACATGTCATAAAGATGAGTAATAAGACATCGTTCACGAGTGGCAACCTCAGCATGTGCAACAGACTGCTACAAAAACCACCGCTGTAACAGCGTACGCCTTGGTGCAAGCTTCTACAAGAGGTCCAGCTGCAGTTGTGGCTCCAATTTCCACAGGAGCGACAAAAGTAAATAGTGATGATGATACAAGTTTGTCGTAAATGACGGCTACAATGAATCTGTGTATGTGGTTAGCAGACTCAGCATGTAAAACAGCGAGAGTAAATGAATGTTTTATAGTGCTGTTTTACTGCTAGGGGGCCTGTTGAAGTAACGGCGTCATGCTCCATATGGGGGCGAAAAGGGGCATCGCGATGGTAGGGCCTCTATGTTGTCTGAGAACACATCCTGGAATATTTAGATAGAAATATTTGATTATGACACATAAGATCATACACATCATAAATAATTATGAACTCCGCTATTGTTACCTACACATACTTCTTCTTCTTCTTCTTCTTCTTCTTCTTCCTACACTCTCAGACGTCTAATTGAATGTTTTGAAAGAAAGCAGTAGTCAGTTTGAGGATATTTTCATCTCCGTAGACCTTTTCCACGAATGGTACTGGTGTCGGCCATATGCGTTTTCTCTGTTCCGCATATGTTGGGCAATGGATCTCATCTCATTGTAACATCACCAGCAATGAAGATGCTGACAGGTTGGCAAAAGAAGGTTCACATCTACCTCAGTTTGATGCAAGCATAACGTTCGAGGAGGCAAAGAGTTTTATCAGATTCAGATATACAAATAAACGGGATGTAGAGCATCCAGGTCAGACACAAAATGATGCATACTACCAGCTCAACAGAATAGAACAAGTGGTAATCTTCAGACTCCGCACTGGCCACAAAAGGTTGAGATACCATCTGTTCAACAAGCTAAAGATAGCAACTACCGATGAGTGTAACTGTGGAACTGATAGTTGGTTGGTTGGTTGTTCGTCCATCACGGGTGATGAAGACCACTCTGTTCATCCTGTCTGGGTTTATGTCAAAGGTTTTCAATGACGTCTTTAACGTGTCTTTGAAGCGCTTCTTTTGGCCACTATGGGAGCGTTTACCCTTCTGCATCTCACCATAACAGAGTATCTTTGGCAGTCGATGGTCTGGCATGCGGACTACATGACCTGCCCAGCGAATTTGTGACTGCATCAGAATAGTATCAATACTAGGGATACCAGCTCTGTCAAGAACGGCGGTATCCGGGATCTTGTCTTGCCATAAAATGTTCATTATCTTCCTGAGACAGACTGTATGGAAGTGGTTTAGCTTCTTTACGTGGCGCCTGTATACAGTTCATGTTTCACATGCATATAGCAGCACTGGAAGCACCGCAGCTCTGTACACCTTCAGCTTTGTCTGTAGACTAATGCCACTTCGATGCCAAACGTTGGTGTATAGTCTGCCAAATGTGCTGCTGGCTTTGGAGATCCTGGTGTTCACCTCATCATCAATGACAATGTTCTGGGATAGTGTGCTACCAAGGTATGTGAATCTGTTCACAACATTCAGTTTCTCCCCATTAACCTTGATGACTGGCTCAGTATAAACTGTGCCAGGAGCTGGTTGGTACATGATAAAATGACTGCTGAACACATCATTTGCAACACACATCTTGAATTTACAGGACACATTGCTACAAATAAACAGAGAAAAATAAATACAGATTTACGTACAAACCTCAAGGAAGGATCCATGACTGGTCATGAGCTGGCAACCACGTGATGTTTAAATTATTTGTTACAAAACCACCGCTGTAGAAGCATTTAGTTTTATGAAGACTTCCTTAAGAAGAGTCCTCAATGGCTCCTCCCTATTCCGACCCGTATACTACCTGGTTGTCGCTGAGGAACATAAAATAGGCCTCATGCTTCAACAAGCATGTCCTAAAAGGCGATTAAATGAGGTTGTGCTAGCATAGCTACTTCATCATGTAAAACACATTGTTATGTGAACTACTATTGACAGAGCATGCATGCTTTGGCGCAGGTTTCCGGCAAATGGACCAGTTGCAATGGTGGCCTATGCTCTATGATAAGCAAAAAGGAACGTGATGATGATGACGATAGTGAAGAGTTCTTCTAACGAAGACGACAAGATGTTGAAGCTGATAAGGAGATCATCATGTTTCAAGATATCTGTTTAAATTTAACAGCCTCGTATTTTTCAAGTCATAGCAGACAAGAAATGCAAATAAATGACATGATTTTCAGGAAGACAGACTTTATGTGAATATTTGAGCACAAGATTTGACTTCATTCATGGACGGAGAGCAGAACTGTTGGGCACATGTATATTTGAGAATATCGCGTTATTAATATTCTTATATAACGTTGACAGCGTTCACAATTTAACATTTTGATATCGCCCATTAATGTCATGCACTTTCGTCTTCTGCGTTCAGTTTATAGTCATGCCACGGTCTTTTCCAGATCGGAGTGACTGCCCCATAGCTTCTGCCTGAGTTCGACACTCTCTGGCAAGGTCAGGCGTCGTTGGGTCATCATGGGTTGGGCAGTTTTGGAGAATGTGCTGAAGGGTCTGACCTCCAGACCGACATGGGTATTCATTTGTATGAGATATCCTGAGGCGATAGAGGCAGCCTAGTAATCTGCAGTGGCCAGTTCTCATGCAATTTCCAATGATTCCAAAATGGGAGAGTAACCACTGAAGGGCAATGGCTGATGACCTTTGGATAATGTTCAGCTCAGATCTGATCTCATGCATCATGTTTTCAT
Organism: Oreohelix idahoensis; assembly: GCA_024509875.1. Lineage (NCBI taxonomy): Eukaryota > Metazoa > Mollusca > Gastropoda > Stylommatophora > Oreohelicidae > Oreohelix > Oreohelix idahoensis. The sequence continues at coordinate 14,697 of JAMPIV010004130.1, read as the reverse complement.
TTCTGGTGTTTTGTGTTGATTCCAGTAGTGATCTATAGTCAGTAAAGATGACTACCGGTATGTTTGCTGGTGGGTGCTATTCTGCTCTAGTGAGGATTCTCAGAGCTTGTAGTAGAGCCATAGCTTATGCCCTGAAATAAGATGGGATCTTTCCGGTTGGGAAGGCCTGACGGATGATCCTTCCATTTTTGTCTGTGATAAAAATACCTCCTCCACCATTCTTTACTGCCCCCTCTGCAAATCCATCTGTGTACAAGTATACATGTGTCCACTCCTTTGGATTGTACTTTTCTCCAGTCCTCTCCTGAACTAAAGTTGTTAGCTGTGGGGGGATCTGGTGGCCTTTCTTTCTTATGTTGGGACTTCTGTAGTGATAGTTATATTTTCATAGCAGTAGTTTGGCTCCTTATAATCATTTAACATTTCCATATCGGTAAGTTGTTTTGGGAGGAGGTCTTCATAACACCGATGCAGATGTTTTGAGATATGGGAGAAGCTGGATCTCTTCAGCCTGTTTTTTGTCGAGCTATGACGTTTGTACGAAAAGAAGAGGAAAAGACAGGACACACCTTGAGGAAACCAGTTGATAGCATCACAAGGCAGTTCTTGTTTCTCTACAATCTTCAAGGTAAAAAGCAAAGACAATGAGAGAGATAGAGAGAGAGATAGAGAGAGAGAGAACGAACGAACGAACTTTATTTTAAAAGGGTTGAGAATTGGGCACGCAGACCCGTCTAACATTCTGCCCTTCCTTTCGCTCACCTTTCATACTGAAAGAGATAGAGAGAGAGAGAGAGAAAGAGAGAGAGAGAGAAAGAGAGGCCGCGGAAAAAGAATGAGAAGAGAATTCCAGTTTGGACAGGACACACTTTGAAGATACCAGCTGACAGCATCACAAGGCAGTCTTTTTTTCTACAATTTTTAAGGTAAAAAAGCAGAGAGAGAGAGAGAGATAGAGAGAGAGAGATAGAGAGAGATAGAGAGAGAGATAGAGAGAGATAGAGAGAGATAGAGAGAGAGACCCAGAAAACAGATGGAGAAGAGAACTGAAGACAGTTTTATTATTTAGAAGATACTAAGAGAATTAGAGCTGGGTGGTGCAGGGTAGGAGAGCTTGACTGAAGACATCTTGTCACCAGAGAGTTGAATGATGATGATGATGATGAAAGTATAGCCACACTTTCTAGCACCAAGAAAGCAGGAATCTGTTGGAAATTTGGGGACAGATATTTGTAAACTGGACTGAATATAATACTTGATCACACTGTTGATTTGACAAACCACTTTCGATTCTCATGAGAATTAATACTTCGATGAACAGATTACAGATCAGATGGAGACGGTCAATTTTCCAAATGTCGCCCAGATCTGGCTAAGAAAACCATTCCTTTTATTGTTCGTCCTTTGATCTGTCGTTGTTTGGGGGGGGGGGGGGGGGGAGGGGGGGGGGCGCCGAATAGATTTTTATTCCCTTCTTTAGTAAGTGAATAAATGGGAGCTGGGGCGACCAGCTAAACAAGTTTTAACTGGAATGCCTCGGGTGATCAAGTTAAAACAAGATGATTAAAGTGTTTCAATAGATATTGTTTAAATTAATATGTTTGTCAGTGATGAGCTGGTGGGCAGGAAGAAATTGCATTGCGGACCGGTTTTGAGATTATTAACCTTTTCGAAAATGTAGGTCATGATGAAGAGAAATTATAAAGACCGTTAAGACATTTAATATATTGCGATAGATGTTTCAATTACTGAACGCTTCATACACGATCGATTATGACGTGTATAGCGTTGTTTAGGACACAGTCGGTAACTAAGAAACGCTACCCTTTGTTACTTGACCGCCAAGCTGAATAGCTGCGTTTTTCTAACCTTCCAATTTAATGGCAGGATATAGCCATTTTATGTGTATTTTTGATGGACCAGGGTCAGTCCTAGAACTCGATATGAGAAGGAAATATATGGAGGTTAGTACTTAACTAGAATCCTCAGAAGGATGAGAATAATCGTCAAATTCGTATGAATATATTTCAGACTCGCAGTCTCACTGTCGGCAGGTAGCCATGTCTATCTGCTCGTGCATATAGCTGTGATGTTCTGACGACAATACTGCATTGTATCCTCATAACGGACATTGACACATAACCAGCAGTCTACGCCATTGATTAATTTATGCATGACTCATGTTCTGTCCCTATTTGAAATGTGTACATGTGAATTAAATGTACGGACTCGATGAAATGACTTATCAAATCAATCGTATTCCAAAGTTCAAGTATTGTTTGGAATCTTCCACCCCCGCATTCGTTTAATCTTCCATCAAAGGCACGATGCACTAAAACTAACATATCAAGGAAGAAAACAATGGCCAGAATTTTATAATTGTTTTATTCATAACACATGGAACATTGTTCAGAGCGAATCACCCACGCAACAGTGGTGTCCGGTGTCTGGGGACGAAAGAAAAACAACAAAAAAAAACAAAAAAAAATTTCTTCATGACTTTCGAATGAAATGTTTACGATCAAGTTTCGATCACATGACCAGTACGAGGCTGACGTGACGCAGTACTCATTATATGCCTAACAACGTGACGTCACTGAAAATCGTGTAGGTGATCGGTCGAAGAAACCAGCCGTTTCTAAGTCTAACCAAAGGAAACATAAGCCATTTGAAGCCAACACATGATATGGACTATAGGAGCAGACAGTCAGGGGCTTTAGCCTAGCCGTTGACGACCGCTAGCACTGATCGAAGCAACGGTAAAGATAAATCTAGGTGTTTAACTGTTGGTATTGCAAACAGTGCTAACTAAGTCCATTGTCCTCTGCCTACATCGGCATGTTTTTATCTATGTTTAATGTACTTTTTGTGGTCTTAATGTGTTGTTAATTCGTGGGAGGTAGGGAGGATGAACTGAAATTAAATTCTGCGGCTCTCACGATGCCTGAATTAATTTCGGTCGTTTCTTAGGGCAGTTAAACGATCGCACTTTTGGAAGCCCCATTGAGGTTTGCCATTGGACGACCTGTCCAAATTTGCTACCGTTTGACAATTTGTGTTAGCTGTACCGTTCAGTAGATAACTGGCGTATTTTATTCGTACTCAGTTAATAATTTTATTGAGTTCTGTACCATGTTCGTTACTATTCGTCCAGTCTCTTCTGACTATCATTTATTTTATGATTGTTAAATTTTCGTCCGTTATGAGTCCTGTGACGTCATCATTTTTCGCAGTCATTTTTTTTTTGTGTGTACCTTGAATATTCAGTTGACCTCCGGTCAAACCTTGACCCTTCATTTGGTCTGTGACATTTCCGCTTATTTTATTTAGTTCATAAAATTCATTTTTAATTGTGAAAATGTCTTGTTTGCGTCTTGACATTGTTTGTACCCTTTAGTTGCATCATTGTGTTGTTTGTCCTCATGATATATATTAATATTACGTTAATAATATGCTATCATATGCAATAATACACTTGTAATTTAATTTAATTAATTTTTTCTGATAATTAAGGTTAATATGGGACATTGCATAATTATGCAGTGATAGTCCAAGAAAGTAGCACTACAATTTATCATAGATGCCTAGGGCATAATAATATAATATATATATTGACAAAATAAATAATCTTATAGCTACCTTTGAGGTAATAGACCCATTGTATATTATTTAATATACTTTTCTGGTACTAAGAGAGTGACTTAGTACATTGAACAATATAATTACTAGGAATTATACCCAACATTATTGGACATTGAAATTAATTGTGTGATATAATTACATTATATTTAACAGATATCATAACTATTTATGATATAGTATTATTTAGATACAATATTGTTACAAAATATTGTCTATTAGTTGAACTTAGACATTAAGTTCAGTACTATTGTGATTACTTATATTGAATATTTCTAAGTTGAGTAAGTATAATAATTACTCTGAAGCTACTATTGACTATTTTAATCAGTAATTATCAATAATTACTTACAGATAAAAGTCAAAATGCTTACTATAGACCATTTCGTTAAGATTGGTCGTGAATATGGTTATAAATCTCAAGAACTTCGTCAGTTTGCTGAATCAGAACTGGAAAAATATGAAAGAAAAGAAGAAGAGAAAAAAGCTGCATTAAAGAAAGAGGAAGAAGAGAAAAGGGCTGCATTAAAGAAAGAGGAAGAAGAGAAAAGGGCTGCATTAAAGAAAGAGGAAGAAGAGAAAAGGGCTGCATTAAAGAAAGAGGAAGCAGAACGTGAGATGAAGCAAATTGACAAGGAAAATAGACTGAGAGAGATTGCTCAACGTGAAAGAGAAGAGCAAAGAACAATCGCCAAACAGAAAGAAGAGAATAAATTGAAACGAGAGGAAATTATTTTACAACAAGAAATGGAATTGGCGCGTATTAAATTGGAGACAGCAAGATTACAAGCACAAAATGCTGATGCAAATCAGAATAATAACGCACAAAATGGATCATCATCCAGCCAACCTAAACACTTCTACAACTTTAAATTACCCATTTTCAACTTGAACGTCGACGACCTTTCATCGTTCCTGGCACGGTTTGAACAGACTTGCAAATCTAACCATTTGCCTGAAGAGTCATGGGTACTCAAGTTAAATGAATTCTTGGTTGGAGAACCATTGACAGCTTCTCAAAATGCTGACCCATCAATAGCAAATAACTACGGTGCTATTAAGTCCTTGCTTTTACGAAGGTTTCACCTGGACGAGGAACACTGTAGGTTGAAATTTAAGGGAATTTTACCTGAATCTCCAAAGGATTTTGCAGGATTCATTGCGAACATACGCAATACATTTAATAGATGGGTTGAACTGGCAGAAGTCAACAAATCATACGACAAATTAGTTGATTTACTACTGCGGGATAAGGTATTATCTTCAGTTAGCCAGCCATTTTTTGCATATTTGCAGGAGCGTAAACCAGGTACCATGGACGAGTTAGAAAAAATTTCTTTAAACTACTGTTCGGCACACCCGAATGCAACCATTTCTAACTCCTCATTAAGAGAACCTCTACCTGTGGCGTCTAATATGGCCTACAATCACAATAACAAACAAAGACATCACAGTGTAGACAGAAGCAGGTTCCAAAGAAATCACAATGTTAACTTTCAGAAGGGACATAATAATGATTTCAACAATAAAAATGAGTTCAACAGAGGTAGATCACGAGATAGAAATTATTCACCTCAAACAAACTACCACAATGGTCAACATAACACTCATTATAATCGATCACATACTCCCAATAATAATAATAACTGGAATGGTAATAATCATGGCTCGAGACATCGAGATAATAGTTACTATAGAGGACGACGAGATAATTCTAACAATTATACTCGGAATCGATCTCATTCTCGGGGATCATCTCATTACAACCATAATACAGGGGCGGCAGTTACAAATAATACTACCCCTATAGCTCAGGTCCCACTTGAAAATAACACAACACAGTCTTCTGCTGCATGTTTTGCTATTAATTATAATGTGGCAAATAGTTGCCAACAATGCAATCTTATTTTTCAGAAGGCGAAAGAAACAGTGCTTAACTGCGGACATATTATACCACAGGTAGGTCTTGCAGTCAACGATGGAACAGGCCTACTAATTTTTAACAGAGGATTAGTTAATGGATCCGTCGTCTCAGTGTTGAGGGATTCGGGATCCACAACGATTGGTGTACGACAGTCGCTGGTACATCCTAGCTGTGCAACGGGGGAATATGTCCGTTGCATGACTTTTGGTGGAACAATAGAGTTTTACCCCACAGCTATTATTCATGTTAACACTCCTTTCTTCACAGGAAACGTAAAAGTATGCATGCTTCAGAATCCAATTGCAGATCTGATGTTGGGACGCATCCATGGTAGTAAGGATTGTACCCCACAGGAAATTAATGATTGGGAAAAAAAGAATTTGCGTTCTTTTAGCAACGCTAACGCTGTTGTTGATATGGCTACACTTCGTGCCAACAACATGAATACATGTGGCACAGCAGTTTCCAACTTCACTCTCAGTACTATCTTGGAAATTGATGAAGATGATAGATCTATTGGACAACATACTAAGGATATAACTGATCCTAATAAAACTGTTGACGTTGTCAACATTGATAAAAGCATTATGAGGAAGAATAAGAGGTTAAATAATAATGCTGGACTTAAAAGGAAACATAAAGTTAACACAAATAATCATAATGAAAAAGTTTTTACTTTGCCCAGCAAGGACATGTCTACGACATGTAGGAAACTTAATACCTTTGGTGATGATAGGTATCATCCTCAGTCCAGTCAGGATGATACGACATCTAACAGAAAGACAATGTCGGTGTTGAAAGGGAAGGCTAATTCTTTGATAAAGAATACATATCATCATTGTCCACTATTTCGTGACAATGATACTACATATATTGGGAAAAGTGCGTATTCTCGCACAGTGTTAGTGCGAAATCTGCCGCAGGATACTACCTGGCAGGCACTTAGAAATTTTTTTGATTATACAGCAAACGTTAAGTTTGTTCGTCTTCTGCCATCATGCAATGGGCAGAATAGACAGGCGATGGTTACATTTAGTAACAATCGAGACGCTCGTTGGGTAATCGAGCGTGATAATGGTGTTTATTTTCATCACCGTTATCTTAAGTTACAATTAGTACATGATTCTGCACCACGCAGATAATGGTGTACGCTCACCCTTTTGTCTTATTTCTTGATGACTCAGCTCTAGTCAGTCATCATTTCTTTTCCTTATTGGTCATTTATTCTTATACGTCTTAGATATCAAGGGACACAAAAAGATATTTCATATTAACATGCTCAAGCAATTTCATACACGTCCTGAACACTTACAGTCAATTTTTCATGAACTAGATGACAACACAGTATCCACTTGTCATTATTCTAACTTATCTGTCATCCAGGAAGAAGAATCTTCTTTTCCTGAGGTACAGTTACCGTTACCTGTACCAGTAGTTCAACCTACTGAATCTTGGCGGGATGTAACCATCTCTTCAACGGTTACACCGCAACAGCGTCTACAGATTGCTAATCTATTACAATCTTATCCAGATGTGTTGACCGACGTCCCGGGTCGCACATCGGCTATCAGTCATGACATTACTCTCAATGATGATACACCTATTCGTGTACATCCCTATTCTGTTCCTTTACATTTCCTTGCTAAAACTACTAAGGAACTTGAACAGATGTTGTCTCTGGGAATCATTGAGACTAGTAATTCGCCATTCTCTTCTCCATTAGTGATTGTCCGGAAGAAGGACAATAACATTAGACTATGTGTTGATTATAGAAAATTAAATGCTAAGACTATAGTTGACAGCGAACCACATCCACTTATCGACGACTTACTGCCACGTCTATCCAACGCAACTATATTTAGTAAGATAGACTTAACTAAAGGTTATTGGCAGATACCACTGACCGAAAAGGCTAAGTACTACACCGCATTTTCCACTCCACAAGGTCTATACCAGTGGAATGTGATGCCTTTTGGGCTTGTTAATGCGCCAGCTACCTTCATTCGCCTGATGCGACAAATTTTATCAGGTAGACCAGACGTTATTACATATATTGACGACATATGCTTGTTTAGTTCGTCGTTTGAGGAACATGTTTCGGGACTTAGATATGTTTTTGACACTCTAAGGAATTATCATCTAACTGCTAAACCTACAAAGGTGCAAATCGCGTGTAATGAGATAACCTTTTTGGGACATATCATTGGATCGGGATATATCCGAACGTTACCTAGTACAGTCTCCAAAATTCTAAACATAGCAGTTCCTCAGACGAAGAAACAGGTCAGGAGTTTGTTAGGACTTGTTCAATATTACAGTAGATTCATACCAAACTTGTCATCCATCACGGCTGTATTGTCTTCATTGTTAAAAAAAGATATGCCGGTGAAGGTGACATGGACTGGTACATGCAATGAAACTTTCAACAAAATTATAAATTTGTTCTCGCATGAACCAATTTTAAGACTTCCCGATGCTTCCAAAAGATTTTTCTTACGAACAGATGCTAGTAACTACGGCATTGGTGCATGCCTGCTCCAGAACCATGATGGCATTCTACATCCCACCTTATACATATCAAGAAAGCTGAAGCCGGCAGAAACAAAGTATTCAACAGTCGACAAGGAACTTTTGTCTGTGATCTGGGCAATAACGAAGCTTGAAAAATTCCTACTCGGTGCTCCCTTTACCATACAGACGGACCAACGTGCTGTAGCATCCTTGCGTCGATCAAATCATACAAGCCAGAAACTTGCCAGATATTCAATCATCCTACAGCCATTCGAGTTCTCCATTGAACATATTCCTGGCACTGAAAATTGTGTGGCAGATGCATTGTCACGTAATCCTATTGACGACGAATAATCAACATTGACACTCTTAAACTACATCAATCAGAACTACATTGGATTGAACGAAGTATCAACTATAAGGGAACTAACCTTGCCTTCAATTTAAACTTTATATACACTATATGCATCACAGAATTGAACTAAAAGACATATTGACATTGGAACTTCGTCTAACGTCCATACACGAGATATGAATACTCTTTGAACAATCATGGACTAATGTCTGACGACAAACCGAACTGATGTTCCTGTGTATACTTAATTCTTGGATGCTGGGATAAATGACATTTCTTTCCAACGTAAACGTTTGAACATTTTTGCCTAAAAGAATTCATCAGGATCAAGACTACGGATGGATCATCATATCCTATACTAATTAATTAGTTAACTTAACTTCTTAATTGAATTATTATCAATAAAATGAAATGTGAGAAAAAAATGAAATGAAAGAACAAAAAAAAGAGAACGAAATACTAAAAGAAGAAATTATGAAAACAGAAAATAAATCTCACACAAGTATTAGATTAATAATTTTTTTTTTTACTGTACCTATACATTATTTAGTTAGTCAAATTAGATAGTTATTATTCACTAACACTTAACACACACAATTAAGTTAAAACTTATATTCGAATTTCTTTCTATTTCTTCTCACTTATTTTGTCTTTTTCTTCTCTCATAACATCGCGTTACATTAGAACCTTAATAATTTAACTCTTAGTTTAATTAATTAATTTAATTTTAATTAGTCAAATTAATTCCTATATGACATACTAATACGACAGACCTTACTTTAATTAATTTTATCATTCACTATTAACATTGGACATTTATTTAGTTGATATAATAATATGTATAATATTGATATATAATGTGACTTATGTTAGATGACTATGACAAATAGTTAGTTGACACGACCGCAACACGGTTCTACTCAGAACATCGTCGGCCATATGTCACAATTGTGTTAAATTTTTTTTTGAAAAATTGTTAAGTCGGATAGATATTGAAAAAAAAATCTATCGATTTTTTTTTTCCCCGGTGTACAGGGAATTGTTACGGTATATGATATTAACGCCGTCTGCTAAAGGTTACCAGACGTGCAATTGTAAAGGTTAAGACATTTAATATATTGCGATAGATGTTTCAATTACTGAACGCTTCATACACGATCGATTATGACGTGTATAGCGTTGTTTAGGACACAGTCGGTAACTAAGAAACGCTACCCTTTGTTACTTGACCGCCAAGCTGAATAGCTGCGTTTTTCTAACCTTCCAATTTAATGGCAGGATATAGCCATTTTATGTGTATTTTTGATGGACCAGGGTCAGTCCTAGAACTCGATATGAGAAGGAAATATATGGAGGTTAGTACTTAACTAGAATCCTCAGAAGGATGAGAATAATCGTCAAATTCGTATGAATATATTTCAGACTCGCAGTCTCACTGTCGGCAGGTAGCCATGTCTATCTGCTCGTGCATATAGCTGTGATGTTCTGACGACAATACTGCATTGTATCCTCATAACGGACATTGACACATAACCAGCAGTCTACGCCATTGATTAATTTATGCATGACTCATGTTCTGTCCCTATTTGAAATGTGTACATGTGAATAAAATGTACGGACTCGATGAAATGACTTATCAAATCAATCGTATTCCAAAGTTCAAGTATTGTTTGGAATCTTCCACCCCCGCATTCGTTTAATCTTCCATCAAAGGCACGATGCACTAAAACTAACATATCAAGGAAGAAAACAATGGCCAGAATTTTATAATTGTTTTATTCATAACACATGGAACATTGTTCAGAGCGAATCACCCACGCAACAATACCCATATTGATCAAACCATTCACTGACTATAAGCGATGACACGGTGTCATGTTACCTCAAACACTCGGACACATGCTAGTGGTCAAAGGCTCAAGAATTAGAAAACTCGCAGTTTTGTGAAGCATCAGATAAAGATAACTACTTTAATCTTCTGGCTATATGCAGAGCAGATTAAGATAAACATGACATTTTCTGTATGGGTTGGATACATAACATGGTGAATGTATGAAGACGCGATCCTTAGATACAAGAAAAACGATATACTGAGAATGCATTGTGAACACTTTAGCTGGTGTAAAACTCAACATTGTATGTAAATATCTCTTTCTCTCTCTCTCTCTTTCTCTCTCTCTCTCTCTCTCTCTCTCTCTCTCTCTCTCTCTCCATATGTATATGTCTTTGCGTGTGTATTTGTCTTTGCGTGTATGTATGTGTCTTTGCGTGTATGTATGTGTTTTTGAGTGTGTGTGTATGCGTCTCCGTGAGTTTGCATGTAAAAACTACGTTTACTTCTGTGTGAATTACAGCGCCACAACAAATCAACTGTGACTACACCAGTCGACAGATAAAATCTACATTGTGAATATATCAAGAATACTCTAAATGGCCAAGCATTTATTCAGTCCAGATATGCACATGAAGCTATTATATTCCATCTCATATTTCCGCATACACAAGTGTTTGCAAAAGTAAAGTAAATGTCAAAGAAGAATAAAAAACAAAACAAAAGCTATCACAAAAGAATATTAGAAACTATTCTCCCGTTAAGTGACCCCCGATATAATCATACATGGGTCTGTCAATTGAGATAACTGTTCTGTTCAAACTATTCATAATGTGCACAGGAAAAGGACCGTCCTTGCTATTTGCTTATTTATCTCCAGTTTAAACGGTCGCCATTGCTGTGACGCGATAGCATAATTACCGACACAGAACGATTTCCTCTTCAATGTCGGAATGTTATTTGGGGTAAATAGATAGGGGGGAACCTGAGACCAGCTTCCCGAGCTTGTTTTTGTTCCTAACATTACTCAAGCTGCTTATCTACATTCTCATGAAGCCAGGGCTCATGGGGAGATGAAAGTCTGGCACTAACAGAGTAAAGAATGGTTCTGATTAGGAACCAATCTTCAGATCACGGCAATGCCACTCACAGGAAACGTTGACAAGCTTTATATTCGGAAAGCGAGTCACTTAAAGTTACATTGATTCATCGGTGCCTCTAATCTGGACAGGCTATCTAAAACTGTTATCAGAAAATAGTAATAGAACAAGCTGCGGAAGCTGATAAAGATGATGTCGTAAAATTGTATCAACACGACCAGATAAGTCGCAATTCACGTTTCTTGAAATCCGTTTTATTATTATCGCAAAAACCGTTTCAAATTTACCAAGAGGCTCATACTTTCTGTCTGTTTTAGTCGTATACATAGTAAACGTATAATCGTATTTATATTTTATCTAGTTATAATCGTACTCACAATTAATCAAGATGTAATTGTGTTCACGTTGCATTTTACTAATTTGTCATCCCATTTACATACTGTACAAGTGTCATGGATTGCCTCCCCTGCTTTGCAGTAGTGGTCCAACAATGGCCAGTATCTAAACTGGGTCGTCAAAGGTGTTTACCTTCGCACAAGATTACTCTTCGCAGAGATGTAGATGGAAGTGCAATGACGCTTCTATCCGAAAGGAGAGTTCACAAGATAATTCAGAAGTCAAGAACCATGCGGCATAGCGCTGAGCAATGGTTAACTTATATCTGTGCGTCGCCTTTTGTGAAGGATTTAAGCAATGGTTTTTAGCCCGTTCAAGCCCCCAGCTGAGTTTATTCAGCGAATTCCTCTTATAATGGTATAGCTCTGTTTAGAGGTAAATATATATATATATATATATATATATATATATATATATATATATATATATATATATATATATATATATAGATATATATATATATAAATATATAAATATATATATATATATATATATATATATATATATATATATATATATATATATATATATACATATTAAAGAATCTGGCTCATACGTTTGCTTTCATACATATTTTAAAAAAACTGAATCGACTATGATGGTTTAGTTTTAAAACAACAGGTAACAAATTTAATAATCAATTAGTATTAACATTTTAAAATAAATAATCTGCTGGTGACTTTTATATTGGAATCAAATTTTCTCTTCACAGAGATTTAGGGTGAGGATATAGTTAAGAAAATTTATGTCCTTTTTGCTGGTGCCTTTTTAAAAGCACTTAACTTCTAGGAGAGTCCTGCATCTGTGATTTTCGTCCTGCTTGGTGATGAGGGCACTTCTTCACACAACTTGTCCGATTTAGGTGGTTGGTGTTGATTCCCTACGTTTCAAACACAACTAGCTTCATTCCACGAACTTTTGGACAAAATAGAAAGAACAAAATACCTCTGCTAAGCACACTGAGTTGGAAGTTTAACAGGTGTATCTTCTCGTTGTCCACCCACCAATGTTAATCTCTCAGAGGAATTAAATTCTTGAGTATACACAGTGTAACTCAGGAAAGATGAATAGAAATCACCACTATTCCTCTGGGGATTAACTAGGAAATTGTATCTGGACAGCGCGAATAATGATTTGTTCCTGAACTAACATTAACAAGTTACATATATCTCACAAAATGATATGCTACACTTGAGGCACATGTGACAATCTCCTTGCACAGATTTAGACTTGACACAGCTCTGTATTAGATGCTTCGAATCACTTAGGTCTGGAAATTAGAGTTAATTCCTCTGACGGCGGGTATTCTGCGAAATCACTGGCCTGGGAAAACTTTTGTTTAATTCCTCTTTGAATTGGTCTGGGAAATTAGAGTTAATTCCTCTGACGGCGGGTGTTCTGCGAAATCACTGGGCCTGGGCAAATTTATGTTTAATTCATCTATGACTTGTGATCAAATTCCTAAGTTTCCAGTCTTGTATTAAAAATGTGGGTTTACTTGTAAATTCCTAAGTTGCCGAATACTCGATATGTTACTTATAGTTGTGGAATTTCTAAGTCCAATGTCTCTTTTTCTTTCTGGCTTTCTGGGAGTTGCTCATATGAAGTTGCGAAGCTGTCTGTTCTCTGTCTCTGAGTTCGCTAGATTAAATGTCTCATTCTCAGTTCAAATCACCGATTGTGTACCCGCCGAATGTTCCAATAGAATTCATTGTATATGTGACATATGTATGTAAATATGGCCTCAGTAACCCTTAGTTATCCGACCACTTTTGCTTCCGCGGTTAGGGTTTATAATTTGCTACGCAAAAACCACGCAATTTCTGACTGTCTGACCCATATGTTTAATCCACGCCTCTTTTGTCTACTTGACAGTACCAAACGAGCTTGCGAGCGTGTTTACAAACTTTCGAAATCGTCATTCATTCAGGGGAGCGAACACGTTTGCTTACCTGAGCGTCTCACGCGAGCTGATTTGTCAATATTATGATAACTGGCAGATAGCACGTGCAGAACACGTGGAAGGTAACGGCTTTTGAAGTTTCTCTATGAGGGGAGCAAATCCTGCGATGTTTATACATTCAGGGAAAAGGTATCTCTTTGATCTCAAGAAATAGGAAATTCGCAGACAGGGGTCCGCTACGTAGACGAAGCTTTGTTGTTGTTAGCAGCGGCCGACGGAAGTGACCGAAGAATCTTTGATCGGGGAACTAGTTTCATGAATGTCCGCTATACACGAGTAGTGTGAAAAGTAACAGACGTCTGAGATCAAACTACGATGATCCTATGTAAACCGCGTGTGCCTCCAACCATTATTAGTTGTCAATCAGATTTTTTTGGATAATCTAGCTCGTTTTTCTAGAGCCATTGTGAAAGTGTGTGATTAGCATTTCGTGGAGATTGTTTCATTTCTGATTGTGGTAATAGAAATTAGCCTTTTTCGTGATTTAATGTGTTAAGTTTATCATTATAATTCGCTGGGATTTTCTAGGTGTTAAGACTAGCGAATTAAATAACGCATAGCTATTTTTTTCTAGATGCTTCAGATGTAAGGTAGATTTAATCCCCCGCTATCGCTGATACGTTGCTGAGTTCGCTATGGGTTGCTGGTTCAGAGCTGGTTCTTTATTTGGTTGAGTTGCGAATGCGTGTTTCGTTCGTTTTATAAGTATTCAAATGAGGATCAACGTTATATGGTCTCATTGTGTAATGAATGTCCAAGAAGACATTGGTTCCTTTCGGAGCTCATTATTATATTGTATACCTTCTTATAGGAAGAGTTCTTCAACTACAATAATAATCAACATTGTCAATCTGACAAACCAACCGTAACGTTATCGATGTGGATAAGTCTTCGAATTGGAGTCCATTATTTATTAACAAGTTCACATACGAAGACATTTCAAGCAGGTATAACATTTACATACAGTTCATTAGAATT